>MNCI01007153.1:378464-413677 GCA_015680685.1 Gnetum montanum
GCAAGTCCCATTGATATCACACCCTAATCATTCCCTCTTGGTCCATCCTTCTTCATTCTAGGTACAATAAACACAAAATTAATTTTAAGTCTTAAGAAGGTCAAGGATATCATTGTACCCTCAAATAGAACCTCTTATTTGTAGAATGGATGAGTGGGTGTAATGGGCTCACTATCCATACAATTGATCACTCGAGACTTGATAACATAGAACACACCTCAACCAATGAGCCACATGAGTGTCTTATTCATAGATGAGATTACTTATAAAAAGACAGAAAGACAAAAAGATAAAACAAGAAATTGAAAAATGAAAAACTGGAAAAAAAGTTGTCAAATTAAAGAAAAAAAAGTGGTTATTAATCCTGCTTGTTACTAGAATGGGGGATATCCCCCATAACTAAATGGTTGAATATGGCAAGGATTAATAAATGGAAGATAAGGATCCTTGCATGTTGGAAATATTGGGACCTAGTCATACTTACCCCATTGGGGTTCACACACCTGACTATAGTAAGCATAGTGGGGAAATTTGTAAGATGTGGTTCTTGGGTAAAGAGTTGACCCACTATGATAATTGAGACTGTTAGATGGTATGCAAGGATTGGGTTGTCGCTCGCCATTCCTGTGTTCATTGGGCCATATAATCGTTGGAGTGTCGATTGGTGGTGGCCTTGATGAAGTAACATGAGGCGTTGGGTTCAAAGATAAGGGTGCACCATAGGTTTGGACTTGTGTGGAGTTGGAGGATGCAGTGGCCTTGGAATTGTGTTGTCCCTTCTTACGGTCATGTTTAAAGAAGGGACGCCTTCGATGTTGCTGAGGTCTCTCACTACTATTCGCAATATTAGCACAAGTAACGTTCGTGGGTTGCTATTGTGGTGTAGACACCTTAGGAATAGTTGGTGGAGATGTATAAGGAGGAAAAGGATGAGGATGTTAAAAATTAGTAGAAGTGTGTAGTACACAAGGTGATGGTTGTGTTGAGAACATGGGTTGATAGTATTGAGGAGAATAATAATGCGGTGAGATAGAGTATGTTGGCCCAGTTGGAGAAACAGGGTATTGGACTAGATAAGCATTTGGATTTGGATGATATGAAGTGTGTCTTCAATTTTTCCCCCAAAACTGGGATTTTTGCCACTGTGATCAAACATAATATCTCTGTATGAACTCTGGATGTAACGTGTTTTCCTAATGCTCATATAAATGTAACAGGATTGGGCATTGGCCCTTGGGGTGATCGTATAGGAAAATATTGCATTCATACCTCTGATTGGTGGTTGAGCTCTTATTTTCCTTATCCCTTCTTTTCAATTTTCTACTAATACTTTGTCTTGCTTCTCAAGTTGTCAAAACTCTATATCCAATGATATCGATACATTCTTCACACTTTTTATACATCCATTCCAACATCTTATTGATCTTTGTCTCGACTTCATCTAATGATTGTTGTTGTACCAAAAAAGATGGTTCTTTCCCTTTGTGGTAGGTTGATTTCTCCTTTTTGTGATTATGGACCTTTGTTAAGTTGAGATTTTGGTCCCATTGATGCTTTTCAACACTCTCCCATCTAGCCATTTCTCCTTCTTCTTTTGCTACCTGCTTAATAAGCTCTTGGAATTGATGGGTTTGTAGTTCGTATAGTTGACCTTGGGCATACATTCCTAGGGTCTTTCTTATTTCATCATGCAGCCCATCAATGATATGGTACATTAGCCTTTCCTCGAAGAACTCATGGCCTGGACAATTGTTTAACAATGCATAATATCTTTCTAAGGCCATGTCCAAGGGTTCATGTTGTGCTTGTTTCCACTCTTGGATTTGTTTCCTCAAGGCTGACACTCTTGTGTAGGTTTGATATCTTTCATTAAAAAGTTCTACCATTGTTGGCCAACATCGTATTGAATTTTGTTTTAACGATCTATACCATACTTTTGCTTGGCCAACGAGTGTCATAGGAAAGAGCTTAAGTTTTTGCCAACTATTATCAATGTTGTTCCATGTATAGGCATCATAGAAGGCTTGTAAATGTTGTTGCAGATCTAAGTCATAGCCTCCTGAGAAAGTAGAGAAGTTTTTTAAATAGAGCCTGGGTAGACGACTCTCTTTATGATGCCTACAGGAGATTCAAACAGCCTCTTGTATCTACGTTAGGCTTATAGTGGCCAGTAGGGGTTGATCATCATTAGGTAAGTTATGCTTTCATGTGTTGGGATGATGTTGCTTTTGTTTATGTTTATAAGAAACCCCTACTTCAGATTGCGTACTCCAATCTTCATTGTCATCTAATTTGTTGGTTATCCAATGAATTTCCTCACTAGGTATGCCATTATTATAGTCTTGTAGGAGAGGCATGGTTGTGAGATTGTGTGTGAATTTGTATGTGAATTTTCGTAGTTATTTCTTCCTAAAAGATATATCGTTAATTCCTGTATAGTGACCTTGTATGATATAACTAATCTAGATAACTAGCACCGTTCCCAGCAACGGTGCCAATGATGAGTCGTGAGGTACCCGTACACTCAACCATACGAATACAAGCATTTTATGCACGATCCGGTCGAACTTCGCAGATGGGCTAGTTGTGGTATCTAGACAGTTAGCCTTAGGTTGCAGTTCCCTAGACTATTATTAGCTTTGTCACATATGGTTTAGTCCAGAGTGAGGTGTATGATGTGGTCCTATGCTAATGCTACTTTTGGGTATGATGGTAAATAAGATTAACTAAGTTAAGAGAGAAGGGCTGAGAGAGAATCTGGCTAGCCTAAGTGTGATAAGAATCTGTTCCTTGATTATTTGTACACATCTTGGACTTCGTGCACAACTAACACTGGGATTACCAAGTGTAGATCCTAGGTACGCTACTAGGTTACCAAGTAGTCACACTTAAATGCTCGTAATCAAGTCATACTCATTCTGCATTTAATAGGAGTTTAAGGGTAAGAGAGATTAACTAGGAAAGTAGTAAATAACAATTAAATAAATAATTAAACTAAGTGAATGCTACAATGATGAAGTAAACGATCTTTATTTCTGGTCATGTGCATGTCCAAGTACGTCACACTCGAATAAAGGATGCCATACAATTACAATCACCACACTGCAAGCATATACTAGGAGGAAAAGGGTTATGAGAAAGAAATTAAAACACTTAAACTAAGAACTAATTACTTCCCTTTAACTCATCTATCTACCTCTTATTTATAGATGAGGAGATAGGCTACGATATCACGGCTAGGCTGTGATATCGTGTACGTGATATCGCATACGCGATATCATGTCGGCTATATCGTGGGTGCAATATCGTGGTTATTAGCAAATTCATGACTCATCAAAATGGAAAATAAAGGAGGAAATTTATATATTTTGCTAAGTTTATTAAAGCATTTGATTCAATTACAAAGGAAAAATTATGGAGAAGGTTTATCAAATTTGGGGTTAACCCTTGTTTATAATAAAGATATTACTTATTTTACAAACTCAACATTGTGTTTTATATACATATTTTATTTCTTATTACCTTGATACACTATGGTTTATATTTCATACATCGTGTTGACATTGTCATAGTATCTTACTAATTTTATTTATTTGTTAAATATTCATTAATATGCTTGCTAACATTTTTTTGTAACTATTACATATAATTATGATTGATTGGTCTATCAACGTAGTGCTTCATATATCTTAAATATTGAAAAAATGATGTTTGAATATGTGTCTTATTTTTCTCCTCTCTAAGTATCTATTTATAGTTGCTCATCATTAATCCTGTAAACTTCACATGGTATTGAAGTAGGTTGGTGAGTAACTGTAATTTCAAAAATAAAATTCAACCATGACTCAAGTAAGAATAGATGTCCCATTTCCTAAGAGTCAAGTGTTAAAAGAGTTCAATTATCACATTTGAAAACTTTAGTTGAGATTTCTACTAGGAGGAAATGACTTGGAAGAAACTCTTATTAAAACTGCCATAATGGATGATAATAGCAAGATGGCATAGATTTTGATTGTATTAAGTGTATTTGCAAATTTATATAATTAGTGAAGAAGTATGATTTTGCATACAAAATGTGAAAAAAATTGGAGAAAATGTTTGAAGTTAAGAATAAATTAATGTTGGTGTTCCTTCAAAAGCAATTAAATTTACTACATTTGAAGAAAGGAAAATCTATGATTACTCTTTTACATAGGATGTTAGCATTGCAAGCTAGAGTACAAGCTCAAAATGTACAAGTTTAAGATGAAATCATCAAATTCTATTTACTTAAGATGCTATCATTGTCATACAATGTATTTAAAAAAAAATATCAAAAATGACTGCAAAACCTATACTGTGATGGAATTATGCACAAATATCCTTGAATAAGAAGTAGAGATAAACATGTACACCTTAGCAGTAGAAGAAAATTCTCAAGTAAGGATGATCAAAATGGAAGAAGATCCAAAAAGATGGAGAGTGTTAAGTTATTTTCATATTTCTAAGAAAGAGGGTAGTCATGATACTGATCATTGTTATGACAAACCTCATTAACCCAAAGTTAAGGTCATGATAAAATGGCAAGAAAATAAATTTTTTAACAACAAGGCAAAAATGTTGAATAAGAAAAATGGAAAAAAATATGAATGTAAATTTGGAATTACAAATATTGTAAAGGAGAAGGCACAACCTCTCATTATGAACTTTAATGTCCTCACCATAAATGAAATCTCAGATAATTCTGCATATATTGATTCTAGAGCCTCATGTCATTTTACAAAAAAATTTGCTATTATTAACAAATGTAAAGCACATGCCGAATCCATACTATGTAAGAATTGGAGATGACTATTTGATTTTACTCTCCAAACCCTTATTTTTCTCATGAATTAGGTTTTTATTATCAATTTTATTTCACTTGTGTTTTTTCTTCAACATTTATAGTTTGATCCTCCTTAGAAGGTGAACACTCATTTTATTAGGCAATAAAATTTTTTATTTATTTGAGAAGGAAACCTAAAATATTGAACCTTTTGTATGTCAAAACCTTAAGGAAAATGGAGAACATATAATGTTTGTTGTGGATAATGTGTATGTAAGGCATGAACAAGAACTTCAAAGAAATATTTGAGAACTCAAGAAAACAAGAGGACAAAGTGAAGAATATGTGGTGCAAGATAAGAACATGGATGAACATGGACAAAAACTAAGGTTACAAATCAAATGAAGATGCTCCAAGGACTAAAAAGAAAAAAAATTGATGAGAGACTAGAAGGCAAAGCTCAAAAGTTGGGAAGACATCCCCTAAAAATAGTAGATGTCTTTGTTGCATTGAAAAAAAGCATAGATAAACATCTCCTACAAATAGTAGACGTCTCTATCCCAAAGTAGACATCTCCTCAGAGATGTCCCATAGAAGATGTCCCATTTTCCAGTGAATCATCTCTCTTGAACTAAGGCCAATCTTAGGTAGATGTCCCAACTTCAAAGAAGATGTCTACACTAGCCATTTGGTATCCATTGCATGAATTCCGAGGAGTTTTCAGAAACTTCAACGCTATAAGAAGATACCAAAATCTTGGGAATTGTGAAAGTACTATTCACATAAGAATAATCATTGTCCTATCTATGCTATTGTATTCTTGTTCTTCATTGTAACATCATTTTCTTGGTTGAATGTTATATTGTGCTAGAATCTTCTTCCCTCTTGAGTATGATTACCTTCCTCTCCATTGAAGGCTTGTACTTATCAATAACCCTCTTCAACTCATTGGTGTTACCATGTATGATGTTATCATCTAGTGGTTCATGGTAATGCACTATATTTGCAACATTAAATACCAAAGACATACCCATATCATTTGGTAAGTAAATTTTAAAAGCATTATTATTAATTTTGGTCTTTAATTTGAAGGGATCAATCTTATTGGCTTTAAATTTAAGAAGTTAACACCTCTTAACCTCTTCTTCTTTAAGTGCATCCAAACTAGATCATCAATAGAAAAGTTATGCTTCTTGTTGTCCTCATTCCTATTGATGACTCTCTCTTCAACCTTCTTCTTTTTATTTATCTACACTTATGCATGAAGATCCCTCATCTCTTGCACAAAATCAATACTTAGTTGAGTTTCTCCCTCAAAGCTCCTCACATTTTTCACTAGCTTTGGACAAAAATCATAATGCAACTCAAATGGGATTTTTCCAATGGCAACATTAAAAGAATTATTGTAGGAAAATTCAGCATGATACAACAAATTTTTCCACCGATTGGGTTATCCATCACATAAATACCTCAAAGTATTCAACAAAGATTTATTACCACTTTCATTTAGCCATAATATTGTGGATAATATGCATTAGAAAAATTTAGTTTTGTCCTTAAAGTTTTCAAAAGAACCTCCAAAAATGACTAGTGAACTTAGAATCTCTATTACTAACAATATTCAAAGGAATTCTGTGCAACACTATAACATTCTAGAAAAATAAATTTACCACATGAGGTGCATCACTCATCTTTTTGCATAGACAGAAGTGTTCCATCTTAGATAACCTATCCACCACAAAAATATAACATCATTTTCAATTTTGATCTTTGGAATCCTACTTACAATGTCAATTGAAACACTTTTCTATAGATCCTTGGGAATTGACAAAGGCATATAATATCCATCCACTTCTTTACCTTCTTTAAATTTTTGACATGTCAAATACTGCTTCACAAATTTGGAAACTTTAGTTACCATTCTAAGCCAAAAATAGTGCCTACCCATAAGTTCCAATGTTTCATCCATGCCCATGTGACTTACCATACCACCATAATGCTTTTCAACCAAAACTTTCTTCCTAAAATAATAATTAGAAACACATACATTCTCATTTTTGAATAATAGTTCATCTTAAATATGATAGTTCCTTTATTGGTCTATCCTACTCAATAATGGGTCCTTGAGGCTACTCCAAAGCTACCCAAAATTACAATCATGTTCATAGAAATAAGTAAAATCATCCATACCCTCCACATGAGGCATGCTAAAATTTATCACATTCATTGTAGATAATGCATTAATCATTACATTAGCTTTTCCACTTTTGTGCTTGAACATAAAATTCAACTCCTATAATTGTGAAACTTAGTAGCACTCAACCTATTTTTGGAAATTAAGCAATTAAAGTGCTTTGTGATTTGTCATCAAGGTAAATTCTTTGGGTAACAAGTAATGTCTCTAATGCTTGATTGCTTGAAGAATAGTGTACAACTCCTTCTCATATATGCTATAGCTTTTCCTTGATTCATTCAATTTTTATGAAAAGAAAGAAATAGGTAGACCTTCTTGTGAAAGTACCTATTCAATGGCGAGTCCACTTGCATCCACCTCTACTTGAAAAAGCCTCTAAAAATTTGGTATTGAAAGAACTAGTTCACTAGTTATTTTTTCCTTCAACAAGTTAAAGCTCCTTTTGGTTTCATCAGTTCACATTAAATATTTATTCTTCTTCAATAGAGAAAACATAGACTAAGAAATACCACTAAAAATTTTGACGAATCTGCTATAAGGACTGCTAAATCAAGAAATGATCTTATCTCTCTAACATAGGAGTTGATTAATCTCTAGTAGCCCTTACCTTGGTAGCTTCCATCTAAAATTGAGTTTTAGAAATCACATGTTTAAATATGTGATCTCCTTCTTGAAGAAATGACTTTTCTTTACATTAACCACTAATTGTAAATTTTTAAATTTTAGACACAATATCCTCTAGTGATCAAAGTACTTCTCCTCATTAGAGTCATAGACCAAAATATTATCAAAGAAGACAATGCAATACTTATGAATCAATTCTTTGAGTACATTATTCATCAACCTTATGAATGTAATAGGTACATTTGTGAGCCTAAATTACATCACCAACCATTCAAAAAATCTATCTAGTATTTTGAAAGATTCTTTTCATTCATCACCAGCGTTGATATGAATTTTGATGGTAACCGCTCTTTAAATCCATTTTGCTAAAAACTTCTAAATTGTTAAGGATATCAAGAATATCATCTGTACTTGGAATATGAAATTTTTACCTTAATTTTATCTTGTTCGCTACCCTTAGATCAATGTACATTCTCTATTCATAACTATTCTTCTTTAGCATAAGCACTGCTAGAATTGCACAAGGTGATATGGATTTCCTTACAAAATCATTTGCAAGTAACTCCTCTACTTGCCTTTGTAATTTAGCTTATTGATTTAATGCCATATGATATGCTCTCTTATTTGGAATTGTAGCACCAAGGATGAAATCAATATGATGCTATACATTTTTTATTTATGGAAATCCATCTATTTTCCCCTTAAACACCTTGAAAAATTTCTCCAAGCCTATCATACCTATTTGAAGTTCTACCTATAGAGCATCATGGTTACAAATAATAGTTAATACAACAACAAAACCAAAAATACTTTCATCATGTTTCTTAAGGTGTTCCCTCTATTATAGAATAATTAATAAAGCATTAAGTAAGCTTTATTTCCTCACTTGTTTAACTATCATAGGAATAAACTCATGAATTCCATTAGGTCTATCTACAATCCATATATTTCTTGATTCATCAAATTAAGTACAATTGCAAGAATTTCAATGCCTTTCAAGAGTTACATCACAACAATCAATCAGTATTACATTACATTTCAAAACATCATGATAACTCCCAATTTTAAATTTAAAAACACATTACTCTCTTACCTCCTAAGAGAAGTCTCTTAATAACCAATGTAGTTTGTAGTGTCTAGGATGAGGATTTGTTACTAAACCCAATCTAGCAATTGTTTTAGAAGAAATAACATTTTTTTGGATTCCTCATTAATTAAAATACGAATTCATTCCTCACTAAGAAGACATCTAGCCCTAATCCGAAACAACAATATTCTTACAGGATCATCTCCTAGACTCACATTCCTCATAAACACATAAGAATTTAATTTAGACTCTTCATGAATCTTGTAAGCATTAGGATTACCTCTTTGAAAAACTTAGCTTGATGTTTCCTTTCCTTTCATGATTTTCACATCCTTGCTCTTGGCTACCTTGTGAAGTGGACATTCCCATTGCTTATGTTTCCATTCTTTACATTTGAAGAACTAAATATTGGATGAGATAGTATCTTGACCCTTGCATCTATTGTCTTGGTCCTTATTGTCTTTTTCATTCATATCACCCTTCTCTATCTTCTTATCATGCTTATCATACTTATCTTTAGATTAAGAATTAGATCCCTTTTTTAGTTTGGATTCTTTGTCCTCCTTCAAAGCTTGTTTGCTCCTATTTCCAAATCCATTGAGTTTCTTTTCTATCTTGAGTGTCAAATCATAAGTCTTATTGAGAGTTTATGGCTCATAGAATGATAATACCTACTGATATGTCATATGGAGACCTTCAAGAAAGATTGAAGCCTATTCATGCTTCTCCTAGTTCATCTTAGATTGATGGAATAGTTTACAAAATTTGATATAAAATTCCTTGGCATCCTTGTTACATTACCTTAGGAATTTCAAATTTATGATTTTCCCTTGCCTCTTCCAAGACTATTCAAATTTTCTTTTTAAGTTGTATTTCATCAAATTTCAATCTTTGATAGGTTGTCCACTTTTTCTTTCATAACTTTCAAATTCCTTTCTCCACCAAGTAGAAGTAATACCTTCTACTCTAAATTTAGGAATCAGTACCCTCAATTGATTTGGTACCTCTTCCAACTTAAAATTATTGTCAAAGATCTTCAACCAACTTACAAAAGCATTGGTACCATTGACAATATTAAAAGTCTTCATTTCAACATATAGAAATATAGTAGCATTCTTGAATTCTCTAGCAAGCCTGGTTTTTTCTTTCTCATTAAGCTTGTCATGTAAAGACGTAGATTACAATGATGAAATTCTTGAAACTCTAATATGAGGAATTGGATTTTCTCCCATTGGAATCCTTGGCTAATGGATTTCTACACTTCGATAACTAGAATCTCCTTTCTCATCATCTACTCCTCCTCTACTAGGTTGATAAACGTCTTCACTATCATTCGAATGTGATAAACTTCTTCACTATCATTCGAATGTGATAAACTTCTTCACTATCATTCGAATGTGAATGATTATCATCTCCATGAGTTCGAATATGATTGGTACCTGCATTCCTATCTTTCTTGTCATCCATCTTATTCAACTAAGAAAGCATTAGTCGAAAGGTAGATTTCATGCTATCCAAGTCTTTTTCCAAGGCTTGAACCTAATTCTTCTTAGGTGTCATTTAAAATTAACAAAAATCCACAACCAAATTCCAAGAAACAATGAACCTAATGCTTTGATACCAATAACACTAGAGTAGGGTCACTGAGTTTTTAAAAATTCTTTAATCACACTAAATCTAGATATTATGAAAGATAATTCAATATGATAGAAAATAAGAAAAACTCACTATCTTTAATTAATGTAAAGAAGATTACAATTTAGTAATTCCAAAATCCATATACCTCACAAATCACTCATACATAGTTAGTGATATTGTAGAGCATGAGGATCTACAACCATAAAATGATTTTCCTTAATGAAAGGCACAACTAAATGAGATCTCTCCCACAAGCTTAGGATTGAGATCCATATAAACAACACACAAGAGACAAAAAGGAAAAAAATCCTTAATTGATCATAGATTTTCATACACACTTATGCAATCTTACACCTGTTCTCTCATGTTACTCTTCATCATATCTCATGAACAAAACTTGAAAAAATGATAATATTTATTAAAAATCCAAGATAATAACTAGAGTAGGTTCACTCCAATATTAAATTGCCTTTCAATTCTGAATCTAGATATTATGATAAGATAAATGATATGCTAGAAAATGACAAAACTAACTATCTTTAATTTAAGAGAAGATTACAATAGGGTTTCCAAAATCCAAAAACATCCAAAACCTCTTAAAACATTCAAACGATGCTATAGAACATGGAGCTCTACAACCACACAATGGTTGTTCTCAATGCAAAACATAACTAATAGAAAGTCTCTCCTACAACCTAGAATAAAGATCTCAATTCACAAGCAAGACTAGAACAAATTGGCAAACACATAACATAATTAACCTTGGAGCTATAACACATATGTTCTTACTTAATGTGGTCTGTCATAGTCTAGTCCAAGCTCAACACATGAACTTACATGAAATATCCTCTCTTCATATGGTACAAGCATGAAACACAATCCATATTTAATAACAAACAAGATAAAAATCCTAGAAAACATTTCTCAAGATTAACTTGGAGTTCCCACACTATTTTCATATTTTTTTACCTTTCCTTAGTTGTTTCCAAACTTGAAATGATAAGTTTGGAAGTTTTCCCACTTTTTTGGGTTGTATTTAGCCTTCCTGGGATGTCTACCTATAAAATAGTTAATTTTGGTAAGATGTCTCACTTTTGGTTAAGACATCTCACACTATAGTTGAGATATATCCACATTAGTAAGAGAGTTCCTCTAACATATAAGATATCTCCTATCAAAAATTCAAGAAGTCTCTTGAAAGATCTCAACTTGCCCTAGACATCTCCTATCTTCTAAGACTTCTCTCATGAGAGCCCAGATCTCAAACAAGATGACTCCAAGATTTCTAAGATATCTTCACAGAGCTGAAAACCTAGAAAAACACATATGTAGGAAAAAACAAGATGATTGAAAGAGGTTTCCTTACACCAAGAAGCCTAGAAACCTTTTTTCATGCTTAGTGTTGAGATTCTCTAGCTATTTTGATATTTTCTCATCTTTTTTGGTTGTCTTCAAACTTGGAATTGCCAACTTAGAACTTTTTCTAGTTGTATGAATCAATTTTAGGCTTGGACAAACATCTTTCTACAAATATCAATATTTAGATAAACATCTCTAGAATTTGGAAGATGTCTCTAATACATGTGAGATGTCTCCTCCTGGGCAGAGGCATATCACAAAAGAAACCTCTAGTATGAGAGAGATATCTCTTGTAAGATGTCTTTAGTCTAGGAGAGATGTCTCTCCAACAATCTAGACATCTCCAACACTTTTCAAATGTTTTCTATCAAAGCCTAACATTCTTCCAAGATGTCTCTTGGATCTTTAAGATGTCTTCTCATCATCCAAAACCTAAAAAAACAACCTATAGGTAAAAAAAAGGGGATCAAAAGATGTGTTCCTAAACCTTCTAGCCATGGTTCTGATTCCTCCCACAACTTTCAAATTCGTAAGCTAATGAAAGCATGGAAGGTATAGGCTCTTATGACACCTATGATGTAACATGAATACAAGGTTACATGTGCTAAGCAAGAATTGAACATTACACTTCCTAAGAATGAACTAAGGAGGATGGTAGCCTATAAAATAGCTAACGGTTTGGGGTCTTTCCTACCCAATCCAAACCATTCCATTGAGCTAACTTTGTTTAAAGAGATCACATTGGTAGAATACTTGATCACCAAGGATGAAGTCTAGGCAACAAGAAGCATTATTGGGGATCACCTCATCAAAAATTACAGGATCAATATTACTAGTAGAAACTATTAATTCCAAGATTAGCATAGTAAGTAAAGTGATGGCATTAGTGTTCATGATGGTGATAACCATAAATCTCCTCATGTCTCTCTTCCTATAGATCTTTTTAATCCCTCATATAGTTCCACTATATAGCATGTGAAACTCATACCTTAAAATATTACTTATATAGTATCTATTTTAATTAGCCATGTTGCTATAGTTACATTGGTAACCAACTCACCTCCTACTTATAGCCTATTTCCAAATATAATAATGTTATCCCTACTTTTCTAGGATTAATACAAAATCTTAATTCACACCTTAACTGATTCTGGGCATTATCTCACTTATTCTACTATGACAATCATAAATCTCCTTACCTTTTCCATCATTTACACTGTACATTCCAA
The DNA here is from genome assembly GCA_015680685.1 of Gnetum montanum. Classification (NCBI taxonomy): domain Eukaryota; kingdom Viridiplantae; phylum Streptophyta; class Gnetopsida; order Gnetales; family Gnetaceae; genus Gnetum; species Gnetum montanum. Next base: position 391,400 of record MNCI01007153.1, read on the forward strand.
TATTCAATGCCATCATGGTAGTTGATGAGCCGTGATATCGCATACGTGATATCACATCTGCCATGCGATATCGCGAATGCAATATTGCATCCTGCGTCATATTCTATAAATAAGAGGTGGCACCCTTTGTTCTCGGTAGTTAGACTTAGACCCTTAGCCAAAATCTTGTAGTTTTACCATTCCAGAGTTAGAATAATTTTTGTGTGACCATAGTAGGAGTCATAGAGTGAACGATTCTTTATTTGAGCAAATTGTACCTGAGCACACATTTATGTACGGAAATAAAGATGAACTTTATGATAAACATTGCAGCGTATGGATTAAGTTAATTAGTAATTAATTATTGTTGAATGTTTAATACTTTTCTAATTAATTAATTTCTCTCTAAACCTTTGACTCTCTTAGTTAAGTGCACTCAATACAACTACTTCGAGCATGCGTGTAGCGCTTGGTAACCCAGTAACGATCAGCATTTGGTAATCCCAGTAGCGTTGCACTAGTTCAGGATGTGTATGGAAAGTGGGAATGGATACTCGTGTTAGGACAATTAGAACTTATTTAATGATATGATGAAGTAATTTAGTCACTTAGTTCTCTTCTCCTTTCCCTTATTAGCATAAGACACCAAAAAGATAAAAGTTATAAAAATCATATACCTCAAGCTTACTTAACCATACAACCATGACAATACAAGTAAGTTTGGGAAGACAACGATTGAATAACCCTGAGTGTTCCATTAAGGTGTGTAAGCACTTAGTATTTGGAGTTCAACCGGATTGCATGTGAGAGGCTCGTATTTGTATGGTTGAGTGTAGGGGTACCTTGCCACTCATCATTGGCACCATTACCAAGGACTTAGTTGTTTGTGTGCTACATAGAACATAGGAAATCATCAATATCATTGGAATGTTAGAATGAAGCCTTAGGGTTAATCAAAGGAAGATAAGAAAATGGTACATCGCACACTAAACAAGACAAAAATGTCTTCTTCTTCACATAAGAGCACTTCACCGCCTAGGACTAACACAAGAGACAGTTGACGGCATCATACACGTAACCAAGATCTACTAGTTCCTCAATAGTTTCAGGTAGTAGATACTCATCACGATGAGTATGTACCTAATTTCACCTTTATTCTCCACCAAGATGAACAACTACGTTGGAGAGACCTGGAGGGTAACATAGTGTTGCCTCTAGACTGATTAGTCCCCAACATGCTCCTTCGTGCTCTCACATGAATAGGCATGCTGCTTTTATATGCGGAATATGTTGCATGTGATCATGACACAAGGGACTATCATCCCACCATAGATCCTTAAAGGGTAAATGACCCCATAACGCTCGCTCGTTTTAAGAAAAATTGGGGATGGTGAACTTGTCTCAATAGGTTCCCCACCAAATGATGTTCCCCATCCTAACAATGGTTAGGAGGTGGTGTATTAGAACCTCCACTCCACAGTTCACAACCTTGGTTTTGATCCCCACGAACATGAAGTGTTCAACAAGGGAACATAAACACACGATAAGGGGGGACGTTCGGATCGTGATCACAATTGGGGCTGAGACCACTGAAGAAAAGGTATAAAACATCGTCATGATGATGGTTTTGCTTCTTCTTCACCTTCATTGTCACATTCACCCTCTCCTTCATTGTTTGAACACAGTCATAAGGAAACCAACCATGAGGATAAAGGAAAATAGAGTGAAAAACATCGACAAGACAATCGAGAACGAGGAAGAGGGAACTCCAAGGAATCAAGGTATAGAAGAAGGAAGAGTAGGGAACCACGTAGATACCATAGATGCTATGAACAAGTTGATCATGAAGAACCCCTACTTGCGAGTAGAAGCATGCTAGATATAATGGAGGTCGTAAGAGTTCCAACAAGGCATGAAAAGGATAGTAGGATCAAGAGGTTAGACATGAACAATATCCCATGATTTGAAGGGGGATACAATGTTAATCCTCAAAATCATTTACAGGCATTCCACGATGCATGTGCCTTGAAAAACATAGAAAATGAATGGCAAAAATTGAAGTTGTTCCCAAGGACACTAGTTAAGGAAGCTAAAAGCTGGTACCAGTCCTTAGAATTGGAGTCCATTCGAAGGTGGAGTACAATGTTAGAATTGTTCAATGATAAGTATCAAATGTGCTCCTGAGTGTCCAACCTACGAAAGAAAATCCAAGGATGGAAGCAAGGAAATCATGAACCCTTGGATGCTGCCATGGGCCACTATTATGCACTATTACATTGTTGCCCTAGCCATGGTTATTTGCAGTGGGATCAACTATGCCATCTCGTGGATGGACTTAGGCATGAAACAAGAAGAACCCTTGGAACATATGCCCAAGGAAGATTATCAAAGCTTAGGTTCCATCAAATTCATAGATTTCTAGAGCAAGTAGCCAAAGAAGAAGATAAGCTACGAAAGAGAGAAAGTGTTGAAGAATACAGTCAAGATCCTTCCCTCCGAAAAAGGGGAGTGAGATTTTGTGAGGAGGAAGAAGAGTCACCACTTGAAGAGATGGTGAATAGGAAAAATTTTCCGCTCCAAAAGTTAACAATTGAAGTATTAGCAAAGGTAGACCAAATGTGGGACTCCCTAGATAGTAGGTTTGAAACTGTTCTTAAAATCGTAGAGGAGTTTAGGGAGTGAGGTAGTAACCGTGACAAAAAGAAAAAGAGAGATGTGAACAATGCACGTAACAAGGGTAAGGGAAAAATGGCCATCACAGAAGAGGTTTAGGATTTAGACACGGATAATGTTGGTGGATGTGAAATATGCCAATAAAACCATCCTAAGAGATGTTTTATAGTGATCTCACATCTACAAGAGTTTGAGGTGTATGCACTCAACCCACAACTTAATAAAAGGAAAGCACCTTGACGGTTATCTTATCCCCAAGGTAACCCAAGGTAGTTCCACCAACCTTCAACATATTATCTATGTGAAACTCCACCACAACCTGTTGAGCAAAATTAATAGTGGAAACACCCACAATCATGGGGGATGCCACCACCAAGGCAAAAATACCCCTACCTACAATTGGATCCATATGGCTACTACGTGCAGCATCCAATCTTGTCATGTGACTCTGTTGGTCACGTGACACCACAACATTACTACCAAGATTAGGAGTATTATAGTACTCCTTCTCCTAGGGGAGATAACCCATAGACATTCCATCCTCCAAATCCATCCCCAACTCTCACACTGATAGCTCCATTACCACCTGCTCTAGCAATGCAAGGGGAACTCTCCATTCAACCGTAGCAATGCAATGCCATGAGGGCTGTGAATCCTCAAACTACAGTTGGTTCTAACAACCATATGAAGAAAAGACATTTCTTCAGAACCAACAGTCCAACCAAGCCCTCACAACCACAAGCAGTTGAACCTCTGAATGCCTCTCCATCAAATAAGGCTTCAAAGCTCCATTCAAACCAAACATCGAGCTCAATGCATACGGTTATGTTGACACATGCCATTACTGACTAGATTAAGGTGGGCCACCTTCCTAGGAAATTCTCTAATCCTGGAAGCCCTCTAATCTATCTCCAAGTCACTAGGAATGAACCATGTAAAGCTCTTATGGACTCAGGTTCCGGAGTCAACTTAATATCGCAAGAGATGTACAAAGCTTGGAACCTACCTCCATTAACGAAGAGTAATATTCGTCTAGAGCTGGTCGACCAGTCCATCATTGTTCCCTTGGGACTGGTGGAGGACATTGTTACTACTATGCATGGGTGGTCATACCTAGCTGATTTCCTAGTGATACAAGTAAACAATGGTAAAGGGGACTTCCCAATAATAATGGGAAGGGAATGGCTAAGTACTATAGATGCATGCCTAGGAATCCATGATCTTTCTTTGAAAATATCCAAGAAGAACACCTTTGGAAAGATCAAGAAGAAGAAGGTTCCATGCATTGCATACGATCATACAGGATGCAATTGTGTGCAGAGATCATGAGTTGTGCAAAGTTTAGCATTGCCTGCATGCAACTGATGTGCACAAGACATTAATATAAAAAAGTTCCTGTATGTATCAGCCACACGAGAAGAAGACACCCATTGGCTGATGGTTGATCAAGAGAGTAGCTCACTAACATGCATGGAACTAATTGAGGGAATAACTTGTGCCTACATTGAAAGCATAGATACACTAGAGAAAGTCTACTGCCAACTCCCAAGCCTTAACCTTGAAAACATCAACTGGGAGAAGTTGGAAATTCCTAAAAAATTTAAACAAGAGGCCCTAGATTTGAAACCATTGCCCACCGGTCTGGAATATATGACCCTCAAAAATGGAGAACTGGTAATTATCAATGAAAGACTTGTTTCCAAACAAAAAGAAAGCTTGCTAAAAGTGATAAAAAAGTGGTCAAAAGCCTTTACTTGGTCATACCCCGAATTAACTGGAATAGATCCTAGGATATGCCAGCATAGGATTTACACTGACCTCTCCATGAAACCTCAAAAAAAAAACACAAAGACAATGGAACACAAAATTGAAGCAAGTAGTAAAAGAAGAAATAGAACAGCTTCTTAAGGCTGGGTTCATATATCCCATTGCTAATAGCGAATGGGTTAGCCCTCTAGTGATTGTGCCGAAAAAGGGAGGCAAATGGAGGGTGTGCATAGATTTTAGGTTGCTAAACATGACAACATTTAAGGATCACTTTTCATTTCCATTCGTTGACCAAGTCTTAGACACCATAGCAGGGAATCACTATTATAGTTTTTTGGATGGCTATAGTGGATATACAACCAAATATGGATAGTCCTAGAAGATCAAGCCAAGACAACGTTCACCAGTCCTTGGGAAATGTTTGCATATAAACAAATGTTGTTTGGCTTGTGCAATGCCCCTACCATGTTTCAACATCTAGTCATAAGCATATTCCAACAACAGATAGGAAATGGAGTGGAGTCTTTATGGACAATTTCTCCACTTATGGAACAAGTTTTGATCAAGCCTTAGACCAATTAGAGTAAGTGCTGAAAATATGCGTAGAAACTAACTTAAGGCTCAATTGGTAGAAAAGCCATTTAATGGTCCAAGAAGGTGTAGTACTTGGGCATAAGGTTTCACATGTAGGAATAGAGGTAGACCAAGAAGAAATTAGGATCATCCAAGAAATCACCCGGCAACCAAAAATTGTCAAAGACGTTCGGTCATTCCTTGGACACACTGGCTACTATAGGAGATTCATTGAGAACTTCTCCAAGATTGCCAAACTATTGCTAGAGCTAACAAGGAAGGACATACCATTCGAATGGACTAGGGAATGTGAACGAGCATTCCAAACTCTAAAGCAAAAGCTTGTAGAAACACCCATTCTACAAGCTCCTGATTGGTCTAGAACATTCCATATAATGACTGACACATCCAATTATGCCTTAGGAGCCGTACTTACATAGTGAGATGACCAAAAATGTCCTTACTAGATCCACTGTGCAAGTAGGAGTATCGCTGGTGCACAACTTAACTACAAAACTATAGAAAAAGAATTAATGGCTATAGTGTTTGCATTAGATAAGTTTAGGTAGTATGTGTTAGGTTACAAAGTGTTCATCCATATAGATCATAGTGTAATCTAGTTCCTAATGAACAAGCCAACAGTTAGCCCTCATATTATACGATGGCTAGTAATCCTACAGGAGTTTGATATAACGATGATCGATCGAAAGGGCACTGAGAATGTAGTTGCAGATCATTTATCTCAGTTGTGCTAGGATAACAAAGAAGATAAATATGTAATGTCCGATCATTTTCTTGATGAAGCCCTCTTTGCCAATGTAGTGAACAACCAACCCATGGAGGCGAATTGGTATAGTAGCATTCTCTCCTATCTCCTTATGCAAAAAACACTGTAGGAGCTGGACTTTAGGAAGAAACAACAATTTCTTCATAGAGCCAAGTACTTCATGGAGATCAATGGACAACTTTACAAAGTATGTCCTGATGGCTTGGTTCAATGGTGCATGCTCGAGGTGGACCAACTAAGAGTTCTCCAAGATGCTCATGAGGGCCCTTGTGGGGGTCACTATGCGGGGAGATGAACGGCTATTAAGATCCTACTTGCAGGATATTACTAGCCAACATTATTTTGGGACACCCATCAATTTGTCCAATCTTGTGAGTGCTGTCAACATTATGGGGGAATGACTGCTAGAATGGAGGGTCTGCAACAATGGATTGAACCTTTAGAAACCTTTGAGATTTGGGGGATAGACTTTATGGGGTCCATTACACCAATGTCCAATGGAAAAGCTTACATTGTAATTGCCATAGACTATCTAACAAAGTGGGCTGAAGCAGCTATAGTTACAAACTACACATCATCTATAGCTACACGATTTGTGTAACAAAAAATTGTAAATAGGTTTGGTGTACCACGTGCACTTATTTCAGATAATGGAACACATTTTATAGGTGCAAATTTTCAAAATTTAATGCAACGCTTAGGTGTTGAACATAAATTGACTACACCTTATCACCCCAAGCTAATGGATAAGCTGAGGTCACCAAGAGGGAGATCAATAAAATATTAACAAATACAATTAGCAAGTATAGGCAAGATTGGAGCACTAAACTGAATTATGCTCTTTGGACATATCGCTCCACCTGGAAACTCCCTATAGGCTACTCTCCCTATGAGTTAGTGTATGGAAAGCTTCCAACACTTCTAATTCAAACCGAACTCTGTACACTATCAATGGCTTGTGACCTCCACCTCGATCTTGATATAGCACAAAACAAAGGTTGGCAATTTTAAATGTGCTAGAAAAAATCAATTAGTGGCCCTGTCATCAAATGAGTTGCACAAGGCATATGACAAACAATGTCATGACTTGAAGATTTGAAAGGTTAAGTATCAACTAGGTGATAAGGTTCTCTATTGAAATCCCACACATGTGCCACAATGCAAAAAATTTCAAACACTATGGAAAGGACCTTACATTATTCATACAACCTTTCCTTCAAGGGCCATGATCATATACAAACCTAAGAGCCCTGATAAGAGATTACTAGTTAATGTTCAACAACCAAACCCTTCCATGAACTTGGAATGACTAGTGCACATGATACCTCTGAGAAGGGATGACCCTGCTCATTATTTCAGATCTCCTCCTTCCAACTCAGTCATGGGGGCAATGGCCATCTTTGTTGATTATTTGAGGCCCTTAGTTCCTTTTTAAGTTTTCTTTTACACATTTTTGTTTTATAAATTTCTTTAACTTTTCTTCTTTTTTGTTTTGTAACATCGTTATACTTTTTCATTTCTTTGTGTGTGTTTGCTTGTTTTTTTAGGTTAGTCACTGATGAGTGGCGAGGTACCCCTACACTCAACCATACGAATACGAGCGTGCATGCATGATCCGGTCGAACTCCACAGACTAAATGCCTTAACACCACAAGAAACACTTGGGGTTAATCGTTCGTTGTCTTCCCAAGCTTGCTTGTAAGTGTCACGGTGTATGGTTAAGCAAGTCTGAGGTATGTGATTTTTTGGTATTTTTTAGTTTATCTTCTATGCTATCAGAGGAAAGGGTTGAGAAACTAAGCTAACTCTAACTAATGTCCTAATTCTAAGTTAACTAGCGTCAGCATCCGTTCCCACTTACCGGACACACCCTGAACTATGCAACTGTGGCTTACCAAACGCTAATCGTTACTGGGATCACCACACGTAACGCAAGTGCTCGAAGTGGTCGTACTGAGGCACCTATTTAGCTTAAGTGTGATAAGCAGCCGATTCCTTAGCTAGCCGTACACACCCGTGGGTGCTCGTAACTAAGTCGTACTTATCACACGTTCTAGCCTAGCAATGAGCAGCCGATTCCTCAACTAGCCGTACACATCGGACTACTACTGGGATTACCAAGCGCAGAATCCTGGAATACGCTACTGGGTTACCAAGCAGCCAATGCTCGTAATTGAGTCGTACTCATGCATTGCGTCAAGCAGCCGATTCCTTGACTAGCCGTACACGTCCGTAGACGCTCGTAATCAAGTCGTACTTGAACGCACTAGGAAAGCAGTAAATGAAAGCAATAAATAAAACCACGTGCTGCAAGGTTTATCCAATCAAGTTCGTCTTTATTGCCGTACACAACTTGGGTTCAGGTTACAAGCTGCTCGAATAAAGAGCCGTTCACTCTAGGACTCCTACTGCGGGCACATGGGAAAAATTCTAACTCTGGAGTGATCAATCTGCCAGAGCTTCGCTACTTCTAGCCAGGATTGGAAAATGAAGGGAGTGCCACCTCTTATTTATAGATATGGCGATGGACTGTGATATCGCGTACGCGATATTGCAAGGAAAGACGCGATATCGCGTATGCGATATCGCAAGGAAAGACGCAATATCACAGCACATGCAGGTCGCGTCTCATCATACCCCCATGACTGAATGAAAACTCATCCTCGAGTTCCTTACAATGATATCAGGTAGGTATGGGATTATTAGGGGAAATGGAACTAATGGGATGACATGTGAACGGTCTTTATTACAAGACTTGACAAAACTGGTGTTCATGACAACAAGGGTGAACACCTTATTACAATGACATCAAGCCACAGTTGGCAGCTGAGAGAAAAGAGGAGAGAGAATAGAAGAGAAGAAGAGAGAAGAGTCTTGTTGTTGCCAACGCCTAGATTGCGCCTTTCGTTGTCCATTCGTAAGCGTATTATCCATTCCACTCCTTGCATAGCTGCTTCAGTGCTACTCCATTCCAAGTGTTTGCTCCAGATCCATTCCGTTGTTGTATGATTGCCATCTACACACACAACATAGTCACATATTAGCAAGGGTAATTGAATTATTAAGTAAAGCATACCTTGCTGCGGTGTAAGTTCATGGCTAAGTTGTGATATGGCTGATATGGATCTGGGAATATGTAGATGATGACTACCGAAGGTGTAGGGGTTAGGAAGAGAAACGAAAAAATTCGAGTCTTAGGATAAAAATCAAAAAATCAGGCCCCATACCCCCATGACTAATCACGAACCTCTGGTAGTGTTAGAATGGAGAAAGAAAAGGAGTAGGAAAGATAGGTAAATGGGACAACTATGGCATCGGTGAAAGGGATGTCATGATGGAAATGAACAAAAATGTTAATTAATTGCAAAATGTTAAGGAAAAGAAGTTAACTAACGTTCCAAATAGGAATGTCAGTGGGTCCTCCCCAAAGCAGGCTCATGCCCTTAATGCCCTGACAATCCCACATTCAAAGAGTCCGTGGGCTCTGGGAATGTCCTTTGGAACAAGAGTTAAAGTCTTAACCAAAATAATTTACCAAAAAGGAAACAAAGCTTCAACCAAAATATATACTAATGATACAACCGGCAATGAGGTGAACAATGGAGAGAAGGATGGAGAGAAGAGAAGTGGAATGGGATCCCAAGAACAAGGTGGTGTACAGCCTCGTGTGTGCCTTATGATTAATGCGACTTAGCAAATCTCATTCAAACTCCGGCCTCAAACCAACCACTTCCAGTGACTTCGCATCAATGCGTTTGGCCAAATCATCCACTTGGATAACAAGGATGCATCTTCGAAGAGCCACCACCATTCCGACGAGACAAAGAAGAGAATGGGAAGCGAGAAGGGCCTTAGTTAGAGGGAACACTTTGGTTCCATAACCAGTGCTTACAGCCCAAATTTTTATTTCGTCTAAGGGGTGTGCTTTGAATCCTCACTTTTGCTTTTTTGCTTTTGTGTTTTTTTTTGTGTTTTGTGTTTTTATGCGTGGGGACCACACCATGCAAAGACTTCTTATTTTTATTATCTCAGCTTCCGATTATTGGGTTACATCGGAATGGTAAGAAAATCCAAGAAGAAAACATCCAAGCACCCAAGTGAATGACCAACACAAAAACATCAAGTTCCCTTGAAGTCACATCCTTTGCAATCCTTGAGTCCTTCCGTGGTTTGAGAAATGCCCAGTCACGTGTTCGTTAAAGTTCTTATTGGAATGGAACTATACATTTCCAAGCCAAGAGAAACCATAGACTTTGATGGATGGTTGGATGAAGTGATCTCATTGCCTGCCATATCAAAAGAACATACCTTAGTGTCAACAATGTAACTTGAAGGTAAAAACCGAACATTAGTAATCAATGAAAAACAGTTCATCCCATCGGCCCGAACATTTATTGGGTGACGAACTTACATGATGGATGACACACACACACACACACACACAAAAGGATAGAAAAATATAATGATGTTGTAAAACAAAAACAAGAAAAGTTAAAAAAATTTGTAAAACAAAAAACTAGAAAAGTTAAAGAAATTGTAAAACAAAAAAGTGTAAAACAAAAACTGAAAAAGAACTGAGGGCCCCATATGATTAGCATAGGTGGCCATCTCCCCCATGACTGAGTTGTGAGGGAGAGATCNATATGATTAGCATAGGTGGCCATCTCCCCCATGACTGAGTTGTAAGGGAGAGATTCGAAATAATGAGCACCTGTTTGAATTTCTAAGAAGTGTCCAACCTCTCCCAATTGATGATCTTGGATTCAGGGGTGAAAGTTGGCGACGCTCATGTTCCAACGTGTATATGCTTTCGTTATGAGCATGGATTTCCTCAGTTCGTTCCATGCATATTTTTCTGCTCCTTCTAGTAGCTGTCAACTATGGGGTGTCTACTACTTCTTGTGTGGTTGCTACATACAGGCATCTTTGTTGCATGGTTTCAAGGGCACACCTACTGCATGGAGGAGCTGAGAATCCCTCCATGTCATCACCCGATGAATCACTGTATGTGATGCATGGAACTTTCCTCTTCTCGATCTTTCCACATATGTTTATCTTAGAGATTTCTAAGGAAAGATCGCAGATCCTAAGGCATGCTTCTACTATACTAAGCCATGCCCTTCCCATTATAATTGGGAAGTCCCCTTCGTTGTTGTTGTTTACTGGTATCACTAGGAAATCAGCTAGGTATGGCCACCCACCTACAGTGGTAACAATATCCTCCACCATTCCCAAGGGAGTAGTGATGGACTGGTCAGCCAGCTCTAAGCGAATATTGCTCTTCTTTAGTGGAGGCAAGTCCCAGGCTTTATACATCTCTTGTGATATTAAGTTAACTCCAGAACCTGAGTCCAAAAGAGCTTTACAAGGTTCATTCCCAGTGACTTGTAGATAGATTAGGGGGCTTCTAGGATTAGGGAATTTCTTAGGAAGGTGGCCTACCTTGGTCCAGTCAGTAACGGTATGTGTCAACATACCCGTGTGCGTTGAGCTCTGTTGTTGGCTTGAAGGGAGCTCCGAAGCCTTATTTGATGGAGAGGCATTTTGGGGCTCAACCACTTGTGGTTGTGAGAGCTTGTTTGGGCTTTTGGTTCTGAAGAAAGGTCTTCTCTTTGTATGGTTTTCAGAACCAATAGCAGGTTGAAGTTTTGTAGCTCTCGTAGAGTTATGTTGTTGTGGTTGAGTAGGAATTACTCTAGGCTTTGTTGGAGTGGTTGGCGGTGGGACTACTGGTGCAAGAGATGCAGATGGATTTGGAGGATAGCATGGGTATGAAACGTTTCTTGGAGTAGGAGGTGTCCTAAAATACTCCTGAATTCTATAGTAACGTGGAGGGTTTATGTAACCCATAGAATCACTTGGAGAAACTGACTGCTGCACACAATAACCATAAGGATCAGGCTGCCGGTAAGGGTAATGTTGTGTTTGTGGTGGCATCCCCCATGACTGTGGGTGATGCCACTGCTGGTGTAGTCCAATCGGCTGAGGTGGAGTTCCACTTGGATAATACATTAGTGGTTGGTGGAACTGCCTTGGGTTACCTTGTGGATAAGGTAACCTTCGGGGTGTTTTCCGTTGATTAAATCTTGGATTTAGTGCATACACCCCAGACTTCTGCAGATGTGAGATAATAGGACAACATCCCTTAGGATGGTCATAGTAGTAAACCTCACATCCACCATTATCGTTTGTGCCAAAATCTACAGCCACATCGGAGTTAGTGATTTTTCCCTTACCCTTGTTATGTGTAGGGCTTAAATCTCTCCACTTTTTCTTTCCTTTGTCACTACTTTGCTCAACCTTAGACTCTTCTACAATTTTCAAGACTGTTTCTATTCGTGAGTCTAAGGAATCCCACATTTGGTCTACCTTAGCCGATACTTTAGTTGTTAACTTTTGGATCGGCACGATTTTCTAGTTCACCAACTCTTCGAGTGGTGACTCATCCTCCTCATCACAGAATTTCACTCCCTTCTTACGAAGGGAGGGATCACGGTTGTATTCCTCCGCACTTTCTCTTTTCCGTAGCTCACCCTCTTCTTGCGCTACTTGTTCCAACAATACTTCAACTTCATGGGCTCTTAGTTGGGAGAGTCTCCCTTGGGCGTAAGTCCCAAGAGTTCTTCTCGTTTCATTTCGTAGCCCATCCACGAGGTGGCGAAGTTGATCCCGCTTAGCGTACCCATGGCCCGGGCAACGATGTAGCAATGTGTAGTAACGGGCCATGGCAGCATCCAAGGATTCATGAGCTCCTTGTTTCCAGCCTTGGATCTGCTTACGCAAGTTAGACACTCTGGAGTACGTTTGATATTTGTTGTTGAACAATTCAAGCATCGTACTCCACCTCCTGATGGTTTCCGGTTCTAAGGACCGGTACCAGCTTTCTGCTTCTTTAATGAGTGTCCTTGGGAACAACTTGAGTTTCTGCCACTCATTGTCTATGTTCTGCAAGGCACAGGCATCGTGGAATGCCTGTAAATGATGCTGAGGATCAGCGTTGTATCCCCCTTCAAAACGTGGGATATTATTTATGTCCAAACGCTTGATCCTACTGTCTTTTAAATGCCTTGTGGGAATCCTAACTGCCTCTCTAATATCAAGCATACTTCGGGTTGCGAATAGGGGTTCGTCATGATCATCTCTTTCATGACGTCTGTGATGTCTACGTGGTGGTTCCCTATTCTCCCTACGTCCTTGCCCTTGTCCTAACTCCTCTCGACCTTCCTGTCGAGGCATTTCATCTCTTTTACCTTTACTCTCCGCGTTATGCTCATGGTGGCTGCGCCCAGATGTGGAAGGAGAGGGTGAATGATGAGATGAAGGAGAAGAAGAAGGGGATCCATCACCATGGTGATGTTTCTTGCCTTCTCTTCGGCTGCTTCGGCCCCGATCGTTGTGACGATCAACGAGTCCGTCATTAGTGTGAGTAGTTGTTCCTACCGTGAACAGCTAGTGCTCACGGGGATCAGAGCCTGGAATATGTATCGTTGATCTGAGGCCCTGATGCCTAACCTCTTCACTAGAGTGAGGAGGAGGAACATCATTTTCTAAGAAACCCATCGTGAGGGGTTCCTCTTCTCCTATTTCACTAATGACGTGGGGAACCTTGCCCTTCAATAGTGAATGTTGGCTCTCCTGCCTTTCATCCCGAATACGTTGGGAATTTGTGGGATGATCATCCCTTGTGTCATGGTCATCCAAAACATATTCTACGAACAACTCATGCATGCCAATCTATACCAAGGCACGAAAAAGCATGTTGGGAGCAGAGCGATCTTGGGGTAACACGATGTTACCTTGCATATCTCTCCACTGCAGTTGTTCATCTTGATGGAAAACAAAGGTAAAATCTGGCACATACTCATCGGGATGAGTATATGTTACTTTGGATTGTTGAGGACATGGTTGATTTTGGTTATGCGTATGATCCTGACTTTCTCCTGTATTGTCCTTAGGTGAGTTGATTGCATGAGAAGAAGCCATTTCTAATGGTGTGCTAATTTTCACCGTTATTTATGTTCTGATTTAACTGATTAACCCTAAGGTTCATTTTAGGCTCACAACGATGTGAGTGATATCCCTTATGTTCCATTGTAAAAACAACACTTACTCCCCGACAACGGCGCAAATGATCATCGGCGCGGTACCCCTACACCAAACCATAGGAATACGAGCGTGCACGCACGATCCGGTCAAACTCTGCAGACTAAATGCCTTAACGCCACAAGAAACACTTGGGGTTAATCGTTCTTTGTCTTCCCAGGCTTGCTTGTAAGTGTCACGGTGTATGGTTAAGCAAGTCTGAGGTATGTGATTTTTTGGTATTTTTCGGTTTATCTTCTATGCTATCAGGGGAAAGGGTTGTGAAACTAAGCTAACTCTAACTAATGTCCTAAGTCTAAATTAACTAGCGTCAGCATCCGTTCCCACTTACCGGAAACACCCTGAACTATGCAACTGTGGCTTACCAAATGCTAATCGTCACTGGGATCACCACACGTAATGCAAGTGCTCGAAGTGGTTGTACTGAGGCACCTATTTAGCTTAAGTGTGATAAGCAGCCAATTCCTTAGCTAGCCGTACACACCCGTGGGTGCTCGTAACTAAGTCGTACTTATCACACGTTCTAGCCTAGCAATGAGTAGCCGATTCCTTGACCAACCGTACACATTGGACTACCACTGGGATTACCAAGTGCAGATCCTAGAATATGCTACTGGGTTACCAAGTAGCCAATGCTCGTAATCAAGTCGTACTCATGCGTTGCGTCAAGCAGCTAATTCCTTGATTAGCCGTACACGTTCGTAGATGCTCATAATCAAGTCGTACTTGTGTGCACTAGGAAAGTAGTAAATAAACAATAATAAAACCATGTACTGCAAGGTTTATCCAAGCAAGTTCATCTTTATTTCTGTACACAACTTGGGTTCAGGTTACAAGCTGCTCGAATAAAGAGCCGTTCACTCTAGGACTACTATTGCGGGCACATGGGAAAAATTCTAACTCTGGAGTGATCAATCTGCCAGAGCTTCACTACTTTTATCTAGGATTGGGAAACGAAGGGAGTACCACCTCTTATTTATAGATATGGTGGCGGACCGCGATATCGTAGGGGAAGACGCGATATCGTGTATGCGATATCGCATGGGATGCGATATCGAGGCGGCCGCGATATCGCATACACGATATCGCGGCACATGCAGGTCGCGTCTCATTAGTCACCTAATAAGTGCTCCTGATGGTGTTATGAACTATATTCTATTGATTTCTAATGTTTGGTTTTTACCTTTGAGTTATAATGTTGACACTACGGTATGGTTCTTTTGATATAGCAGGCAATGAGTTCACGTCATCCATGCATTCATAAATTTCTATGGTTTCTCTTGGATTGGAATTGTATGGTCCCTTTTTTAATAATAAAACTATTAACGAATTGGTAATTGGGCATTTCTCAAATTGAGGAAGGACTCAAGGACTAAAAAGGGTGTGACTTCAAGGGGATTTGGTACATTTGTGCTAGCCATTCTCTTGGGTGCTTGGATGTTTTCTTCTTGAGTTTTCCTTACCATTCTAACATTGCTCCATTATCGGGAAGTTGAGGAAATAAAAATAATAAGTCTTTGCATGGTGTGGTTCTCATGAAAAAAAATGTGAGAATTCAAAGCACACCCCTTAGACAAAATAATCATCTGGGCTACAAGCACTAGTTATGGAACCAAAAAAACATGTTCCCTCTAACTAAGGTCCTTTCTTGCTTCCTACTTTTCCCTTTCTTGTTTCCTTGGAATGGTGGTGACTCTTTGGTGGAAGTATTCCTGTTACTTCAAGTGGATGGATTGGCCAAGTGTATTAATGCGCAATCACTAGATGTGGATTGTTTGAGGATAGATTTGGAATGGGATCTACTCAGTCACATTAACCATAAACACACAAGGAGCTGTACACCACCTTGTTCTTGGGACTCCATTCCATTGTCTTCTTTCCATCATTCTTTCTTCATTTTTCAACTCATTGCTACTTGTATCAGTAGTCTATATTTTGGTTAATACATTGTTTTCTTTTTGGTAAATTCTTGTGGTTAAGACTTTAACTCTTACTTCTGAATGACATTTCTAGAGCCTATGGACTCTTTGAATGTGGGTTTGTTAGGGCATAATGGGCATGAGCCTTCTTTGGGGAGGACCCACTAGCATTCCTATTTGGTGCATCAGTTAATTTCTTTTCCTTAAACATTTCTACAATCAACATTGGTTTTGTTCATTTCCACTTTTGCCATCCATTTTATTAGTGTTGCCATTGTTTCTTTTTCTCCATCTTTCTTATTCCTTATATTTTTCCATTCTATCGCTACTAGAGGATTGCTCTTAGTCATGGGGGTCTTGGTTCAATTTTTTCAATTTTCTCCTAACCCCTACACCTTGCGTAGTAAATAGTGTTATATCTCCAAAATCCGTATTAGCCATATCACACTCAGCCAATGGACTTTCCACTGAGGTAAGGTATCCACTATATTGTGATTTATTTATCCTTGCTAATATGAGACTGTGTTGTGTGTGCAGATGGCAATCATAAAACAATGGACCAGATCTAGAGGAAACATTTAGTATGGACTAGTGTTGGAACAATTATGCAAGGAATAAAATTGATTGCATGGCTACAGATGGACAATGGAAGACGCAATTCTGGTGTTGGCAACAACACGTCTCCTTCTTTTATTTTCTCTCTCTTCTCTCTCAATTGCCAAATAAGGTTGGATGTCAAATGTGTATAGTGTTTACTCTTATGGTCGTGAACACTAATATTGCCATGTATTGTAATGATGATTCATTCACATGTCACCCCATTCACGATTAGTGTCATTCAAGTCAATAATCCCATACCTTCCCAATATTTTGTAAGGAACTTGAGGATGAGTTTTCATTTAGTCATGGGGGTATGATGAGCCGCGATATCGTGTACACGATATCACATTTGTGATATTGCATCCTACCTCATCTTCTATAAATAAGAGGTAGCACCCTTTGTTCCCGGTAGTTAGACTTAGACCCTTAGCCAAACTCTTGTAGTTTTACCATTTCAGAGTTAGAATAATTTTTGTGTGCCCGTAGTAGGAGTCATAGAGTGAACGAATCTTTATTCCAGAAAATTGTACTTGGGCACACATTTGTGTATGGAAATAAAGATGAACTTTATAATAAACCTTAATTAATTTCTCTCTCAACCTTTGACTCTCTTAGTTAAGTGCACTCAGTAAGACCACTTTGAGCATGCATGTAGCTCTTGGTAACCTATTAACGATTAGCGTTTGGTAATCCTAGTAGCGTTGCACTGGTTCAAGATGTATACGGAAAGTGGGAATAGATACTGGTGTTAGGAAAATTAGAACTTAGTTAATGAATAGCTAAAGTAAGTTAGTAACTTAGTTAATGAATAGCTAAAGTTCCATCATAAGTTATAAAAATCATATACCTCAAGCTTACTTAATCATACAACTATGAGTATACAAGTAAGTTTGGGAAGACAACGATTGATTAACCCTGAGTGTTCCATTAAGGCGTGTAAGCACTTAGTCCTTGGAGTTTGACCAGATTTCATGTGAGATGCTCGTATTTGTATGGTTGAGTGTAGGGGTACCTCGCCACTCATCAATAGTACCCATAAGTGCTATGGCATCGGGTTAGATAGTTTTATCTACATATAATCTCATGCCAAGAAAGCCTACTTAAAATGTTTCTATAATTCTTCCTAAATTAATGTTATTATTAAAATACTTTTCTTCTAGGTTGTAGGTAAAAGAACATCAAACTAGCAAAACTAGTATACATGGAGGTAATTCTTTATAGTGTTTATTACCAATCTTCTTTTTGATCATATCAACCCACTAACACCACCTATCCAAATTCTTGGGGAGTATTCATTGTGAACTATGAATAATTATAACAAAAAATTTTACCTCATCAATCATGTGACCATCTTTAGAAATAAGTGTATGTTTTTGGCTAATTATCCGCATACCATGGTTAGAAATTTTTTCAAATCACTAACTAAGAAAGTTCTAGAGTGGTACAGGTCTTTGTTCCATGGATCTATTACCTTCCTTGAATAGATTTTCACAATATTTATGGAGATATTCAAGTATAATATTATCAAGGATGGAACTTTACAAAAGCTTCTTATGATCAAATAGGTGTATAATAAGTCCATCTTCAAGTTTGTTTCCACATGGTCATATGCTATCATGAAACTCACGCATCCTTTACCTAATAAATAGTTATTGGATATCTTTAAGGGAGTGGTCAATAATTATATTAGAGGCAAATTGGTCTATCCTAGATTACTTATCCTTCATGATAAAATCACTTCAACCAAACACATTGATGAGACGCGACGTGCACTGTGCCGCGATATCGCATCCCCTGCGATATCTCGTACGCGATATCGCGGTACGCTGCCATATCTATAAATAAGAGGCGACACTCCCCTTATTTCCCAATCCTGGCTAGAAGTAGCGAAGCTCTGGCAGATTGATCACTCCAGAGTTAGAATTTTTCCCATGTGCCCGCAGTAGGAGTCCTAGAGTGAACGGCTCTTTATTCGAGCAGCTTGTAACCTGAACCCAAGTTGTGTACGGCAATAAAGACGAACTTGATTGGATAAACCTTGCAGTACATGGTTTTATTGTTGTTTATTTACTGCTTTCCTAGTGCGCACAAGTACGACTTGATTACGAGCGTCTACGGACGTGTACGGCTAGTCAAGGAATCGGCTGCTTGTCGCAACGCATGAGTACGACTTGATTACGAGCATTGGCTGCTTGGTAACCCAGTAGCGTATTCCAGGATTCTGCGCTTGGTAATCCCAGTGGTAGTCCAATGTGTACGGCTAGTCAAGGAATCGGCTACTCATTGCTAGGCTAGAACGTGTGATAAGTACGACTTAGTTACGAGCACCCACGGGTGTGTACGGCTAGCTAAGGAATCGGCTGCTTATCACACTTAAGCTAAATAGGTGCCTCAGTACGACCACTTCGAGCACTTGCGTTACGTGTGGTGATCCCAGTAACGATTAGCGTTTGGTAAGCCACAGTTGCATAGTTCAGGGTGTGTCCGGTAAGTGGGAACGGATGCTGACGCTAGTTAATTTAGACTTAGGACATTAGTTAGAGTTAGCTTAGTTTCTCAACCCTTTCCTCTGATAGCATAGAAGATAAACCGAAAAATACCAAAAAAATCACATACCTCAGACTTGCTTAACCATACACCGTGACACTTACAAGCAAGCCTGGGAAGACAACGAACGATTAACCCCAAGTGTTTCTTGTGGTGTTAAGGCATTTAGTCTGCGGAGTTCGACCGGATCGCGCGTGCACGCTCGTATTCGTATGGTTGAGTGTAGGGGTACCTCGCCACTCATCATTGGCGCCGTTGCCGGGGACTAAGTGTTTTTACGCCAATTGAACATAAGGGATATCACTCACATCGTTGTGAGCCTAAAACGAACCTTAGGGTTAATCAGTTAATTCAGAACATAAATAACGGTGAAAATTAGCACACCATTAGAAATGGCTTCTTCTCATGCAATCAACTCACCTAAGGACAATACAGGAGAAAGTCAGGATCATACGCATAACCGAAATCAACCATGTCCTCAACAATCCAAAGTCACATATACTCATCCCGATGAGTATGTGCCGGATTTTACCTTTGTTTTCCATCAAGATGAGCAACTGCGGTGGAGAGACATGCAAGGTAACATCGTGTTACCCCCAGATCGATCCGCTCCCAACATGCTTTCCCGTGCTTTGGTACAGTATGGCATGCATGAGCTGCTTGCTGAATACGTTTTGGATGATTATGACACAAGGGATTATCATCCCACAAATGCCCAACGTATTCGGGATGCAAGGCAGGAGAGCCAACATTCACTATTGAAGGGCAAGGTTCCCCACGTCATTAGTGAAATAGGAGAAGAGGAACCCCTCACGATGGGTTTCTTAGAAAATGATGTTCCTCCTCCTCACTCTAGTGAAGAGGTTAGGCATCAGGGCCTTAGATCAACGATACATATTTCAGGCTCTGATCCCCGTGAGCACCAGCTGTTCACGGCAGGAACAACTACTCACACTAATGACGGACTCGTTGATCGTCACAACGATCGGGGCCGAAGCAGCCGAAGAGAAGGCATGAAACATCACCATGGTGATGGATCCCCTTCTTCTTCTCCTTCATCTCATCATTCACCCTCTCCTTCCACATCTGGGCGCAGCCACCATGAGCATAACGCGGAGAGTAAAGGTAAAAGAGATGAAATGCCTCGATAGGAAGGTTGAGAGGAGTTAGGACAAGGGCAAGGACATAGGGAGAATAGGGAACCACCACATAGACATCACAGACGTCATGAAAGAGATGATCATGATGAACCCCTATTCGCAACCCGGGGAAGCATGTTTGATATTAGAGAGGCAGTTAGGATTCCCACAAGGCATTTAAAGGACAGTAGGATCAAGAATTTGGACATAAATAATATCCCACATTTTGAAGGGGGATACAACGTTGATCCTCAGCATCATTTACAGGCATTCCACGACACCTGTGCCTTGCAGAACATAGATAATGAGTGGAATAAGCTCAAGTTGTTCCCTAGGACACTCACTAAAGAAGCAGAGAGTTGGTACCGGTCCTTAGAACCGAAAACCATTAGGAGGTGGAGTACGATGCTTGAATTATTCAACAATAAATATCAAACGTACTTCAGAGTGTCTAATTTGCGTAAGCAAATCCAAGGTAGGAAACAAGGAGCTTATGAATCCTTGGATGCTACCATGGCCTGTTACTACACACTGCTACATTGTTGCCCGAGCCATGGGTACGCTAAATGGGATCAACTTCGCCACCTCATGGATGGGCTACGAAATGAAACGAGAAGAACTCTTGGGACTTACACCCAAGGGAGACTCTCCCAAGTAAGAGCCCATGAAGTTGAAGTTTTGTTGGAACAAGTAGCGCAAGAAGAGGGTGAGCTACGTAAAAGAGAAAGTGCGGAGGAATACAACCGCGATCCCTCCCTTCGCAAGAAGGGAGTGAAATTCTGTGATGAGGAGGATGAGTCACCACTCGAAGAGTTGGTGAACAGGAAAACCGTGCCGATCCAAAAGTTAACAACGGAGGTATCGGCTAAGGTAGACCAAATGTGGGATTCCTTAGACTCACGAATAGAAACAGTCCTGAAAATCGTAGAGGAGTCTAAGGATGAGCAAAGTAGTGACAAAGGAAAAGTCAAGCGGAGAAACTTTAACCCTGCACATAACAAGGGTAAGGCAAAGATCTTTAACTCCGATGAGGCTGAAAATTTAGATTCAGACAGTGATAGTGGATGTGAGGTCTGCTACTATGACCATCCTAAGGGATGTTGTCCAATTATCTCACATCTGTAGGAGTCTGGGGTGTATGCACTAAATCCAAGACTTAATCAACGGCAAACACCCCGAAGGTTACCTTATCCACAGGGTAACCCAAGGCAGTTCCACCAACCCTTAACGTATTATCCAAGTGGAACGCCTCCGTAGCCCATTGGACAACACCAACAGTGGCAATACCCACAGTCATGGGGGATGCCACTGCCAACACATCAGTACCCTTACCGGCAGCTTGATCCTTACGGTTAGTATGTGCAGCAGCCGGTTTCTCCAGGTGACTCTATGGGTCACACTACCCCCAAACGTCACTACCAAGCTCGGGAGTACTTCAGAAGGACTCCTTCTCCTCCGGGAGACATCTCACATTCCGTCCATCCTCTAACTCCACCCGCACCTCTTCCTCAAGTAGTTCCCATAACACCTCCTGCTCCAACAATGCAAGGGGAATTGCCTACCCAACCGAAGCAATGTCACGCCGCGAGAGCTGTAAATATTCAGAGTGTAAATATCCAACTGGCGATAACTGTACAAAAAAGAGACCTTTTTTCAGAACTAAGAGCCCAGACAAACTCTCGCAACAACAAGCGGATGGGTACATGTATAGGCCTCTAACTACTAACGCTTCGGAGCACCCTTCAGTCCAAGGGAGTGTAACGCATATGGTTATGTTAACACATACCGTAACTGACTGGATCAAGGTAGGCCACCTTCCCAGGAAACTAACTGATCTTGGGAGTCCCTTTATTTATTTGCAGATCGTTGGGAATGCACCACATCGAGTTCTTCTTGACTCAGGTTCCAAAGTCAAATTAATTTCGCGAAAGATGTATCATGCCTGGAACCTGCCCCAACTTAAGAAGAGCAACATCCAACTTGAGTTGGCAGACCAGTCCATCACTATTCCCTTGGGATTAGTGGAGGACGTTATTACCACTATGTGTGGTTGGTCCTACCCAGCGGATTTCCTAGTGATCGATGTTAACAACAACAAAGGGGACTTCCCAATTATAATGGGAAGGGCATGGATAAGTACAGTGGATACATGCCTTAGGATCCGCGATCTTTCCTTGGAAATCTCCAAGAT
>MNCI01007153.1:416469-451965 GCA_015680685.1 Gnetum montanum
ATTAGTTAGAGTTAGCTTAGTTTCTCAACCCTTTCCTTTGATAGCATAGAAGATAACCTGAAAAATACCAAAAAAATCACATACCTCAGACTTGCTTAACCATACACTGTGACACTTACAAGCGTGGTGTTAAGGCATTTAGTTGCGGAGTTCGATCGGATCGCGCGTACACGCTCGTATTCGTATGGTTGAGTGTAGGGGTACCTCGCCACTCATCACACATTGAGGATATGGTGATCTAGCATAATGATCCAAAGTAAAATATTGCAACAAGGTAGTTAATAAAGATAAGACCTTCCAAAAACTAGGACAAATAGTGACCTTCATGAACCAACCTATTGTTAGTTCATTATCCAAAAATGGTAATAATAATGATAAAAATTGGGGTCCAAATCCAAATTTCAATTGTGGAGTGAAAAACACATTCAATAATGGACAAAGAAGACCATAAAAGGATAGGTCAAAATACCACTATTTTATAATGACCTATACTCAATTGTAGAACATGCTGTTAAAAAAAGTATACATAACCATAAAGAAAGTTTCCAAAAAATGAGGAATCATTTTAAGAGACTTCAAAATTTTACAATCAATCAATCCTTGTGCTTGAAGGGAAACCCATCAGTTTCTAAGTGATATACTTCCAATAAGTTTTGTTATCATCATGAAGTTCTAGGTCATGATATGGAGGATTGTAACATAGTCAAGAATGATGTGCAAGCATTGATAGAGAAATAAAAGATCATTTTCAACATCCCTATGTAGCCTAGTAATCAAACTATAAAAAATTTTCAAGATCTCCTAAATTACCATTTAAGGAGAATTTCTTCATTTTACTTGGAGACTAAGATAAATCTTTCTAAGTTATGTTTGTAATTCAAATGGACCCTATTCAAAATTCTTCCTATTCATCCTTCTAGTTAAACCCATCAAGGCCTAAAAACCCTTTTGTCATCAACATGCCTTGGAATAGTGCTAATTTATCCTCTTCTTAGAATGTGCATAGATCTCTCCTAGTCATTGACTTAACTCCCCATTATAATAAAAAGTCTATGTGCATAAAACCCTCTTTACATATCCTCCATATCCTTGAAGAAATTATCTTCCTTTTAGCAATACCATGTAGGCATATTAGTTATACTTCTATTCTCCCTTATGTAATTCCTCCTCCATCATGCCCATATTTTTCATCTAAGTTCCAAGAATCTTTCATGCTTCTTACTCCAACATTACTAGCAAGGATCCTAATCTCTATGTAAAAGAAAGCTAACCAAGGAAAAGATAAAGAAAAGAAGAAAGTCCTAGGTCACCTTGCTTAAAATAAAAAGAAAGTTGTCTTTCAAGGTGAAATAGATACTACCCCTTCCTCCTTCATTGTAATATTAACTCAAGAGATACCAAACCTTGTTCCCTTTCAACCTTCAAGAAAGGAGACAATACTTAGGAGCAAGGCTTTCCCCCGAATCATAGCTACAATGGATCAAAGGGGATTAACCTTTCCCTCTTTGACCTAATTTCAACCTCAGAGGAGCATTACTTGTCTTTGGAGGATATTCTTAAAATAATAAATGTACTTATAGATATTTAGCCTCATGCATAATCAATCTCATATGTGCTTAATGCTTCAAAGTATGAGGTGGATTGCTTAGTATTCAAAGAAAGAAATATCAAGACTCATCCTACTATGGGTACTCCATGCCAACTTTTAAATTACATCACAATAAAAATAAAAGAGAATGTATCACTATCTTTGGTGCATGTGGATGATGGATTCAAAACTAACATTATCTCATGGTTAATCATTGAGAGTATTAGCTCCAAGAAATACATCACATATGCTAACTATAATTTCTCCTTAATTTCATTTAGTGGTACTAGAGTAGAGATCCTAGGGATCATTAATTTGCCATTTTGGTAGGAATTTATATCACATTTGAGGTAGTCCTTACAGTCATTAGAGAGACTAATCAAGAGTAAATTCTACCTTAGAAAGGTCATGGTTGACCTTCCATTATGTTGTCTCTTCCCTGTTATACTAGGAAAACCATTTTTCATATAAGAATGTAGAAGTAGTAATTAGTGTAGATTTTTGAGGTTCATACTATCTTACATATAGACATTGTAGGAGAGTTTAGTTTAGGATCTCTATGACATCCCATCCCTGGATGTCATGGAAAATTTCAAATATACATTATATTAGACATTATGTGTAAGAAGACAATATACCAAACATTAAATATATGTAGCATTCAACATTATGCATAAAAAGGATAACTAAGAAAGTGTAAAAAGAGAGAGAAAAGAAGAATGCTTTATTGATATGAAATAGTGTATCTGGATCATGCCTTCAGAGTATTCCTTGGGTTTTTCTTCCTTTGGCATCTATCCCCTGATAGGCAATCCAACATTACCACCATGATTAGGCCTATTACCTAGCTAGAAGGGATGGCTAGTGCACTTCTTGTCCTGCTTCACCTAGCTCCAGTGACGTACTTGTATTGGTTTCACCACTCCATGTTTGGCATGACCTCTATGCCTAGGGATAAATGCCTTAGGTCAAACCTCCAAATGTCACCTCAAGAGACACGTCCATTATTACAATGCACCATTTTGGGTCTTAATAACTACCCTTTTGGGTCTTATTACAATAACAATAACACTTGTTATGAAGAGGCACCATCTTTATTATGTAGTAGCATCATTTGGTAATGGGGACATGACAATCTCAGCCTACACTCATAGGATAAACCTTTGTTGAATTATTAATCAAAGAGGATTTACCTAGTATCCCTTCATCTTCTAGCACTTACAAGTTTATAGACTTAGGATTTAGGAAATTGAATATAGTAGAGTCTATTAAAAGTATGAAAGGTCCTACTATAATGAAGATTAGAAAAGCTATTGACTAGACATAGCTTCCACAATGATTTCATTTCACTTTCTCTTAATTTATCTTTTACTTATTTACAATTATTTCTAGACTTCACATATTTTTATTTTTATGTAATGTGTTTTAAGTTATATAATTGCAATGTTTTACTATTTTCTTATATTAGTTTTCTTTATTGACTATTGCAATTACTTAGTTTCTTCTTTGTAAGTCTTAGTTTCATTTACAAAAGCTTAGATATTTTATTTTTATGGTACTTGTTTTTTCTTCTACATAAAAAAAATCAAAACCCATAAACACATAAAACTTAGAAAAACTATAAAAATAGAAAACTTAAAAAATCCATAAAGAATAATAGTCCTTGTATCATAATTAATAGCCTATATTTTTCAAAATCTCATAACATCACATTAAATGTTTGTCAATAATAAAATATCATCTTATATATCATCACATCATCTAATTTTTCTCATCTTGATGATCTAGTATTAAACCATGGAAAGGGGATATATTTCCTACTATCTTTGCATCCTTTTCATTCTTCTTCCCATCATTGAACCCTCTTGGGGAATCCACACCTACATAAAATAAAAAAAACCAAAATGTTAAAATATAAAATCCATAATAATACAAACTTATGTAAAAAAACTGAAATATATAAAAATGATAAACCTAAAAATAAATATAAATAATAAAGCAAGATAAAACTAATTGAAACATACTTCTTGCATGTAACCACACCACTAGGTCCAGCATCATCCATATCATCTCCTAGAATCTCCCATATTTTAGAAGTCTAATAGCCAAATAATTGACTAGCTATTGTGTGATCGTTTTAGGTGAGGGAAATAGATAGTCTAAGTCATCAATAGAAACATCAAGGATCTTAGGAATTATAGGATATAGATTCCTTTTCCATCCTATCATCCTTATATTAGCTTCCTTGTTTCCCTCCCATTTCTTTTGAACTTCACCCAACATTCAAAGGCTTCTAAGACATCACTAATACCCATTTTTTCTCTAAATATATTCCTTTCCTTTCTTTCCACTCTTTTCTACTTAAGTTGCATAGTGAGAAGTAATTTTTTTTGTAAATTAATTTATTCATTATATGTACTTATCCCAAAGTTTCCATACAATATATTTGTCTCTCAACTTTTGATTTAAGGCCCCTATGGCCAATAGTTCACATTACTATTTAGTATGGTTAGCCAACATGACATCTAATAACTCTCTCAAATGTTAGTAAAAATAAGCTCTAGGATTGAGATGAAATATAGTACTCCAATAGAGATCAACTTCTAGGTTCACCACCTCTTCTTCTAACTATTTAACTATTGAGGCTAGTTTTTCCTCTCTTTTCTTTATCACTAGTAACTCTATAGTAAGGTCCATCACTGCATCAAGCTACTTACTTCTAAGGAAGCCATCTCTATCTCATTCGTAAAGATAATATCCATCCTCTTCTTTACCATGGGATCATCATGTAAGAGAGGTTGAAATTAGGATCCATAATAGGAACCTTACCATGATTTACTATTATTCAAAAATTTGTAAATATATTCTTTCATGATACCTCTAATTAATAAAGTTAACTAGACATTTTTCTAACTACTAACATGAATAAAAATAAAGACTTATAACAAAATTAAAAAAGTACATAAAAGACAAAAAGATGAAAACAAATTTACCACACCTAGAGATATTCTTTATTTTTTTTAATTATGCCATCAACCATATCTTTGAATAACTCCTCCTTGTCAAGATGGTTTCATACTAACCTTAACATATCTTCGTCGTACAAGATGTAAAATCTATAAATACAAAAATAAATAAAAATCCAAAAACAAAAAATAATATTAGTTATGTAAAAAAACCATAAAATCACTAACTTACCAAATGTTAGTGAACCTATCTTCTTTAATTTTTTCTCTAACAACTACATCCCACCTCATTAGATATATTCTTCTACTAAGCTATTAATCCAATGGTCTTGGTAGTGGATGGAACCTTATTCATGTTGATGTCATTTATGATATATAAGATTAAATGTTAGTCATTTTTATCCTAATACAAATCAAATGTATATAAAAAATTTGAAGTATACTTAATCTTATCTCACTCACATAAATCAAATTCTAATGTATCTACAAATAGCTTTTATGCCGAACCTTCATCCTTCACTCTCTTTGTGGCTCTCTTATCTTCATTACTTTTATTTTCTCTTTTTCTGGGCCCTTCATTTTTTCTTCTCTTCTGCTTATCCCTCTACATTTCCTTGTGCTCTTCTCTCTTCTTTTTTTGGGCCCTCCTTTCTTCTTTCTTCTCCTTTAGTACCTTGGCCAATGCTTTCCTCTTTGTTGTCTTCTTTACTTAACTATGCTTGTAAACATTAATAAAAAAATGAGAGTTAGAAAATAGTAATAAAAAAAATATTAAAGCGTTAGTAAAATATTAAGATCATAAAAATACTAACTATAAAAAATAGAAGTTCAAAATAAAGATAGTTTGCTAACTTACCCAATATCTCTATTGCTTTAGCCAATTTAGCTTCTAATGTGTTCTCCAAGTCATAGGTGTCACCCACCTTAATAGAAATACCTTTCACCTTCATAAATACTTAATCCTCATCCTGTGTATCCAAATCATATTTCCCTACTACCTCCATCTCTTTCATTGGATTCTCATGAACTAATCACTTCTTAGGTAATGTCACACTATCGAGAACCAAGGACTCAATCACATCCTTCCATAATGACAATGCTTCTTTCATGAGACCACTTAGTGTTGAAGGAAGGATTATAATGATGTTTGTTATGCTTTATCACATAGAGTAGAAGAAATTCCCTCATTCAAAACTTTTCACTCCTAATTAGAATGAGCTATCAACTTAGCAAAATAACACAACATTCCATAGTAGAAACTAAAATTGGTGAAGTTGCTAGAACTTTCATCATTTGTGATATCGATGTTGCCTAACTCACTAGAAATCCTCTCATCTAAGTAACTTGTCCAAGAATAGTAAGTTTCATGGATCATGACATTATAAATGATAAAGATTCTCAAGGGGGAACTAGTCCTATGTTGCTTTATCTTTCTACAAAATATCCACTTTATAAAGAAATGATACATCTGCATAAGATTGTAGTTCTTGTACCTAGGGATGTTGTGAGCCACATTTCCATATTAATACTAATTGTGAATCATCTCTTGATCTATAGCTAAAAGCCTATAATTCAGCTTAACCTCCAAGCCAAGAACATGGAATTTGAACTAGTGCCCCAGTAAATTCTAGTTCCAAGGTAAGATGACCTTTCCACCCTAAATCTAAAACATAAGTAGTTGCTGCTAGCTTTTATAACACCTTACCATGGGAATAATGTTTAAGGATGGGATGTTAGAAGATCTTAGTGTAAATAAAGAAATCAATCCTGCATGCTTCTAACTAGAAGGTATTTTTTCCCAAGTCCACTTATCAACCATGCATGATTTGCAAGGATGTTATGTACATTTGCTTGTAACATTTTCTACTTTACATCCCCAAGGTGGAGGTACATAACCTCTAAGATCTTGATTTTATCTACAAAAAGTAAAAAATAAGTTACTATGCATATGCTACACACATTTAGATAAAGTTAATCCATAATGTAGACATGATAAAAATAAGTATTAAGAATAAAAATCAACATTGGATAACATACCTTTGGGAACTAAGTAAATGCAAGAACCCTTAAGTCATTCATTGATCATACCAAAACTAGGCCTATTATGAAAGACATGAACCAAACTAGTCCATAAGAGTTCCTAGTGTCACCAATGTTTCTAGGCCTCCTCCACTTTATTTGAAAATATAGCAGGGTATCATTTTCCTATAGAGCTATCTCACATAGCATTTTCTCAAATGTCTTAAGGTAATAATCATTGTGATTATGATCCTTGATCTTGGAAGTAAAATAAGACAAACAAACTATATTAACAAATGATTCAAACCACAAAAGGAGCCTGAAGACTTAGAAAAGTTTAAAGCATAGAAAAGACTATACATGAATAGACCTAGAGACTATAATATGAGTATTGAAAAGACTAAATAAACTCTAGATATGACAAGAATCCAACAAGAAGATAGTGTCAACATGGAATTGCTTGTAGGGGTGATCTTTCACAAATGGTCTAGTTCCTTGCATTGGATGTTTCTAATCTAGTCTATATTATTCATAATCATTTTAACATCACTAGAGCTCTAGATGATACATCATATAAATCTCACATTGACACAACTACATATCTTGTTATGTGTATGTGAGACTACATGGAGAGATACTAAAGTCCAAATAAGTACATGAAAGTTATTGATGTAGAACTCTAGGAACCATTTGGTTCTTGGATGAGTCTAAATTTATGTTGTAGAGGGATTAATCATTTATGATCGAAAGAACTTTCACTCTCAAAGACCTCTTAGTAACCACAAGGGCTACATAAAAAATTAGAAAAAATATTAGGTTAATCACTAGAGGCGAAGGGATAACCTTGCTTGTGCAAAGCAACATGTAAAATCAATGTTAGTCTCATGGAATAAGCATAATATTTATAAAACCTACAAAATATAGCTAAATGATATTAGACAAGATCAAGAAACATGAAGAATAGCATATGTTAGATACAAGTCTTACCTCTTAACATCCCTTATTAGACTGAATCTTTTTAGGTAGCACTAACACTTAGGGCATTATTCTATTACATTACCTAGGCTTCATACTCAACCTTTTTCTTTTCATTCATTTCCCTTGATAGTTAGACATGTTTCCCCATGTTCCTAAGAATTCAGCCACTTCATTTCTTGAACTTAGTTTCTCATCCTTATCATTCAAGACTTAATCAGAATTTTCATTTCATCTACATTCCAACACTTAACCAACTTTTGCCATTACCTAGCACCTGGTACTTAGGCAAAATTCCACAACTCTTACCCATGAAAACTAGAAAAATTTTAGTTTTTCTCTATGTCCTTTTCCCCTCTACATTATGTACTTTGATATTTAGGAAATTTTGTAATTCTTCCTTCTTAACCTCATAAGACTTAGAAAATTTTCAGTTTTTGTTTTTTCTTAGACTTATATAATTTTTAGTATTGATTTTTTCTAACATTTATAAATTTTTTGTAGACTTCCTTCCTAGCTAGCACTTGTGAAAATTTTAACTCTTCCTTTCCATTCCACCTCTTGGATACTTAGAAGTTCTCTTAACTACTTCCAATACTTAGCCAAATTTTCATCTTCCCCTACTCTTCCATCATACACTTAGGAAATTTGTAGTTTTTTAATACTTGAAATTTTTTTAATTTTCCTTTCCCTATTTATAACTTAGAAAAATTTTGTACTCCTTGTCTTACATTGATACCTAATCAAATTTCTATCTCTTCTCTACAATCCCTACCTTTGTTCCAATACTTAAATTTATATCATCCTCTAATCTACCTACTAAGCCACAAATATCTAAGCATTCTATAGTTCCTACCTTGAAATCATGCCAGCCTACCTACCTTGATAAAAAGAAAACTATGCTTACCCACAAGGTTCCTAGCTAACACTAATCCTACATTCATGCTTTCGCTTCATCTTCATCAAAATTTTTTTGGAATGGGCCTAGGCTTCCTTGTATCCTTTGAATTGGCATCATCATGCATTAGTGATGCCCTACCTAGTAGTAGTGCCTATGCACCAAACATCATGATTTTTACCACTCCCTTTTGCCACAAAATTTTTAAAAATATCATGCAACTTTGCACTATCAACCATAGGGACTACACACACATTTCATTTCCCATTAATTATGTCTCATGTGTATTGTAAAAACAATAAAAAATACAAAGTGAAGAAGCAAAATATAAAATTAAGGAAAGTCACATGGGCTCCACAAGCATCATGTGCTAATACACTTTGGTGCTTCTTTCTCTCCTCATCCTCCTTTCCCTTGACTTCTCTCCTCTTGCACAACATGTGTTCCCTAGTGTGATCCACTTGCATCATGTTACATTTGCATCTCTTCTCTCTCTATGATGTCAATTCTACCCCTCAAGCTCTCTTCTCTACTCTAAATTTTAAGTAAAAAAAAAAAGAATAATAATCACCCTTTTTTCTCATCTTTTATTATTTTTTCGCTTTTCTCTTTTTCTTCCTCACTCAAAAAGTTTTCTATCATTTTACTCTTACCCACATGGAACCTCATGTCCCCAAGGTAGATTAGCATAGTACCTATGACACCATCTTACTTCCCTACTATAGCCTTTAGCCCATGGTCCTAGCATTGCCTAGCGGCATCCTAGGTGGCCTTAGCCATAATCCACTTTATCCAACACGGGCTTCACACATTCTCCATAATAAATTACATATAATACTAACTCTTAGAAATTCCAAAAATATGTAAATTTTTCTAACTTTTTCATTTTACTTGTATATATATTTTTTTAAAATTTTCTAACTCTAGAAATTTTCTATGCTTCTCCCATGTAACTATCCTTTTTCCTCATGCTTGCATGCCATGAACTCCATCATCCTCCATCGTCTATGTAAACATCTCATCTTGGATGGATCCCATAGCTAAGTTACCAAGCCTCTTAATAGGGATTTGATTGACTAATCTCCCATAGATCCCTCCAATTCTATAGAGTCCATTATTTTGATACTTGATATTATTGAGGAGGATTTAATTCACCAAGCTAACCTTGCCTTTCTAGACCATGAACTAGTCTTTACTAATGACTCCCTTGTCTAGTTATCCATCACTAATTATTGAAATGAAGAAAAGACACTCCAAATAGGGGAAAACTTGCCCAAACATGTTAAGGAATCCATGTTACAAACACTTGAAAAAATACCATCACCTTTGCTTTAGGTGATGGTGACATGTTTGATTTGAATTCTACCTTAGTTCAACATAACATCATCCTTGATGAAGGATTCAAACCTATTAAATAAAAATCCTAAAAAATCAAAACCTAACTTAGCATTAGCCATAAAGGATGAGATCACTAAAACTTAAAATGCAAGTTTCCTACACCCTATAGATTACTTAAACTAGATATCCAACATGGTTATTGTCCCTAATAAAAATGGTTTTATTAATATATGCATTAACTTCAGTACTGTCAATAAAGTAACATTGAAAGATGACTCTTTGTTATCCAACATTGACCAACTTATAAACATAAGGATGAATTATGCTTTTCTTAGTTATATGGATGTATTTTTAAGCTATAATCAAATTCAAATCAACCCCAAACATTAATTCTTTACAAATTTCATAATTTCATGAGGGATCTTTTTCCACATAAAGATGTTTTTTGGACTTAAGAATATTAGAGAAATATATCAATAAGCCATGAACTTCATCTTTAGTGGTAGAATGTTTAAAATGAATATGTGAATGATCTAACTTTCAAATCCATCATTGTAACCAATCATCCCACTAATCTAGATATAGTCCTAGCCTGATGCAATAAGTATGACCTTTGATTTAACCCAAAAAATGTATCTGGGTGTAGAAATAGGTAAAATTCTATGATTCCTAGTATTAACTAGTTTTACCATGGTGGATCCCAATAGGATTAAAGGAATCATGAACCTTCCATCACCCATGTGCTTAAAATACATGTGTCTTACAAGATAGACTCCAATCCATTCATTATTTTATATGCAACCTACTGATTAATTTCATTCTCTTTCTTAGCTCCTTAAGAAATCAAATACTTTTAATTAGAACTCAAAGTGTTAAAAGGCCTTTTATGCAATCAAGTATGCTCTTACCAATGATTTCAATTTTTCTTCATTCTCCTCAATTCAATTTTCCTTTCTATCTTTATCTCTCTAAGTCCAACCATTTCATCATATTCATGCTTTGCCAATGTTGTGAAGATATTTAAGATCTTTCTATTTACTATATCTTTCATTCCTTTTATGATTGTGAGATATGTTACATGGGATCATAAAAATATTTCTTAATCCTTTTCTTTGCTCTTAAAAAGTAGAAATACTATTTGCTAGAGGCAAAGGTTCATGTCCTTTTCCAAGAAAATCTCTTATGTTCTATTGTTACCAACTTCTATGACAACAACTACATGGAAAAATGGAAAAGACATTTCAATAAGTTTGACTTAAACATGCTTGTTGATGCCTTAGTAACTTTTTTTATTTCCTAAATTGAATTTCTCTTAAGAATAGTTTAACTTATTCAACCCAAGAAATCCTAATAACTCTCATAGACATAAAATGTCTAGGCTTGGTTAACTTAGAAGAGGATGAAAAGTATTGAGATATTATATAATACTTTAAAACCATATAAACCTCAAAACATTTATCAACATCATAAAAGGATGTGATTTATAAATGGTATCAGTATTTTTTATATTATTGAATCCATTATTTTATATTGTATTTCCAATTCAGGTATTCTTCTACATTGTCTAAGTCATGAAGAGTTGTAAAAAATTCTATAATAGATTCATTCAAGTGTATGTGATGGCCATTTAGGTTCATGATCTTTGGTAGCTTGTATTATTTTCCTTGGTTATTGATGGTCTATGATGTTTAGGTATGCATACATGATAGTTAAAATTTGTGATATATCTCAAAATCATGATTATTTTCCTTATTTATGTTTCTTCACAAGAGATTAGGACTTTTAAAATCATGTGGCATTTCCAAAAGTATGGGCTAGATGTGATAGGCTCCATTAATATTTCCTCTTCCATTGGTTATCAATTTATTCTCACAGCTATAGAGTAAATTAACAACTAGTTTTAAGCTATTCCCTTAAAATCTACAACTTCTAAGTACAATTGTCATTTTATTATAGATAATATAATCACTCACTTTGGTATTCCCTTCCACATTGTCATTAATAATGGATCTTAATTGAAGAGTAAATAACTCACCAAACTTGGTAAGAGATATCAAATTATCTAGTCATTCTCATATCCAAATTATCTTCAATTCAACACTCAAGATAAGTTAACCAAGAAATCCTTCAACTATTTATGCAAAATCATGGTTGAAAAATCCCAATTCAATTGGCAAAATCAATTATCTTACATCCTATGGATTTTTGAATTAACTTCAAACCCATAACTTACTAAATCACTTTCATGCTTACAATATGAATTAAAAGCTATGTTGTTGATAGAGCTAGATGTACCTTTACCTTGATTAGCCTTGAATAATTGGATGACAAATAAGAAGAATGATACCTTACAATGTGTTGAGCTAGATATCTTAGAGAAAAATTACAAGAAAGTAGAAATTAACGTTTAGAACCATCAACAAGCTATGCACCATCACCATGATAAGTAAGTCAAATTGAAAGACTTCCTGGTTCTCCTTGAACTAGCAAGCTTCCTTCATCATTCTTAAAAGCCTTGGCAGTGAAGCAAATTACTTGGCAGACTTGGACAAGAATTAGTACCTAGATCCTATGAACAAAGCTTATCTTAAATGATACTACATTTAAGGCTTTATAAAAAAGAGATAGAAAAATATATCTTAGGTTTACTCTATACCTTTTCCTATCTTCCTACATTTTATTCTATTAATTTTAATCTTCTCCCTATGATACTTCTCATCTTTCTCTCTTTTTCTTTCACTATTCTTTATTAGTTTTATCTATCTTCCTCATTCAATTTTATCTGTCTCCCCTATCCTTTGCATGTTCCATTCTACTAACATTTCTTCCACATCATACTATAGCAAGGATGTTTTTCAACAATCTACCTAATGTAGAAAGTAATGAGTGTTTGTTATTTTTACTCTATGTGTGGATGTGCTAAGTTTGAGTGTGATAGGGATGAAATTTATCAAATTATTAGTATTAATGATTATTAAAGTGTGAGATTTAGTCTTGACCTAATTCTATGGAGTAACACCTTATCTTGCGATATAGGTGATATCTCTTATTTCTTTTCTCATATTATTTCTCATTGTTACAACTTTATAATTCAACTCTCAACACTTATTTTTTCTCTATTCTTCCTATAAATCCTCTTTTCTATCTTATTCCCTTTTCATTCATCAACACATTAGTGAGGATCAAGTGATTTCATTCTATTTTAGTGAGGGTGCGTTAAGAACATGAGAGGATAGGATGTGAGCATCTAGAATGACATTCTTTGGACCATCTTGTGTATAGGATCTAGGTATGTTTGCTTTTTGTGTCACAATACTATAGCCTATTTATAATACTAAAAAGAGTTGTTATTATTTCCCATCATTCTTCTAGCACTAGTTAAAAGGATACCATGGTAGAATTAAGAATAACTCTATCATAGAGAACAACTTTTTGATTAAATCCTTTTTAGGTGGTTGCTAGTTTCCAATACCATCAAGGTATAGATTATTGACCTTTTGGCATGTCAAAACCTCAAGGAAAATGGAGAAAATAGAATGTTTGTGATGGATGATGATTTTTTAGGACATGAACAAGAACTTCACAATAAGACCTGAGAACTCAATGAAACAAGATCTACAGTGAGATGTCAAAATGAAGAATACATGGGCAAGATGAGAGCATGGAAAAGCATGGACAAAAATGAAGGCTACAAATCAAATGAAGATGCTCCAAGGACTAGAAAGAAGGCAAAGTGACAAAAGAAAGCCTCATATGGCAAAGCATAAAATTTGAGAAGACATCTCTTAAAAATAGTAGATGTCTACATCCAAGAGTAGATGTCTCCCTATAGATGTCCTAGAGTAGACGTCCCATTTTCTAGTGAGGCTTCTCTCCTGAATTAAGGAAAATATTAGGTAGAAATCCCAACTTTAAAGGATACATCTACATAAGTTGTTTAGTAGCCATTTCATGAATTCTAAAGAGTTTTTAAAAAATATGAAGCTATAAGAAGATTTGGAATTGTGCAAGTACTATTCACAAAAGATCAATCATTGTCTATTCTATGTTATTATATTCTTGTTCTTCATTGTAACATCATTTTCTTGGTTGTATGTTGTATTGAGCTTAAAAGTACAAGGAGTTGTAAATTTAGTTACATTCTTTCCTTGTTTCTTTCTCTCTTTATTATAGCCTTGTGAGGTTGATGTGCTTCTTGTGAGAAGGCATCCACATTGAGCTAGTTGAAACCTTATAGGGTTGAGTGGTTTTGTATTGATGAAACACTCTTGAGCAAAGCTCAGAGCTTGTATAGGTATGATGCTCTTCAAAAAATATTTTCTTTAGAAACAAAGTCTAGAGGTATGAACAGATTCTAGCCTTTGAGTGTGGATGTACCCAACTTGGGAAACCATGTAAAATCTGGTGTGTTTTTGTAGTGGGTGCAATTTTAATTAGGGAACTTATTCAACCCCCCTTCTAAGTTCTCGATCTACATAGATGCTCCCAAATAGCCTCTACTAGAAAATGAGATTATGTAACTAATTATAAATAATAATGAGAACCTATTTATGAGACAAGAAATCAATTTAAGGGATTTTCTATTTTGTATATACTTAATTATCTATCTAAGCTCTTGATACAAAAGTGGTATCAGAGCTCAGTACTCTCAAGTTCATGCTTTAAATTTCAAGAGTAACTATGGAGGGGACATCCTACACAAAGACATTGATGTTCGATGGGTTTGATTTTGCTTATTAGAAAGCAAAGATGCAAGGCTTCTTCAATTTGATGGAGTTTTAAGTATGGAAATCAGTTCTTGAAGGCTACACATTGCCCATCGATAGTGCATCAACTGTCCTCAAGCCATGGAGCAAGTGGATGCATAAAGAAAGAGATACATTTATGTCCGATTCTAAAGAAAAAATTATTTATATTGTGTATTAAATAAGTTTGAATTAAATAGAATAGCTAGATGTAGAACTACTAAAGAAATTTGGAAAAACTTAGAAGTTATCTATGAGGGCACATCCATAGTCAAACAATCAAAACTTTTGGTTTTGCAAAGTGAATATGACAAACCTAAAATGAGGGAAGGTAAAAAGATTAAAGATTATTTTTCTAGGGCAAATGATCTAGTTGTAGCAATTAGGGTTATAGACAAGAACTTTCCTAAAAGTGATGTAATCATTAAAATGATTAAAACACTATAACTTGAATTTAGACATAAGGTTATAGCTATGGAAGAAATTAGATATTTTTTGGTCCTAAAATTTGAAGAACTCAAAAGTGCTCTTATTGCTTATGAAATGAATCTCATAAGCAAGGGAGCTATAAAGGAAAAGCTCACTACCTTGAAATCAACATCTAAAGAGAGGGAATTAGTTGAACAAAAGATGAACAATGAGGAGGAAATACCTCTTCTATCAAGAATAGTTCAAAGGCTTCTAGAAAGAAAAGGAAGAAGCTTCAACCAACCAGGGTGTAACCAATCCAACACCAAAGGTAAAAATAAATGTAAGAATCTTAAAAATTTAAATTTTTATTCTTTTGAATAGAATGTTGGGTATGTGGTGGAAGAGGCCATGTGGCCTCCAAATGTCCTAGCACTAGTAGGTTACAATGGAAGGATAAGACTAATGGGCATATGAAAAAGACTAACTTCTATACAAGCTAGGATGATGGAGAGCAAAGTGAAGAGGAAGTGGATCACACTACAAAATATTCTAAGCTGATATCTATGGCCCTTAAAAATGAGAATTCATCTCAAATTTTTGATGAAGTAGGAGGTGAGTATGATGAAAATTATAGTGAATTATGTGATGAAATCCTTATCTTACATTATCTTCTCAAAAAGGTAAAGACAAATATGCATAAAAAATCTTCTAAAATCTACACATTATCTTCCAAATTAAAAAGGGAAATCTTAGACATAAAATCTGAGATTCAACTACTAACCTTGTTAGATAAAGATAAATGTAGGAATACTCAACAAGAAGGGATCAATAAAATCAAAGAAAATTAGCTCGAAAGTAAAATCTTGGAAGAATCCTTATAAAATGATACTTATACTAATTCAAGCATAATGAGGTTTGATGATTCTCTTCAAGAAAGAGACACTTCATGCTATTGTTAAAAGTGTGGTCATAAACTAGATTATTGTCTTCACATTGAATAAAATAACATTGATACTTGGTTTTGTCAAAAGAAATCTAGTGAGTGTATCTTGCAAGATGTAACAACTTGTAAAGAGAATGGACTGAAAATTGGAGCAATCTTTAAAAGAATGGATGATACTATCAAAGATCATAGAA
Organism: Gnetum montanum; assembly: GCA_015680685.1. Lineage (NCBI taxonomy): Eukaryota > Viridiplantae > Streptophyta > Gnetopsida > Gnetales > Gnetaceae > Gnetum > Gnetum montanum. Next base: position 432,547 of record MNCI01007153.1, read on the forward strand.
TGTCCTATCTTGAATAGCATGACTAAGAAGGATTTTCATACAAGGTTGAGGACATTAAGAAAGGAGAAAATGAAAGAAAATCAAATGGAAAGGAGGTACTCCATGATAGAGGACCTCATCTCAAACTCCATTAGTCTTTCTCACATCTATAAGCAAGTAAGATAAATCATGGTAAGTATTGATTTCCTTACTTGCTAGCTTAAACATAAGTTAGTTTTTGAATATTTTTTTAATGAATTATTTAATTACCAAAGAAAACATATTTTAATAAATGATATTATAGAAAAAAGGACTCAAAGAAAGATCAAGGTAGTATGGCTATTTATGGGACGTGATATCGCATGGGCCGCGATATTGCATCCCCTGTGATATTGCGTACACGATATCATAGTCCACCGCAATGTCTATAAATAAGAAGTAGCTCTCCCTTGTTTAAGCAATTAGGAGTTAGAAGTAGTGAAGCTTTGGTAGTTTGACCACTCCAGAGATAGATTATTTTTTTCCTGTGTCTACCCACAGTGTGGTGAATGTAATTGTATGGCATTCTTTATTCGAGTGTGACATACTTGGACATGCACATGACTAGATAAAAAGATCGAGATTACTTCATCATTGTAGCAGTCACTTTGTTGTTTATTTATTTAATGTTATTTCCTATTTTCTCTCTCTCACCCTTAAACTCCTAGAACGTGGAATGAATATGACTTGATTACAAACATTTAAGTGTGACTACTTTGTATCCCAGTGGCGTACCTAGGATCTACGCTTGGTAATCCCAGTGGTAGTCATGCACGAGGTCCAAGATGTGTACGGTTGATCAAGGAATCGATTGCTCATCGAACTTAAGCTAGATTAGATTTCCTTACCTTTTCCTCCTAGCTTAGCTTAGTTAATCTTACATTCCACTACCTTCAGGGGTAGCGTTAGAATTAGGAACATATCATACACCTCACTCTGGACTAAACCATACGTGACAAATATAATACTAGTCTAGGTGGGAAGACAGTGAACTGCGACCTAAGGTTAACGATCTAGGTGCCACAACTAGTCCTTCTACGGAGTTCAACTGGATGGCATGTGAGAACGCTCATGTTTGTATGGTTGAGTGTAGGGGTTTCTCACCACTCATCATTGGCGCCGTTGTCAGGGATGGTGCTAGTTATCTAGATTAGTTATATCATACAAGGCCGCTGTAAAGGAATTAACAATATATCTCTTAGAAAAATGAAATAATTATTAAAAGTCATGCCTAAATTCACACACATTTTCATAACAATGTCTCTCCTACAAGATAATAATAATGCCACACTTAGTGAGGAAGTTCATTGGAGAACCAACAAACTATATGACGATGAAGATTGGAGTATACAACCTAAAGTGGGAGTTTCTTATAAAAATGAACAAAAGCAACATCATCGCAACACATGAAGACATAACTTACCTGATGACAATGAACCCCCATTGGCCACTACAAGCTTAACACAAATACAAGAGGCTGTTCGAACCTCATGTAAGCATCGTAAAGAGAGCCGTCTACCTAGGCTCGATTTTAACAACTTTCCCAAATTTTCAAGAGGCTATGACTTAGATCCGCAACAACATTTACAAGCCTTCTATGATTCCTGCACATGGAATAACATTGATAATGGGTGGAAAAAACTTAAGCTCTTTCCCATGACACTCGTTAACCAAGCTAAAGTATGGTATAGATCATTAAAACCAAATTCGATACGACGCTGGTCAACAATGGTAGAAGTCTTTNATTATTAAGCTGGTAGCAAAAGAAGAAGGAGAATTAGCTTAATGGGAGAGTGTTGAAAAACATAAACAGGACCAAAATTTCAACTTAACAAAGGTCCATAATCATAAAAAGGATAGATCAACCAATCTCAAGGTGGAAACATCATCTTTGCCAATACAACAATCATTAGAGGAAGTTGAGGAAAAGATCAATAAGATGTTGAAATGGATGTATCAAAAGAGTGGAAAATTTATCAACACCATTGGAGATAGAGTTTTGACAACCCAAGAAGCAGGAAGAAACATTAGACATTTGGAGAAAAAGAAAAAAGGGAATAAGTGCTCAACTGCCAATCACACGTATGAATGCAACATATGCCTATATGATCATCCCAAGGGCCAATGTCCAATATTGTTACATCTACATGAGTATTGGGGAAACACGTTACATCCAGAGTTTGTATAGAGATACTGTGTTCGATCACAGTGGCAACAATCCCAGTCGTTGGGGAGACCACCCTTAGACTTGAGGCACCCTTCATATTTTCCGAATCCAAATGCTTATCACGTTTAACATCCTGTTTCTCCATTTGAGCCACCCTACTCTATCTCACCGCAATACTATTCTCCACAATACTATTAGCCCATACCTCCAACACAACCACCACCTTATGCACCTTATATTCCTCCTAACTCTCAACATTCTCATCCTTTTTCTCCTTCCACAGTGCCACCAACTATTCCTAAGGTGTTTGTGCCACAACAACAACCCATGAATAACACTTGTGCTACTGCTACCAACAGCAGTGAAAAGCCTCCTCAACATCAAAAGCATCCTTTCTTTAAACATGGCCGTAAGAAGGGACAACAAAATTCTGAGGCCACTGCATCTTCCAACCCAGCACAAGTCCCACATTGTGGTGCATCCTTATCTTCGAACCCAAAAACTCATGTAACTTCAACAGGGCCACCAACTCACACTCCAACAAACATACAGCCCAATTAACACAACCATGGGAGGCATCAATCCAATCCTTGCATACCATCTAACGGTTCCAAATATCATAGTGGTTCAACTCATTATCTGGGAACTACATTGTATAAAGTGCCCCACTATGCTCATTATAATCAAGTGTGTGAACCTTGAGGGGATAAGTATAGACTAGCCCCAATACTTCCAACATGCAAGGATCCTTATCTTACCTTTATTAATCCTTGCCATCCTCAACTGATTAGTTATGGGGGATATCCCCCATTCCAATAACAAGTAGGATTAATAAATATTTTTCATTTTTCTTTAATTTTACAACTTTTTGTTTTTCAGTTTTTCATTTTTCAACTTTTTTTTATGTTTTTATCTTTTTGTGTGTTTGTCTTTTTACGCTTTTGTAAGTAATCTCATCTATGAATAAAACACTCATGTGGATCGTTGGTTGAGGTGTGTTCTATGTTATTAAGTCATGAGCGAGCAATTATTTCGATAGTGAGCCCATTACACCCACTCCTCCACTCTACTAATAAGAGGTTCTATTCAAGGGTACAGTGATATTCTTGATATTTTTAAAATTTAAAATTAATTTTGTGTTTATTATACCCAGAATGAAGAAGGACTGACAAAGAGGGAATGATTAGGGTGTGACATCAAGGGGACTTGTGGATTCTCTTTGGTGACGTTTGTGGGAGTTATCATGCAACGTGGTTGTACCAAGATCCTTGTAGATCTAATGAAAATGGGAGTAAGAGTAATCAAAAGGGCACTCAAAAGTTAAACGCTACTCTAGGGGGTCCCACTAGAAAGACATGCACCCATGCCTGAAGGTTGGTGATTTCTCTAGATTCCGTATTCAAAAAAGAAGAAGAAAAAGAGAAAAACAAGATGCCACAAAACAAAAATCACTCCTCCCTTGCATAAAATGCCAAGTGATCGTATGACTTGATGTTATGATACTCTCATAGTTGTTCGCCATGGGATGAAATGATGAGATGTCACTAATTGAAGGATGGACTTGGTCCTAATCTTGGAATGATGGGTTAATAACACCTGAATCATGCTTTTCACACAGGATTCACTGTGTCCTGGGTCAATTACCTCATGTACCAATCTCTATGATCCCTTTCTATACTACATCTCATCTAGACTAAACCATACATGAAAAATACAATACTAGTCCAGGTGGGAAGACAGTGAACTACGACCTAAGGATAACTATCTAGGTGCCACAACTAGTCCGTCTACGGAGTTCGATCGGATCATGAGTGAGAACGCTCATGTTCGTATGGTTGAGTGTAGGGGTATCTTGCCACTCATCATTGGTGATGGGTTAATAACACCTTAATCATGCTTTTCACACAAGATTCACTGTGTCCTGGGTCAGTTACCTCATGTCCCAATCTTTACAATCCCTTTCTATACTTCACCTCATCTCATTGTTCGTGTAATTGTAGCCCGTGTCCCATGTAGCATTGAATTTTCATCTCATTTCGGTGATATTTACATGTGTGTGTTTTGTGGAGTTAGTGCAGATTACATTTAATCCTTCTAGTACCCACAGACAATTTAAGTGTGGTTGCACAAGGGCATAATAGGTTGAAACCTGCTTTGGGGAGGATCCACTTGTGTAATTTTTCATAATCTTCACTAATTCTCTAGTTCAAATACATAATTTCTAATCCTCAGCTTAATTTTTCATAGTTCTCTTTCCCTAATATTATCCCTCTATAATTTCTACGTTCCAATGTACCATTACATTCCCTTTTTTCATAACTGCCAAATTTTTAATTGCTAAAATTCACATCATTATCATTAAGAGTGCCTCTCGAATCAATGAAATTACCCTAGGACATCTTAATACTTACCAATTTCCTCAATATTTAACATTAATTTCAAGAAAAATCATTAAAAATTTGGTATTTTCTTGGTGTCTCACATCACTGGGGACGAGCTATCACTTATGTGATATTGCATCCCATGTGATATCGCGTACGCGATATCGCATCCTATTTACCTATAAATAGGAACCCCCACCGCAACACTTAGCATCATTTTTTCATTCATGTGGGGGGAGTTGTTGAAATTTTTCTCTATGACTTGCGATTGTGTAACCCTTTCTTTTTCACTCATATCTCACGCACTGGTGCTCCGATTTTAATTTCGTTTGAACCTGCTTGAACCCGGAGTGTTCAATTTAATTGTGGGGAAGAGACACTTACTGAAAAGTGCACCTAAATTTTTTGAAATTTAGCATCACCCAAAGAACATCAGTTAGGGTAATTAACTTAACACTTAGAATAATTGTGCCAAAAATCATATGACCTTAAGTATACCGGGAGATTAAAAATGGAAACCACCTAAGTCATAGGATCCATTATTATAATTTTTGGGTATGATCACATGTTATAACATAAGATCTTTAATTAAGGCAAGTAGTAAGGTATAGCTTGAATTTAAAAATAACCTTACTAATGCTTGATCCGTGTGATTGCAGAATGGCCCCGAAATGTGCACAACCAGAGGGTCCTGTTTAAGGTGGAGCGAAAAAATCTTAGAGAGGTGGAAGACAAGGCCCTACTGGATAACATACAGAATAGGAGGTGCAATCATTCAACATCCATCAAGAAGAACCTCCTACCACATAATCTAGGTAAGCATAAGTGGGAGCTGCTACTATGCTTGAACCAGGACAACAACTCACGTTGCCCCAAGAGTGTGTTCAGGCTATCCATGAGAAGTCTACATTTGCTGCGATGATTGTGGAGTTAAACTTCGAATCTTTTGTAGAGTTTTCTCTTGAGGCTGTTAGGGATCACCTCAAAGGGTTTCTCTTTTGGCCTATCCTCTCTGAAAGCAGTGCCTGGTACTTAGGTGAAATGTACTAGTTCTGGCACAATAGGGAGCAAGGCACCACGGTTAACATTTGTGGTGTGACAGTTGATTTCTCTACATAAGCTATTTCAAAAGTGTTAAACCTTCCAAACTCAGGGCCCCACGTTGCTCGGTTATCAACCCGTTCAGACCCCAATGTGCAAAAGGATTGGTTAGAGAAGGCTTATGGCAGAGACAAAGCTTTTGGAGAATTGACGATAGAAGAGAGACTTTATTGCAAAATTGGAACCTATCACCTCATTCCCACAAAAGGCCTCAAAAGAATATCAACGTATGCAGCTAGAGGATGTGCCATGTTGATTGGAAAGGTTAATGCTAACCTACCCCATCTATATTTGATGGAGATCCTGAAGCAATTTGAAGAACGGAAGTCAGGGAAGATGGCGCTGCCTTTCCCTTGTCTTATCAAAAAGCTTTGTCGACATGCTAGTATCCGGGGATACACCAATGATGTCCTCCAGAAAGCCCAAAATGCTTCTTATGCCAAATTACTAAAGGCGCTAGCTCACAAAAAGAGCATTGGTAAAGAGCTAAGACCCGAAGAAGAAGAAGAACAGATGATTGGATCACCTGCAACTCAGCTTGCAGGACCTAGTCAACCTCCAGCCATGGGTCCCAGCCAACAACAAGAAGCAGGGCCTAGCACAGGTCAGGATCAGCCATCGTTGCAAGACTACAGACCATCGATGGACCATCTTCAGGCCATCACTAAGATGGTTAGTTGGGGAAGTCATGATGACATAAGCCTCTTCCATGTCTTCGATGATGTCATTCAGCCTACAATTTCATTAGATCACACAAGGGGTGAAGTCTCAATTCAAACAGGAGGAGGAGATAGTAGATGGTCGCAACAGATCTTATGATACGCAACATCTTTTCAAGTGTAGTTAGAGACTAGTGAAGGAGCCACTGTGGTGGTCATACAACACCAGAATGCCATGGGAGCTGCTGAAGTGGTCATAGACCACATCAAGGAATCCTTTAATATACCTATTGTGCCACCGGTAGATCTCTTAGAAGCACGCGATGCTCAAACTCTTGCCAGAACCTCAATGACTCCTATGGAACATGAGGATGCGCTAGATCAATTACTACAAATAGGGCAAGTTTTAACGTCCCTTTTTGACATCCCTTAGGATGTAATAGTGATTCAATCAGACCTTATTTCCACAAAGGGAAAGCTGGTCATATCCAAAGTAAGGGTCGAGCATGCTGAAGCTAAAGTGTAGAAACTACAAGAGTAGCTCGTAGCCTTACAAGTAGCACAATGGGATCCTCTACAATTTGTTCCCACAGACTAGCTAGATAACTTTAGAATCGAGCAACTAACCAAATTGGTAGTAGAGAATAAGAAGGTGGAAGAAGAAAAGGAGAAGGCTGTTTGGGATGCCTCTACATCATAGGCATAAACCCATGCACATCTTAAAGCACTCAAGGCCTTAGAAGAAGAAAATAAACAGTTGGTTGCAGATAACCTTCGATTGACCTCTGTGGAGAAGTAAAAGAATGTTCTCAATGAACACTTTCATCAACTATGAGAACAATTTATTTGGGTCAACTGAGATGTAAGCCATTTAGCCAGAGAGAATCGAACCCTCTCAATGGAGGAGGTACACACTATTCGTCAAAAATCAGCAATTGAGATAAGAACGTGGTAGAATGAGGCTAAACGACATGAGAAGTTGAAGGTGCATTTTCGTGATTAGATGGGGATGTATAAACAAATCTTAGAGAAGGAGATCCATATGGCCAAGGCTCAAATCAACATTATTAGTTCTCAACACACTGATTGAAGGGCCATATTGGACACTTACACCTTTGCCCACCAAGTGGAAGTTAAGAACCGGGACTTGCAGATCCAAGACTTGATAGAATACATGGAGTTGGCAAACCTTAGATATGCCAACCTTGCCATGTTAATAGCAGGGCTCCTAAGAATAGAGCTTGAATAATAGGTAGCCTCCACCCACATCAAATATGAAGTAGAATTTGTAGAGCACAAGAAGATGGTTGAGAAACTAGATGTCTCAAATTCTGAACTTGCGGTGGTAAAAGAAAGCTACCAGGGACAGAAATATGTTGTAACTGACTTGGCTTGATGGCTAATAGATCTTCATGAATACAAATATAAAGCTAGAGCCTATGAAGAGGAACGACGGGTGTTCGCGGCGTGGTATGTCAAAGCCAATCAGATGTTCCCGCAACTACCCTATCCATGGGAAGTACCGACTCTGTCAAACATCAGAACATTAGCATGGATGGCACAAGATCCTCAGATTGAAGAGGAGAAGCTCTAGGCCATTCTTTAGCATTGTCAACCTTCAAAGCCTAGAGCACAAGACAAAGGGAAGGCACCAATGGAGAAGCCACCGCCACTAGGAACTACATGAGTTCCACATTTTTGTAGTTGTAGTTGTATATATTCTGTGTGTTGTGTTTTCTTCCCACATTGCGGCATTAGTCCATTTCTTTTTCCCAATCAATAATCCCATACCTATCCACTGTGTAATCAATGGAGCTTGTTCTCTTTGTAACTTGAGGATGAGTTTTTATTCAGTTGTGGGGGTATGATGGGACGTGATATCGCATGGGCCACGATCTCGCATCCATTGCGATATCACGTCTTCCCTACGATATCACATACACAATATTGTAGTCCATCACAATTTCTATAAATAAGAAGTGGATCTCCATTATTTAAGCAATTAGGAGTTAGAAGTAGCGAAGCTATGGCAATTTGACCACTCTAGAGATAGATTATTTTTTCCCCGTGTCTGCTTGCAGTGTGGTGAATGTAATTGTACAACATTCTTTATTTGAGTGTGACATACTTGGACACACACATGATTGGCAATAAAGATTGAGATTACTTCATCATTGCAACAGTCACTTGTTTATTTATTTAATGTTATTTCTTGTTTTCTCTCTCTCACCCTTAAACTCCTAGAACGCGGAACGAGTACGACTTGATTACAAACATTTAAGTGTGACTACTTGGTATCCCATTGGTGTACCTAGGATCTACACTTGGTAATCCCAGTGGTAGTCATGCATGAGGTCCAAGATGTGTACGGTTGATCAAGGAATTGGTTGCTCATCGTACTTAAGCTAGATTAGATTTCCTTACATTTTCCTCCTAGCTTAGCTTAGTTAATCTTACATTCAACTGCCTTCAGGAGTAGCGTTAGAATTAGGAACATATCCTACACCTTACTCTAGAGTAAATGATACTTGACAAATATAATACTATTCCAGGTGGGAAGACAACAAACTGCAACCTAAGGTTAACGATCTAGATGCGATAACTAGTTTATCTGCGGAGTTCGACCGGATTGCGCGAGAGAACACTCGTGTTCGTATGGTTGAGTGTAGGGGTATCTCGCCACTCATCAGCTATCTTTCATGTTATCTCATGAACTATTTACTTATTTACATTTCCTTAAAAAATTTTATCTTTATAAAAAATCTAAGTTTGAGAAGCAAGAATGACATTGAATCCATGTTTATCATAAGATGCTATTAACATGAGATATTGGACCAAGTGTTGCAGGAAAATGGAAAGTGAGGCATAGATGCATTATCAATTAAGAAAAATTTATTATGATTTGTATCTAATAATTTTTCTTTAAAATTTTTTCCTTTTGGATCAGTCAATATTCTTGAATAAGAAAGATTATGACAAATTAGCTGCAGATCTTGAATGTGTTAAATAAAAGCTAAGCTCGTATGTAGGGGGAGCTTGTACCTCATGAATTTTTATGGAGCATCAATACATAGGAAGTTTATGGAGATCTTCTCTAATACTTAATACTTAGGCAAGCAAAAAATGGTATATCCATTTGATACAAAATTAAAGGTAAAAGAGCAAGGTATTTTTGATTCAATCCTTAAAAATTTCTTTGCCTAAGAGTAATCATCAATTATGGAAGTGTCTAGAATTCATTTGAATATATCTCTATGCTAGTATTGCATCATTGATATACTATATAATATTTTAAGCACTTAATTCCCTTCTTGTTAGTATGAACTAAACTATTTCTACCTAGGAGATCTCAGGCCTACAAAAGTAAGAAGAAGTACTTACACTTTTATTCTATGATAAAACCTCTTAGGGAGCTTTAAAAATAAATGAATAACATAATTTAAGTTTCCTTAAGATATATGTATGAACATCTTTATTAGAAATTGATTTATCTCTTGATCTTGTTCTAAAGTCTGATTTGTCTCTTATAAGTTGGATGTGTATGTATTTGTTTTCCTTCACATGAAAATATTCTATATATTTTTTGACTATGAAGAAGTGATGAGAAAATTCTAATTAGGTTTTACTTAGATGAAAAATGTATAATTTGTAACTATCTATCTTATTGCTAGTAGTAAGGCTCCACTCCCTTTTTGATGATGTCCAAAAAGAGGAAGAATTTTATGTCTTCTCTTGATCTATGATATGTGATTATGATCTTATGTCATGGGTAACATTGGTATTAAAGGATCATATCCGCATGGACATATTTGATGGATATATTTAAATAGTTCTAACCTTATGATGGTATAAATGGCTATCTTCCTAAGTTTAGAGTTTTGACATTATGATGGTATTAATGTTTAGAGAAAATATATTATTGATCATAAATATCCTCATTACAAATTCACAAATTTCTTAATGATTAATGAATTTTTTGTTCTATGAGGGATGCATTTTTACATAATCTTTAATCATCGATCTTGGAAACTACTCACAAATTTTCTTAAGTTTTGGACATTACCAAAAAGGGGAAGATTGTTGACCTTTTGGTATGTCAAAAAATTAATGAAAATAGAGAAATTATAATGTTTAGTGTATATAATGATTTTTTAGGACATGAACAAAAACTCCATAATAAGACTTGAGAACTTAAGGAAACGAGATCTACAACGAGATGTCAAAATAAAGACTACATGGGTAAGATGAGAGCATAGATGTTCATGGATGAAAATGGAGGCTATAGATCAAATGAAGATGCTCTAAGAATTGGAAAGAGGGAAAAGCGATATAAGAAATCCTTAGAAAACAAAGCATAAAATTTGAGGAGACATCTCTTAACATCCAAGAGTAGACGTCCCACAGTAGATGTCCCATTTTCTAGTGAGATGTCTCTCCTAAATTAAGGTAAATCTCATGTAGATATTTCAACTTTAAATGAGACATCTACACTAGTCATTTAGAAGTTGTTGCATGAATTCTAAGGATTTTTCAGAAATTTTGAAGCTATAGAAAGATACCAAAATCTTGGGAATTGTGTAAGTATCATTCACAAAAGATCAATCATTGTCTATTCTATGCTATTATATTCTAGTTCTTCATTGTAACATCATTTTCTTGGTTGTATGTTGTATTGAGCTTCAAAGTACACGGACTAGTAAATTTAGTTACATTCTTTCCTTGTTTCTTTCTCTCTTTCTTCTAGCCTTGTATGGTTGATTTGCTTATTATGAGAAGGAATCTACATTGAGCTTGTTGGGACCTTGTAGGTTTGAGTGGTTTTGCAACATCAAAACACTTCAAAGTAGAGCTTAATTTTGTAAAGGTTGTGGGATCATTGAAACCACATTCTAAGCTTGTTGGGACCTTGCAAGGTTGAGTGGTTTCTTAGAGATGAAACACTCCATGAGTAGAGCTCAAAGCTTGTATAAAGTGTGGTGCCCTTAAAAACATATTTTCTTTAGAAACAAAGCCAAAAGGTATGCATAGATTCTACCCTTCATGTTTGGACATAACCAAGTTGGTGAACCATGTAAAAGTTCATGTGTTTGTGTGGTAGGTGCAATTTTAATTAGGGAACTTATTCAACCCCTCTTCTAAGTTCTTAATTCACATAGATGCCCCAAATAACCTCTACTAGTAAATGAGCTTATGTAACTAATTGTAAATAAAAATGAGAACCTATTTATGAAACAAGAAATAAATGTAAGAAATTTGCTATTTTGTATATAATTAATTATCTATCTCTTTTAGCTACCTCTAAACATAGATCAAGAAATTGAATAGCTCTCCTACAATTCAAGTATTGAATATTGCAATATATACATTTAGTGAATGGGACAATTTTATAGAAAAGGCCAATATTAAATTTTGATCTATATGCTAGCTAACTTTCTCATGCAAGATTACAAAAGCTTTATTGAATAGAACAAGAAACTAAGAAAAAAAAATTATTCATAAAGCTCAAAATTCTACAAAGATGAAAATATTTCTATGCTATGTTGATTAAGGAATGACACTTACTAGAGATATCCCATTTGATCATAATGATAGAAATAAGCTAAACCTCCACTTCATAGAGAAAAAGGATTATTCCAAAGCTTTCAATCCATTAAGATGTAATTATGCAATATATAGTAGATAAAAACTAAAAGAGATAGATGGAACCTGCTTAATATGCCATTACAAAAGAAATTTTACAAGATAATTCTTCAAAAATTCCTAGCCTAGATAGTTTCAAAAAGATCCCTCCTTTTACAATTCTACACTGGGCTTAATATAGTGACCTCAAATAGTAACAATAGTTATAGAAATTAAAGCTATAATCTTCTCACATTCTTCTTGTAAAATTACAATCCGTTGGCTTATTGTTCATCTTCCTTGATCTTCTTCATTTGTTGCACTTGGAGCCCTTACATAGCTAGATGTTGTGATAGTTTTCCATTATTAACAAGGGTCTTGATAGTATAATTTATTGAATCTAGCTTAGAGCTATCAAACTTCGTAATGATTTCTTAGGTACTACTCTTTCCAAATCCTGATTTGGTTATTGAGTTATTTCTTTTAACTAAAGTAGCTCTTACACTAGAATAAGCCTATTAAAATTCTAGCTTCTTTTGAGTGGTTTCATGCATGATACTTATAATAGCCATTATCATTGAGTCAAGGAATGTTTGCTTGTATTAGGGTGGTTGTTTTCTTTTATTTGTAGCTAGTTCATATAGTCCATGAATCCTTTCTCATATCTTTGTAAACATGGCTTTCTTCTCTATCATCTTTGTAATCTATTCTCCTATGTCTTTTATTCATTCCTTGTCATAATCCATTTGTGTAATTAGTTTCCTAAAGCTTAGAAGGGCAAGATGAGAATAATCTAGAGACTTTTCTTTTCTGGCCTACTCTAGTCAGAGCTTATTGCAATTGCCCTTTCTTCTAACTAGGCCATTACTATCTCTATACTTTCTACCAATGATTCTTTTATAGTTATAATTTCTTTGATCTATTCATCCTTCTTTATTAAGATCTTCATTTGTCCTTTCAACTTAGATATTTCTTACTCATTTATTAACAAAAAATCTTGTAATTTAGCTATCTAATTATTAGCTATTTTTCCCATGTATTTAATTAGAGTAGCTATGGTATTTGACATTTCTCTATGTGACACTATGAGATTTTATCTTCTTACTTGTGTATCATCCTCTTTGTACTGGAAGATGACAATGGCTTCTGTCTTTGACATAGTAGGGAGCTTTTGGCTTAGGATAATCCTTCCTTCTTTCTTCTTGATTTTGAATGATTGAGCTACTCCCTTCATCAAATAGTTGGAGGGAAAAGTAAGGGCTTAGGATGAGATTTCTTTCTTCTTCTATTTTTAATGCTGAAGCTTTAGAAGCTAATGCACTTATTGTGTTCTAACAACCAATTCTATTTTAGTTGTTTCTATTGTTGGAGCTACATTAGCCTTTGTTGTTTCAATTATTTCTACTACTCTTCTTATACCTGTACTCGATCGATTCTGACTTTCTTTATTACTGTTACTTTGGAATATTCTTCATCATTGAGATGAAAACTATCATTAGGCATGACATTTTCTAGCTCTAACAACTTCCATGAGAAGTAATTTTCCTCTATTATGACTAGGTTTTCTTCTAAGAAATACCTAGTTCAAGGGTGCTTCCTATCCTCCATCCATTGACAAACTTCTATTACTAGGGTATCACAAGTCAAAGTGGGAAACTTCAATGATAAGCTCCTTTTTAGCTACATTGGAGTCTCTTACCTAGTTTGATTTACCTCCCTATCAAAAGCTCTAATCTAGACTATGTCATTTTCACCAAGTTAAGGAACCTTCATAGTCTTTTCCATGAAATAGATCCTCTTCTAATCTAGAGGGAAATTGCACTATTCTTAGTATATTCTTATCATGGTCCTTACATGGCTGAAATTAGCAAACTCCCAAAATTCAAATTTCAGGAGGAAAACCTCTCTATTCTAAGGGGGCTCTCCCACGTATGTCATTCTAACTTCAATGTAGCCAAACATGAAGCTACAAATATAGGTAGATTGAATGCTTTGCCTTCAAATCCTATTATTAAAATCTAAGTGTCATGAGCATGAAGAATGATGGCTTCATGGTACTTTCCCATAATTTATTTTATCATTTGTTGGTTGATACTTTGTGGAAAGGATCCTAAAATTAGCTTAATTAAATGTAGAGAAATAAAATTCATTAGAAACTCTAAGATCTATGCGTCAAAGAATCTTCTTTGATAAATGATTGGAAACGAGTTGTAATAGGGGTCTTCTAGTTGAGCTTTTCACTATGAAGTATATCCTACAAAAATTGGAGCCATTCTCGTAGGCTTGAGAACCTCACTTTATAGGAAATTGAATAAAAATGAGCTAAAGCTTAACTAAGCTCTTTGTCCTTCTATCTCAGATAAACTCTTCTATGGGGCATCATTCTTAAATTAGATAGGGAAGAAATATTTATTATTCTCCAAGGCTTCCTAGGCCAAAACATATAAATCTAAAGCAATATTTATTTCATAGCTAGAATAAAAATTTAAGGAAGAAATAAAAATTCAATGGAGAAACATGAGATTTGATGCCTTTGGAATGGCTTTTCTATATCCCAGGTAGAAATAGCTTGATAGCTTTTCCTAACTCTGAATCACTTCATCATTGCATTAATAGACCTCAATATTTGTAATATTTAGTTTAGTCAACTCATAGAGCTCATATTCATTCTTAACACTAATATCAATAAAGTTCTTAGTGTGTTCTTTAAATTGTAGTTTATCCTTTTCAGAAAATATTTCTACCATGAGATGATTCAGAACATCTTGAATTAGATTTTTCCAAGTCCTAAATCCTAGCTTGTGAAGCCTTATTTTCTCATAAATCACTTGCCATTACTTCATTGACTTTGCTGATTGCAAACCCAAATTTTCTATTAGTTCAAGTCTTTATCAAAGTCAATAAAGCTAGCTTATTCTACATTTAATTTTAGGTGTAGAACATCAATTCACTAATGGAGTGATAAATGTTAGATTATATTGTTGTAAATACTATGAGAAGATGAAAGTATTGACATCTTGGAATTTTTGAGGAGCTTCTTCCTTCTCTTTGAATGAAATCTTGGATTTTGTTTTCAACATGAAGCTTCTCTATGTTGTTAATGATGGCTATGCATTCTAATCTACTCTAGTTCTCAACTTTGCTTCAATCTTTAGCTCTGGATGTTAATGGATATGTGTTTGAAATATGCCAAAATCTCACTATTTAATATTTGGTGCTTCATGCTTAAATTTTCTTGCTTAAAGTAGGCTATGTGATTTTATTTTTATAGGCTTTGATTTATTTGAGGTACCTCATTTAAGGATCAAGGGATTTACATATTAGTTTAAAGGATCTCCTTCTAACTTCAAGATTATTTTATGAAAGAATATGATGTGATTTCTGCTACCCCTTTCACTAAGCTAGATTAAAAATAACATGCACATGTAGGTAATTCTTGGTGGGTTCAAGATTTGATGTGGCTTATAGAACCTCTTTGGAGTTAACTCATAGTGTTTTTTTTTACACTCTAAAAAATTTCTCTTCGAAGAAGCCAACATGAAAGAGCTATTTCTGTGCTTGTTCATAAAGCTGAATCTAGGCTTCATATGTTGGTTCTACATGATGATGTAGAAGACGTTGACATGGTAGAGCTATATTAAGGTCCATTTGTAGAGCTAAATTTTTCCTTCACAAAGGCCACTTTACAAGCTAATGTGGCACTAAGGCTTGAAAGCTATTTATGGAACCTTCTATAGAGCCACTTTTTATCTTTTACATATTGATTTAAATGGCCATTGATGTACAAGAATAATTTCCATTTGCATGAAGAGCTTAAGTGGTAGAGCTATTTTGTGCTCATATTAGATAGTTGAATTTTACCTCTTCTAATATTATTTCTTTCTTAATGCTCTTGTGGTAAGGCCAATAGTGGTGTATCTTGTAAGATTTTATTTTTTACTTATATGAATAGAGTTGATGTCATAGAGCCATTTTCTAGAGTTTTTTTTAGAATCATATGTTCTCTCTATGAAGGCTTTACCATGGGTAGAATTATTTTTAGCTTCCCTTTGTAGAGTCAAATTTTCACTCTACACTTTAAATGGGATCCACATGTTATGTTCATAGCTAATTCCACTATATTTCTTTTGATGCCATGATGCTAATTGAGAAGAATTATCTTGCAAGGATAATTTTTGATTCTACGAGCTTTTCTTCACATGCTGATATGGAAAAATGATGACATAGCTTATAGGAATATTCTATCTTTCCTTTGTAGATTTGAATCATGGTGCTATAGATTATCTTTAAGGAAGTAGCTTACATCATGGAAGTAGAAATATAGCTATGGGTTTGAGCTTGTTACTCATAAAGCTATTTTGTAGAATATCTTTTTGGTTCTACGAAGTAGGTCTTCTTAGTAGTTGATATGATAGGTGTTGACTTGGAATAGTTTGTTCATAGAATAGAAATGTGATAAACTAGCCCTTCATCAAGAATTTGATGTGGTGTTTGTTGACATGGTCACTAATGATGTGGTAAAGCTCATTTTATAGCTAATTTAGACCATATTTTTTCTCTATGAGCAATATGCTTTTTCTAATGTCAACATGGAGAAATAAAAATAGGGCTTCTTAGTAAGGCTGAATTTTGGCTCTACAAGTAGTGTTCTTTCTCTCAAGGATGACTTGGCAGATCCAAAAAGCAAACTCCTTACAAAATCATTTTCTTACTCTAGAGCTAATTTGACAAAATTATTTTCCATCCTTGTTTGTAAAATCATATTATGCTTCTATGAATCTCACTAAGTAGCTTATGTGGTAGAAGCAAGAATGCCACTATGAAGTATAAAATTATTTTTCATATAGCTATTTTGTAGAACCACTTCCTAGTTCTACAAATCAAACCTCCGTAAAAGTTCACAAGATAAAAGCTTATGTGGACTAGTTTATTTGTAGAATAGAAATATGACTCTAACAACTAGCTCTTTTTCAAAACACTAACGTGGAAGAGCTCTTTTAAAAAACTACTTTTTAATTTTATGAATCTAATGCCACACACAAGATAATGTAGTAGAATCATGTTAAAGAGTTAATATTTAGTTCTACAAGCTCCCTCTTTATGCTAATAAGTTAAATTCATTTTAGAACTTCCTTCTAGAATCAGTTTCCAAAGTGCTACAAACTTGCTAACTTTTCAAGAGCTGACATAGAGAGGTAGATCTGCTAAGTTATTTTTAGTTTTCGATGTGGATTCATATTTTAGTTCTACAAATACATGCAAACAAGAGGGCTTATGTGGTAAAGCTATTTAATAGAACCATCTTAAAGCTCTATGAACCTCCTTTTATAAAGTGACATGGCAATGTGAATTTTACCAAAACTTTTAAGCTTTATGAGTCTTAGCCACATTAATGAAGTTGACAGGGTAGAACCAAAAATAAGCTTTTTTGTGGGATAGACTTTTTGTTCTACATAAAAGCTCTTTTCATTTCTTTATAATCAAATGATAATGTGGCTTGTAGAACTATTTTGTAGAATCTCTTCTTCACTCCTAAAGTTACCATAAAATGATGCCTACATGAAAGAGAGGATTTGTAGAGCTATTTTTTTGATTATATAAGCCTCCTTCACATGACCATTAACATGGGCATAAAACCACTTTTTAAAGCTACTTTTCCACCTAATAAGCAAGTTTCTACAAATAAAACTTTAAACATTCAAGTTGATATGGTAGAGCTATGCTCGTGTTAACTAATAGTATCCAAACTTAACATTACTAACTTATCATTGTGCTTACATGCTAGAACTGATCAAGGCTTTTTCTTGTAAAGCCATATATCCATTTTATGGTCCACTTCTACATTTGATGAGCTTAATTTAGTAATTCCACTTTTCTTCATTCACCTTAAACAAAGTTTCTATTTAACTAGTTGATGTGGCAAAATCCCTTTTTTTAATTGAGATCTTTCTCATTAAAGTGAGGGTTTTTATTATTACTCAATTGTTTGCTCTAATGCCCATTGTCATGAAATTGATTCTTAAGCCTTGTGATTCTATTTTTGCTAAGCTCGACTTACTTATAGTTAGGGAAATTCAAATTTGAGCCTTTAACTAATTTACAAGCTCTATTTTTTATGTTGATTTGAAGTATTTTACATAGGATCTTGTTTAACTTGAAAACTATAGCTTTTCCAATAATAGATTAGAAATCCTTAGAGGGATTTATTGAACTTTGAAACTCTAGTTCTATAGACTTAAAGATGCACTACATCTCTAGTAAATCTTTCTAATTGAAACTCATCTTAACAAATACTTAATAGCTCAAACCCTAGCTTGTTCATGTTGTGAGATTCTATTTCAAAAATGCAACTTATCCTCTACTGCATAAATTAAAGAAATGCTATCATGAATTATACTTTTGAAACAAGGGTTTGAGCCCATAGCAATATCCCATTAGTATTCCTTTAACCATCTACCCTACCACTATCTTAGTACTTTTCTTTAATGACATCATGAGAGCAATCAAGATCATAATTATACTTTAAAGCTATTCCATGATAATGGTTAATTATTGTACCAATAATTTTCCCCAAACAAGAAACTTCTTTTAATGAAAAATATATGTACATTTATAGATAGCCAAATATAAGTTGAAATATTTTTGTATGAGAAAAAATCCCTATAGCATAAGACTAGCAAGGATGAAAAAACCCTAGTTCTAAAAACTTTGAAAACAAACATACTAAAGCTAAGCTAGTGAACTAGGTGACATTGTACATTGACTACTCTCAAAACTTTATGCTCTAAGGCTTCATCATAATTTAGCTCAATAGTAACTTGAGCATGTACCATGGCTTATGCTTCTTCACCCTAATCTTGGTCTTCCTTGGGCTTTGCTATTCAAGATTTTCTTTAGTTTCATCCTCAAGCTAATTTACCAATACATCTTCATAATTGAAGCCTTGATTCTAGATATATTCATAATAATTCCCTCTCAGTAAAAGGTTGGAATGTTCTAGAAATTTATCCCACTAAAGAACATGGATTGGTCTTCTACTTATGAGAGCAAAGAATCTATCTGAAAGCAATCCATATGAGATAGCTGCATATAAATCCCTCTATATATGTTCTAAATAACATTTAGAAAGGTATGGGATAAATGATCTTCCTCTCATGTTGATTTTCTTTGGACTTGAAAACAATCTCCTTCTTGTAGTGGGCTTTGATTTTCTAGTCATGATATGCTTATGGATTTTCTAGTTCAACTTCAACTTTTCTATATAGTTTTAATTTGTCACAATACACTATGTACATATTTACAATTCTTTCAAACATTCTTGAGTAGCTCTAAGTAGGAGGTTTTCCAAAATAATATTTTAGATAAAGGACATTGAAAAGATAGCTCAACACCTATCCATCTAGTACAACAAGCTTAAAAGTATTTTTAGCTACTTGTTGCTTACTTATCAATGGCTTGATCCATCTAGCAAAAA
>MNCI01007153.1:465626-483404 GCA_015680685.1 Gnetum montanum
TTGGCTACAACTAATTCAAAAGATACCTAGGTGTGGTGGAGGGCCACTTATTTATAGGCTAAAATAGGCTTTGCGTAAATGGGGCCATGTCAATGCATGGAGGGACGCATCGATGGGGCCGCGTCAATGCAACTACATATACAGGACCCCATATACATGGCCTAGTCGATGCATCGATTGCTTAGCGCTTCATCACCAGGTACCTATACCAATCATAACGGCAAAAGTCTAATCAATAATCAACACAACAAGAAACTAAATTATATTAAAAAAAACTCAAATATGGTTAATTAATTAAGAATAAACAAACCTAGGAAGATTTACAAGAAGTATCTTTTATGGGAAAGCTCCAAAGACCAACCTCTAGAGGATGTAGAATATGGTCTTCAGCCATGTGGGTTCAATCCACTTCCCTAAGATTAATGTTGGTAAAGATGTTACTCTCATTAATGTCACTCCATATGGATGACTTCCATGAAAATGTAGTGATGGTCACCTCCCCAAAAGTGGTAGTGACTTGAGGATTTGGGGAATCAATCACCACTAGAAAGCTTTCAAATAGCTTGAAAATGGCTTTAGCATTCATTTCCTTCATGAATAGCTCTAGCTTAGACTTCTTAATTGACTCCTCCTATAGCCACTTGAGGTAGCTCTCCTGTTTGATGTTGTAATTCTTCTTTTGGTCCTTTTATGCTCAATCCCACTTAAGGATCCAAGCACAATAGTCCCTCCACTCCCTAGCCTTACGATCCAACAAGTCCATCTATAGCTTTTGCTCCACAAGGCTACTTGCAAGAGCAACCTTGCCATGGATGGCATTCTAGTACTACTTCTATTCTATCTCTTTGATTCAAAAGGAATATATATTAGCCACTTGGGCTTCCAAAAACTCCTTATGATCCTTAAGATCTTTAATCTCTGCATCTTACTTCTTATTTTTATTTTCCAATGCTACAACTTGTTTCCATAGGAACTCATTGGAACATTGGCATTCCCATGAAGTTCTAGCACATGAGAGCACACATTTAGTGGTACTTTCATATAACCTCTGTGGAACATTTTTCACTTCAAGTGGTAGGCTAGGTAGTTCATCAATTTTAACAACATGATTGGAATTTCATCCAACCTTGGACATCACAAGCAATGCAACCAACATAAACACATAAAACTAGTAAACAACACAAAACAAAATTTAAAAAACACTTCACACCATGAAGATCATATAATCATAAAATCCATATGAAAAAAATGCAAAAAATAATTAAAAGCAAAATAAGCTAAGGTTCTTACCAACATTTGTAACAATCTACTACAATTAATCAATTATGTCTTCGGCCATCCCATGCATGAACTCTATTTTGTCAAGAACCTCCATCCATGGTTTCATGTAGGACATAGATGTGGAAGTACCTAGTTAAGGTTTAGGAGCTACAAGAAGCATGACCATAGTTTAATGATTAAAACTAAGTTCACACATGAAATTATAAAATTCAACATATAAAACAAAATTCACAAGTACCTAGAAGATCATTTGGAATGATAACAGGAGGTTCGCCTAGCTGTGAACTATCAAATAGAGCATCAAGATCATCCAATGTGACATTGGATAGCCCCTCATCCTCATGCTATTGTAGATCCTTCTCCTCTAGGTATTTTTGTTCCACCTTCACTGCTACTGCATAGGTCATTAGTTATTGTTGTTTACCTATAAGAACAATGAAGATAAAACATAAAATAACTTAGCACATTTTTCCTAAAATAAAATAACAACATGACCATATAACATAAAACATAAATGCAATATAACTTAAGAAGAAACAACACAAGTAGAGTGTACTTATAAATGCATGGTGCACTTGGCCAAGTCTAACAATAAGGCTCCTCTTCATAGGCTCCTCAACGACTAGTGTTGTCTCCTCAACCATAGGCCCCTTCAATTTTTTTCTAGCTACTGCGTTAGCTTCGACACATAACTCCTTGGTCTTCTTAACATTCCCATGGGCAACTTGGGGTTCAACCTCCATGCTATTAGGTAAAGGATAAAACATACCACTAAAATACTTAGTGGCTACAAAAATTGATTCCCCAACATCTTTTGTTGGGTTTTGAGCTTACATGGTTGGAAAAACATGTTTCATACAAGGCTTAAAAAATTGGGATGGATCTTGACTTATCCATCATCCATCCCTCTATACCACCAATAACTCTGCAAACCTCCTTAGATATGCCATGAAAAATGCAAAGTGCATGTGCCATATCATTTCAAGGTTGTCTCGGAGTTTCAAGATCTCCCCTCATAGCCTGGAAATCAAATGAGCAACCTCATTAAATTAAGCATCCTCAATGAGGACCTTTTTCATGGTCCATGTCTCTTTAATGTCCAAGATCTTCTTTTGTGATAGAAACTTTGGAAATACCTAGGACTAGGATAATGGGTACATCTTGTTCTCCTTTACAAACTGGTAATAGTTTAGAGTCAATCCAGAGTGGCTACAATGAGTATTTAACCATTCTTCCACTCCTTGATGGTCCACTGCCTTCCCTAGTTTGGTGATGACCTTTATGCCCTCATAAGGGATGCCAAAGAGATCATTGAAGGTAGATTCATTAATGGCCAAAGTGATAGGCACACCATGAACTTCAATGTTGAATTTATTCACTTCTTTATTAAAGGATTTAATGACATTCACCTTCTCAGGGATAGGGATGGTTGGGCTAGGAGCCATGAACAAATCAAGCAAACTTGCATTAGTGATCCTTACTTGTAGATCCCTAGGTGCCTGTCTAGCCAAAAAATGTTGTGCTACATTCACCTTATTAAACTTGAGGATGAGTGTCTCCTTGACACATCTTGAAGTGATCACCACAATGACGAATGATGGAGTAGCCCCTACAACATAAAAAAAAAAAAAAACAACCCATTAGCTTTAGTATAGACACATCATGTAAACCAAAATATTACAAACACAACAAATTAAAAAAAAAACTTAGATCCAAAATGATAAAACTAGTAAAACAGTTAAATCCTAAATAGCCTAACAACCATATAACTAGAAAACATTGACATAATATAAAAAATAAAATTTAACAACCATTAAAAAACAAAAAAAAATATAACCCAACGATAACAGTTAAAATCTTATATGACGATAACTAAAATTTAACAACCATTAAAAAACCAGAAAATTACAGCCATAATGTTAACATTTTCACACTAAATCAAATAAAAAAATTCACAATTCTTAACCCTTAAATCCAAACCAAAATTTATCCAAAACTTAAACAAAAAAATTAGCCCATTAATACCAATGGTAATTTCATGATGGAAAACATACATAAAAAATTGTAGAAATTTTATGTAAAAAAATTAAAACCATGAGAATTAGTCTTTGTCAAGATCTAACCTACAATAGAAAGTTGGCAGAAAAATCTATTCTAGATATCAATGTTGCCTAGTTTCAGAGGGGTAAAATAGTAAAAAACCAAAAACCTACCATGCACTGACTTATGGGAAAATTCATAACAAATTAAGCATAAGTCAAAAATTAGTGGTTTAACCACCAATTTTACCAAAAAACAACCAACAACAACCCCCTGTCCTTGAAAACCAAAAGGTCTATGCAGTTTTCTTTCAAAAAAAATAGAAAAGTTAATGTTGCTTTTTCATGGAAAACAACAAAAAAATGCATAAAATAAGGCAAAAAAAATTCATAGCTTAATATAAGCTAGCTTTAAAGCCAAAAAAATGCATTACACACATAACCACAACCTAAATATAATGTTTGAAACATCCAAAGCCAAAATCCATTCAACATACAAGCCTAACCAAGAAAAAATGCCTAGGTTCTAAGCTAGGAATTCACAAAAAAATGATCAAAAAAGGGGTACCTGGTAGTCATTGTGAATGATCCTTCCCCAAGTAGAGGACATGGTAGATGGGAGAGTTCCTTTGCAACAATGTCTACCTCTTCCAAGATTGGGTTCTTACCTGTGGATGCTCTTCTTTTCGACATGTTGGATGAGTAGATGCAAGAAATCTTCAAAAATTCCTTCACTCTCCTAGTAATTGTGCTACTCCTTGGTGTGTTCTGGCCAAACCACATTGGGGATGAATGTGAAATTGAGGCCAAAATCAATGTAGAAGACTTGATGCTATGCACTTCCTATTGGATATGAGCTGGGAAACTTGATGTTGGTAAAATTGTAATGTGGGAATTACTCTCAAACTTATGCATTTATGATCTAAACACCTTGTCCAAAAAACCCACACAACTCCCTCATAACTCCATGTTCATAGTTAGAAGGTGGGAACTGCATTAGGTTAGTAGTAAAATTAATGTATTTTAATAATTTAAATTTGGATGGATCCCACTAGGTGCCTCTCAAATAAATTAGCAAAAATTCTAACACACCAAGATTTAGGTCTCTCCATAGGAATTATGTTGGGGTTAACCACTACAAAAAATGACCTCCTAACCACCCATCCATGACATGTTGAAGCTAGTAAACCTCCATGTTAAAATTGGACACCGAATGTTAACATTAGAAGGCACAAGGTACAGAAGGAAGCCAAAACTCATAACAAAATAAGCTATTCTAGGTAACTACAATGGCTAAGAGACAAAATATGCTAGCCAGCATAGTTCCAAGGGGGATGAAACTTTTCATAACCAATGAAACTTCCAATAGAATTTGAAATGATCACACCAAGTCCTAAACCATAGCTAGAATCTTTGGCAGCACTAGAATCCCTTAAGAACTATTAGAAAATAAAAAAAAAAATTGTTTTAAATAAACCACACTAGGAGGCACCTAGACTATGATGGCCAACATAGTCCCAGTGTAGTTCACAAGGGTTTGACCATCAAATACCTCAAATCACCTTCAAAGTAGCACATCATGATCTTTACACCTCAAAGACTCTGGTAATCTTGAAATGTTAAAAATCTGAGAAAAACCAAGTTAAACCATAATTTAACATTAGAGTTACTATTTTCATTACCCCAACTATGCTAGCCAGTGTAATACTAGTGTGGTCATCTTTAAAAATCCAAAAATAACCTTCAAAGTAGCACATCCTATCCTTGACACATCCTTGGAGTTCCTAGTAATCCTAAAATTCCAAGAAATGAAGAAAAACTTAGTTAAAACACATTTCAACCTTAGTGCTACACTAGGCATGATTCCAACTATGTTGATTAGTGTAGTCCCAACATAGTTCTCTTGAAAAAACCCAAAAACAAGCCACTAACATGTCAAATCGACCTTTAGATGTGTCATCCTAATCTAGGAATCTTGCCGAAGCCTTCAAATACCACCAAACCCAGGAAACTAAGTTAAAAATAGCCAAAATCCATCATTTTCCCACAAACTATCCTAGGAATATACTAGCCAATGTAGTCCATGGGGATGACCATATCAAGGCTCAAAAAACCTTCACAATCAACAATTTTAAGCATAAACCCTAGCCATGATACTAGTAACCCTAGGAAGTTGAAAACTTGGTTGATTTACCACCAAAACTCATAAAAAACCTAGATGCAAGTGCAAATATGTTGGGATAGGCTAGATCCATGCTAGCTAGTGTGGTTATAGCATATTTTTGATTCTAGGATGGTTTTACAAGCACCACAACACCCCAAATGGCCTAAAACTTAACCAGGAAAGCCTAGAACCTTCAAATCCTAAGGAAAACTGTAATTTTACTTTGTTTCAACCATGAAAAGCCCATGTTTTATCGATCCACACTGAGGCCATCATGAACTACATTTCTAGCATAGTTTTGGGGGGATGATGTGAAACTTCACCTTTAAAAGCCTATTTTGGCCTTCAAATGATTGGTTCACAACCCTGATGCCCCTAAACTACCCTAGAAAGTTAATAGAACATCAAAACTTAATTTTCCTCATGGAACTATGTTGGGGCCATGCTAACTAGTGTAGTCCCAATGTAGTTGGTAGTCTTTGTGACTTCTAGAGGATCAAATCAACATCAAAGTTGACCAATATTCACTCCTAACCCACTACACTAGCAATACGAACCATTAGGAACCCAAAACTAGCCATAAAAAATTCCTAAAACTCACTTTATGGAAAGAACCATGCTACTACTTGGTAAATCCATATTGGCCAACATAGTCCCAACATGGATCTAACGTATTTGCAAAAAAGGGGCTTTGTTTTTGACTTAAAACAACCTCTAAATAACCTCCCCAAGTGTCCAAACTCCTCCATAAATCCTATAGCCTCCCACCATGGTATTCTAAGTTTAAAACTAGCAAAATGTAACCATGATTAATCAATATTAACCATGTTTCATCCCATGTTTTCCACCTTGATTGGCTTTGCCTTGATTCATTGTGTTTCAACTTGATTCAACCTTGTTTTGCATTGTTAACCTATTTTACCCTATCATTTGATGTCATTTGGCTTCATTATAATCATTTTCTTATCATTTGGACCTTGCTCCACCCTAATTTTTCTATCATTTGACATCTTTTGACCTTAGTGGACTTGGTTTGGCATTAGTTAACATCATTGGACATCATTGTGATCTTGTTTAATCATCTAAAATATCATTTTATGAGATTTGACTATCATTTGGACTCCATTTGATCTCATTTTTCATCATTTTACTTTATTTCATGTTAGTTCATCCACCTATCTTATCCTATCCCTTAAGATCCTTGTTGATCATGCTTTGACCTTGTTCAACATCATTTTATGGGATTTGGCCATCATTTGGCCTTTCATTTGACCTTGTTTGGCTTTTGTTTTACCTTGTTTATTTTAGCCTACCTCTTATAACCTTTAGTATCCTTGTTTGAACCATGTTTGATCATTAATGAAACATGTTTTGGCTTATCCACACATAATTGCTAGTGTATTTTACATTATTTTGGCATTATTTTCTCATTTTATGTTATAGGTGCTGCTTAATATGCTTACGGTTGATATTCAAGATTGGAATATGGACACTTAGAGGTAAATTAGTTTACCTTTGAGCCTAAATGGACCTTACAGTGATGCTAAATGATTTGTTGACCTAAATCATTTAGACCTTGAGCTTGAGAGCCCATTCAATCACATAGCCTCGATAGAGAAGCCTGTTGAATGGTAAAAAACCTATTTAAAACCCTTAACCTTGAGGTTTTTGACATTACAAAGGACTCTTTAGTTTAGGTTCCTTTCATGACACACAGTGGTGAGGAGAAAACACTAAAACTATGTTTCTGACTAGAAAATCAATAGGCTCAAGACATCACTAAGGTCCTTCAAAATAACATTAAGGTATTTACCTCGTCATATGAAGGTATTCTAGGTCTTGACCCACATCCAATGCACCATAAAATCATACTCAACTCTAGTATCAAATTAATTAAGCAAAACGTTTGCAAGATTAGACCAAATTTAGCCATGGTAGTTTGAAATGAAATCATGAAATTGTATTAAGCTAGTTTCATTCAAGTTATCAATTACATGGAATGAGTATCCAAGATAGTGGTCATTTCTTAGAAAAATAGGAGTATACATATTTTCATTAATTTCTGAAACCTAAATGAGGTAACTATCAAAGATGATTTCCTTTTTCCTAGTATTGACCAACTTATCAATACTATGGATGGACATGCCTTGTTGTCCTTCATGGATGGGTTCTCAACATACAACCAAGTTAGGATTAACCTAAAGAATCAAATATGTACAAACTTCATGACCCCTTGAAGAACCTTTTATTACACCTTGATGCCCTTTGGTCTAAAGAACGTAGGCACAACCTATCAATGAGCAATGATGTATATCTTTAGTAATTACATGCTAGGATTACTTAATGACTATTTGGACAATATAGTCATTAAATCCAAAATGGTTGATGATCATGCCCATGACCTTGATCTTATGGTTAAATTATTCCTTAAATATGAAGTCAAGCTTAATCCCAAGAAGTATGTCTTTGGTGTCAAAACTGTTAAGATGCTTGGTTTTGTAGTATTTGAAGCAGGAATACGTGTCAATCCTGATAAGGTTAAGATGATATCCAACTAACCTTAAGGAGCTTTGATGAATGCAAGGTAGGTTATAATTTATCCATAGGTTCATCGCCAGGCTTACAGTTAAGTTACAACCCATGTAACACTTTCTTAAGAAAGGAGTTCACTATGAGTGGATGACTCAATGTTAAGAAGCTTTTGAAAACCTGAAACAAGAGTTGGCACAACTACCCATGGTCTATCCACCACAAAAGGATAAACCTTTTTATATCTACCTTGTTATCTCTAATAAGTCCATTTCCTCTCTACTTTGTTAGAAATGAGATGATAAATCCAAGTTTCCCGTATACTACCTAAGCCATGTATTAATTGTCTATGAGACTTGATACACCAAAGTGGAAAAGTATTGTCTAGCCCTAGTCATCTCATTGAAGAAGTGGAGACACTACCTTGTTAGGAGCCAATTCAATGTCATTTGTAGGGACAATGTGCTTAGATCCATAACAACTAATATTTATAGAAGTAGCCATATAGCTCGTTGGAAAGCCATAACAACCAAGTTTGATCTACATTACATCTTTCAAGCCTTAACAAAAGTTCAAGCTATAGTTGTACAAGTTACCATTTCCCCAATGGAAGACCATGTAGCCATTGACCCCGAATTCCCTGATGAGTATGTCAACATCATTAGTGAAGTACCTGAGGACTATGAGGTAATTATGTGCTTTGATGGAGCTTCAACTACCCATGAGGCTAGTGCTACTATCATCATAACATCTCCTTCTAGTGAAACCCAATTCTTTGCTTATTGTTTTCAATTCCCATGTACCAACAACATGGTAGAGTATGAAGGATTGATCAAGAAAATGATGGTAGCTTATAACCAAGGAATCAAATGCCTTATGATACAAGGTGATTCACAACTAGTGGTTAACGAAGTAATGGAGGTTTATGAATGTAAATCCAAAAATTTGCAACCTTATTGTGACCTAGGTATGAAACTAATGCAACAATTTATAGATGTTGATATCCAACACATATCTTGGAATGAGAACATGTTAGTTGATGCCACTGCAACCTTAGCCCTAAGTGTGACACTGAATGTGTTTAGCAAGTTTTCCTCCTTAACCATGAACTATGCTATTCCCATTATGTAAAACACTAAAGGTTACTTTATAGCCTTTGTTAATACTACTTCTCAAAAGAAGTGGTATGATGATCTCAAGTTTTACCTTATGCATGGTGAATCTTCACAAGGCTTGAATTCTTCTCAAAGAAAAGATCAAAACAATATGTCATCATAGATGATAACACACTATATCGATGATCCTATGACGGCATATTGTTAGTGTGCTTAGGAAAAATTGAATTCTACATAGTACTTGAGCAAGTTCATGAGGGTGTGTGGTAGACATATAGGACCTAGAGCCATGGTCACCAAGATCAAATGACTAGGCTATTAGTAGCCATATATGGAAAGTGACTACCTACAAAAGGTTAAGACTTATGATACCTATCAATGACATAGTAATTTGATACACATGCCACCAACTAAGTTACATGCTACTCAGATAACTTGGCCATTTCAACGATGGGGACTTGACATCATCGAACCTATAATGCCTACGTCTTCTAAAAGGCATAGCTTCATTATCATTGCAACCGAATACTTTATAAAATGGGTTGAAGCTATTTCCTTAAGGAAAATAACATATCAACAAGTCTATAGATTCATACTAGATAACATTATAGCCCATTTTTTCATACCTTTGACCATAGTCATAAATAATGGACAATGTTTAGTAGCAAAGAAATGTAAGCCTTTTGTTGAGACTTAGGCATCAAACATTCTTTTTCATCATCATATTACCCTTAGGTTAATAGATAAGCTAAAGCTAGCAATAAGGCTATTATAAAATTGCTTTAAAAGATGCTTAATAATAGAGGACATAAGTGGCATGAGTGGCTTATCCATGCACTTTGGGCCTATTGAACTATCTATCAAACTGCAAATAGTGTAACCCCATATAACCTAGTTTATGGATGTGAAGCTATTTTACCTCTTGAATTGCAAGTTCCATTACCCAAAGTGGCTTTATCAAACTTCATCAATGATGAGTAGAAAAAGGAGCTACATATAATTGACCCAGATGCAATGGAAGAGTAATGAATACAAACACTTGCTCACATTGAATGATACCAAGAGAGGTAGAAGCAACAACATCAGCATAACCTAAACAAATGAAAGATCAAGGAAGGAGAATTGGTCCTCCACATTGTTCATGAGCATGCAAATAATTTGTTGACCAATTGGAAGGGGCCTTTCTAGAACATCAAGGTCTATGGCTATGGAGCCTTTAGAGTGATAGAAATGTATTGGAATGAATTGGATAATCCAGTCAACCATTCCTATCTAAAGCCTTATTAGATCTAACATAGTCTTCTTTATAGGTACAAATTAATAGTTAACATCAATGGCAATTACAACCTGTATCAAGTGATCTTGCATGATCTCCACTTATCTCTCTTAATTTCTCTCTCTTTGGCATGATGGATGAACTATAGACTTTGTAAATTTGATGCACATTACACAGATCCCTCTATGCTATAATGAGTGTGACCTATTATGACCTAGTTTTTTGGTTGTCTCGTGTAGTCCTATGCATCATATTTTAACAAGAAGTTTTCTTTATCTTGTTTTCTTATCCTTTTGGAGTTGTGCTTGATGGATGAATCCTAGAGGTCATTGTGAAGGTACAACTCATTACAACAAAAAATTTCCACATGACCTTGATGTGTAATATTTGGTGAGCTTGTCCTACTATGCCAACAGTGCTTGTCTAACATCATTTTCATTACCTCTCCTTGAGTCCAATCCCTTAACATAATTATGACCTTCCTTACCCTAAACAATAATGATAACCTATGTTTAACACTCATGCATCATGGCCATGTGATGTTTCCTTTGTCATGCTCCACTATCAGTTTTGTTGGATGTAACACATATCATTTAATAGAAAAATCAAACTAAACCTAGCCTTGGTAATAAAACCTAATGAAGGTTTCACCCCAAAAAATGAGAAAAATTTTCAAGAAGTTGAAAGACTAATGTAAACAAAAAAACAAAAAACCAATGGCACCAAACATGCAAAGGGAGGAGCCTAACAGCCAAATAAACCTTCAAGTGAGGTTTTGCTTCCTCAAAAAAATTACCAAGTGATCAACACTTAAAGCACAAAGAGGAAGGATTACATTAATTAGCCAAAATGTCAATGCCATAACTGTACCCATGATATCAATATTTAGAACTCATCATTAATACTATGACCACTCTATTATAATCAAATATAACCTTTAACCTCTATCACCTCATCATAACCTTATCTCATCATCACAAGCACTCTTTAAAATGGTTTGACACTACAGAATCAAGCATGGAGAAGAAATGTTGGTGATGGACCTGCATTGATGTTTTGTATTCTTTGTCGATGTCTCTCAAGTTAATCCTCAAAACATCAACAAAGAGGGGCTAATGAAACACCAACAAGAAAATTCATGCTATAATTATTTGGCATCGTAACCTTCACCCTTAAACTTGAGGCTAGAATTTCATTGTAAAATGTAAGGTTTGTAGGCCATGATCTACAATCTCACATACTTGAGCTTTTAGGGATAGAAAAATGCCTCATAAGTTGTTATAGCCTCACCTCCCAAGTGGAAAAAGTTATTCCATGTCTATATTTGGGCTTGGGAAGGCTAAAATGCCTTGGGAACTATCAAATTTGGCATTTTCATGGGTTTTATGTTGGCTATACCCATAAATATGTGGGAACAACCTACATCCAACATTGAAAGTATTGGATTTTCATTTTCCCAGCAATAGCTAGTGTAGTTTCCACAACCCTTAGCATGGATACTATAAAACTCAATGTGGATGTCACAAGGCTAGCATTGGAGTTGTTGGATTTCTATTTTTTCATAAAGTTGGTATTAAAGTAGTTGGGATTTTGTTTTTCCAGCTAGGCCAGCATTGCTCCAACAATTCCAATGTTGCTCCAATAATTCCAACATAGATCCTACAAGGCTAGCATAGTTATAAAATTTCAATTACTATTTATGGTATTCAACATGGTTTTGATGACCTAGGTGCATCAAAACTTATCATAAATGGACAACTATGTTGGGAATGATGGCCTTCCATACCTGCAAATTACCTCAATCTATCAACAATCATGGAAGAAATTTGCATCCACATATTAGCAACCATATAGCCTATAAAAATAATCTAAACCACTTGAATAGGTTTCATGAAAAAATTTTCAATTAGTAAAAAATATTTTGTTTGTTCCATCTTTTGCAAACTTGAGCACCTAAAACCTTTGGCATTTTTAAAAACCTTTGGAGAAATTTGGCAATTAATTGGGCAATTGAGACTCCCAACATAGTTTCAAAATTCCAAAATGGCAAACACATCATTTACCCCCTTGCTAATCAATGTTGCAAATTTAAGTTAAAAACCATCAAGGAGTTTTGACGATTAAAGTTGGGAAGTACCTGGATCATGGAGTTGGCTATAGAATGCAATTTACTAGCTTCAACAGGCTTCAAGCTTCATTTGAAAAAACTCCTTATGCACTTAGTCACATAATTTATACACATATGAACTCTACTTTTATAGTAATTTCATTATTTTCAATAAAGTTTATAGTTCATTTTTTGTGCAACTTTATTTCATGATTAATTTCTATGCTTTCTTTTTAATTGGATCTACATTTTTATTTAAGTTATTTACCATGTTTACACTCCCTAAGTCCCTAGGTAATTGACAAGACCATCTAGGATGTCTTGGATCCACTTTCTCATAGGCCTTTGGGATCTAGGGTTAAAGATATCCCACCTAGAATTTTTGATTTCTTTCTAGTAATCAAATTTTTTAGGAATTACAATTATAACCTAAAAATCCATCTAAAAATGAGTATAGCTAACATCCTATTACCTTTATCAGCATTTCCTTCATTCTTGAAAGTGGATATGTATCTTTAATTTAACCTTTATTTAAATTTTTGAAACCAACACCTAGCCTTATACCTCCATTCATTTTCTTGATTAGTACTTAATTAGATATCCTTGTAGAGTATCTAACTAGATACATTATGCTATCTCCTAATAACTTCTTGATTTCAACTTCTAGTTCTAGCTCAAAGACTAGATTAAACTTTCTTAGCTTCTATTTAACAATCTTACAATCTCTTTCTAGAGGAATTTTATGAGTTATAATGTTAGGATCAAAAATTCTTAAGTAATCATAAGACCAAGCAATACTGTCAAAAGTTTCTCTAAGAACTTGCATCAATTTCCATTTTATGTTTAATTAAAGATTTGTTTTAATATTAAGAAGCCTTGGAGCATATTGACTTCCTAAATTAGTCTTGTTATAATATTGATCCCTAGGGTTTTAAACATCTAATCCTATCAATAGTTTCTATTTGAATTCTTCCTCCAACTATAGCATCCTTTGAGGTATCCTTTTATCTTTAGGTCTTAAATTAATCTTTTCATGAATTTGACCTTTAAATTCTCTTATTCTATTGAGGAATTCAATTATTTTATGATCATCTTCAAATACTTGAAAAAATTCCTCATTATCAAGAACTATTGGTTTTGGTTCTAACTGAATCACTATTTTATGGCTTTTAGTTATTCTTGATAAGTCCTAGATTGAAGTTGTTACCGTAAGTTCATTACCCTTCTAATTCTTTTCTTTTGAAATGTTTCTAATTATATATTTATAAATTTTTTGAGTAATCCTACTACCATTTTCCTGTAAGTTTTAAGGAATGAGCTTTTAACATTGTACTTCCCTTTAACTTGGTTGCATATGAGCTTTGAGTCTCCTTTAATTACTAGTTTGATAATTTTTTTTCATGTGACATTCTCAACCCTCTACATAAATCTTCATACTCAACTCTATTATTTGTATAAGAGTCACATCCCAATTTCCAAATGATGTTGCTACATAACAAAGATGATGCTTCTTCATAACAAGTTTTATCATTATCGTAACAAGACCTGAAAGGGAAATTCTAATTGAGATTCAAAAGGGTGCCTTGTAATAATGGACATGTCTCTTGAGGTAATATTTGGGGGTTTGACCTAAGGAATTTATACCTAGGCTTAGAGGTCATGCTAGGAATGGAATGGTAGAGCTAGTATAGGCAAGTCACAAGAGCTTGGTGAAATAGGACAAGAAGTGGATTGGCCATTCCTTTTGGCTTGCTATAGGTCTAACCATGGTGGTAGTGCTAGATTGCCTCTAAGGGGATAGATATCAAAGGAAGAAAACCCCAAGGAACACTTTCATAGCATGATCTAGATACACTATTCCATATCATTAAAGCATTCTTTTCTTTCTCTTTGTGCATTTCCCCTATTATTTCCTTTACACATAATGTTGAATGTTACATATATTTGACATTTTTTAGGCTATCATCTTACACATAATGTCTAATATAATGTATATTTGATGTTTTCCATGAAATTTAGGGATAGGATGTCACATTTAGAAAATTCAAATTGTATAAATTTCAAATCTACTTGAGTTTCTAGGCCAATTAGGACAATACCAATAACTAATCCTCTTGAATTAGAAGCCTCATCAAAATATAACTGCTAGAATTATTTTTTTTTATTACTAAAATGCATAAATTGTATTTCTCAAATTGAAATGAATTCTAATTTAACTTCTCTTAATTCAAATCCCTTATTTTTTCTATCTAAAGTCACATTCTTTATCATTAATGGCTCACAATATACATAAATTTGATTTGGTTTACCTTTTCATAGTAACCACATATGTAAATAGTTTGTAGCTATATATCTAGATAAAATTTGACTCCAACTTCTACTTAATAATAAGCTATAGGAATCAGAGATATCAACTTCTAGAATAGTGACTCTACTTTTAACCATTGGGTCTGAAGCTAATTGAAGCAACATGTTTGACAATTGTCCTACTATAGTAACTATACTCTTGTCAACTTGAATAATTATTTTATTTTGTCTTTATGATTTTAATCATAATTGATCACATGTTTTCATAGGCATTAATGTTGAGTTGGCTTCTAAACCAACTAAATAGTTATGCAAATATCTATCTTTCAACTTAAGAGTCAATAGAAAAGGAAAAGCATCTTTGTTAGCTACAACCTATGTTTTATGAGTAGATTTGTCATTATGAATATAGCTTGTAGTAACATCATTGATCTTCTTTTTTTTTTTTAATCTATTCTAAAATTCGTTTGGAGTATCCTTCCATTTGAAGTAGTTGATACAACATAATATTAGTCTTAATCCTTTTCAAGTCTTCCATCATGTCATACTTCCCTTCACTATAAAATCCTAACCTCCTAAATATTCTTGGGAGAGGATCTTGATGATCTTCTTCTTTAGGTTGAGATTTCTCATTTGAATTCTATTTTTCTTCAAAAATATTACATTTTCTAGAATTTCATGTATTGTATTTAATGGCCTATATGTGGTAATTTTTTCTTTTGTACTCTTGAGTTCATATATAGGCTTCTCATTGTTATTAAATTCATCACTAGAAGAGTATCCTAATTTTGAATCCTTAGATATTTTGTCACTAAATGACCTTTTTAAATAATATATACTTAAGGATATGAATTCTTTAGATTCTCCTAATTCTATTAAGTTGAATTAGCTAAGTCTTGTTTTTCTTCAACATCTTCAAGCTCAGCTTGGATATGTGATTTTCTATATTTTCTAAATCTTTTGTCTTTATATATTATCATTTTTAACATATCTTTTTCTAACTTCATAATTTTATTTGACATTTCTTCTAAAAGACTATCTTTATTAAGCTCTTCACCTTGTAACTCCATGGAACTACTGATTCAGGGTATTGCCTTAGGTTAAGTAAAATTCTGGATTGGAAATATTCCCTTTTGAGGCTCTTTGATAGAAGGATGTGTATTTTCAAGGATTAGATTCAATTAGATTTCTAATTCTATAGCTTCATTATAAAGCTCTTGTAAAGTATTAATATTTGGGTTCTTCATAGCCAAATTGATATTCTGGGATCTATAGTATTTAGAGAGTTATCTCTTAAAGCTTTGTTGCTTGATCAAAATTTGTTTTGAAATAAATCACACATTCTTTGGAACTTAATGTTGAACTCTCTTAATAACTCCTTGTTTCCATGTTTCACTTGAACTAGGCCACTATGTAGCTAATGTTTGTCGATCTAATTACCAAAATGCACCATGAAAAAGGTTTTCATATCCTCCTAACTAATGCTACTATTATTTGATAAGTTTCAATACCAAATTTGAGCCATGTTCCTAAGTTTATGTATGAATAGCCTAGATGATTGATTTGGATGTTGAATATTTGCATGGACAAGGACTAGTTCAAACAAGTATAAATATTCTTTTGCTAAATAATCTCTGCCAAGAATATATGGCTCTCGGAGATATTTATAAGTGAGCTTGGAGATATCATGGTAAGCATTGAACATCAAAGGTGTGGTTAATTGAAATGGATTAACAGGAGGTAGATTAGCCATTAGATATAAGCTATGAGTTCCACTTGATGATCCTATTTTTAATTTTGAAAGACAAATCCTTAGCTAGTGGTTATGTCCTACTACATCATGTTCTAATTTCACTACATGAATTCCTAATTATAGTTTTAGTTGCTCTTGATGTAGCTCTAATTTTAAGTTCAAATGTATGCATTGGAATCTTGAAATCTTTCAATTTATCTATGGAACTACTCATGAGCTAGAGTAACTAATTTTTTATAACAAAATTTTATCTAATATGATCTAATAAATTATAAACTATTCAACAAAAAGAGACCCTCCTTCTAATGCCATTTAAATAATTGTTTTAGCCTATTTCTAACACTAAAAATATTTTTTATTGTTAGTCCTCTTTCTTCTAGCACTAGTTAAAAGGATGTCATGGTAGAATTAAGAATAACTCTACCATAGAGACCAACTTTTCAATTAAACTCATTTTAGATGATTGTTGGTTTTTGGTACCACTATAGCACAAATGCTCCCAAATAGCCTCTACTAGTAAATGAGCTTATGTAAATAATTTTAAATAATAATAAGAATCTATTTATAAGATAAGAAATTACTTTAAGGAATTTTTTTTGTATATAATTAATTATTTTTCTCTTTCAACTACCTCTTAACATAGATCAAGAAATTGAATACCTCTCATATAAGTCTAGTCTTAAATATTGTAATATACACATATAGTAAATGGGACAGTTTTATAGAGCAATCCAATCATAAATTCTAAGCTATTTGCTAGCTAACTTCTTGATGCAAGATTATAAAATCTTTACTAAACAGAGTGAGAAACTAAGGAAAAAAAATTATTCATAAAGCTCAGAATTCCATAAAGATAACAATATTTCTATGCTAAGCTAATTAAGAACTAATTCTTAGTAGAGATATCCCATCTAATTGAAATAACAGACATAAGCTAAACCTCTGCTTCATAGACAAAATAGCTTATTTCAAAACTAGTAATCTATTCATGTGTAATCATGCAATACCAAAACTAGAAAAAATACAAAAAGCCAATCAAATAAAAGTATTAGGATAAGCCATAAAAACTAAAAGAGGTAGATGGAATCCACATAATATGCCATTATAAAAGAATCTTTACAAGTTGATTCTTCAAAAAGTCCTAGCCTAGCCGCCTGCTAGCTTCTCTCTCTCTCTCTCTCTCTCTCTCTCTCTCCCCCCCCCCCCC
>MNCI01007153.1:483414-539480 GCA_015680685.1 Gnetum montanum
ATGAACTTTATATAGTAGCTATAGGTAGTTATAATAGTTCCAAAATTTAAAGCTATAATCTTCTCATATTTTCCTTGTACAACTACAATTTTTTGGCTAATTGTTCAACTTTCTAGCATATATTTTTAATTTGTTATATTTGGAGCCCTTCCATAGCTAGCTATTATGACAGTTTTCCATGATTAATGAGGATCTTGATAGCATAATTTATTAAATTTAGGTTAGAGCTATTAAGCTTCCTAATGATTTCTTTGACACTACTCTTTCCAAAGACTAATTCAATTATTAAGTTATTTATTTCAACTAAAGTAG
This sequence comes from Gnetum montanum, assembly GCA_015680685.1. Taxonomy (NCBI): domain Eukaryota; kingdom Viridiplantae; phylum Streptophyta; class Gnetopsida; order Gnetales; family Gnetaceae; genus Gnetum; species Gnetum montanum. The sequence continues at coordinate 483,727 of MNCI01007153.1, forward strand.
CTCTTGCACTAGAATAAGCCTATTTAAATTCTATCCTATTTTGAGTGGTTTTGTGTATGATACATGTAATAACCATAATCATTGAGTTGAGAAATCTTTGCTTGTACTAGGATAGTTGCTCCCATTTATTTGTAGCTACTTCATATAGTCCATGAATCCTTCCTTATATCTATGTGAAAATGGCTTTCTTCTCTCTCATATTTATAATATATTCTCTTATTTCTTTCATCCATTTCTTCCCATACACCATCTCAATAATTAATTTCTTAAATCTCAAAAGGGCAAGATAATAGTAATTTGGATATTGACCTTTTCTAGCTTATTCTAGCTTGAAATTTATTGTAGGTACCCTTTCTTTGACCTAGGTCATTACTTGCTCTTTATTTTCTAGTAATGATTCTTTTGTAGTTATCATTGCTTTGGGCTATTTATTATTCTCTATTAGGATTTTCATTTCTCCTCATAGGTTAGACATTTCCTACTCATTTTATAACAAAAACTCTTGTAACTTAGCTATCTAATTATCAACTATTTATAGCATGTATTTAATTAGAGTTGTTATGGTATCTAACATTTCTTCTTGTGACATTGCGAGAATTTATTTTCTTGTTTGTGGATCATCCTCCTTGTACTAGAAGATGACACTAGTTTTTATCTCTAGAATAGTAGGGAGCTTCTAGCTTAGTATAATCCTGTGTTCTTTCTCCTTGATTTTAAATGATTGAGCTACTCCCTTCATCAAATAGCTAGAGGAAAAAGAAAGGTATGAGAATGATCCTTCTCCCTCTTTCTATTTTTTCTACGAAAGCTCTAGAAACTGTTGTTGTTGCCATTGTTCTAATAGCCTTTGTTATTCTAGTTGTTTCTACTATTTTTTTTCCAATTATTTCTACTGATCTCCTTCTATGTGCAAGTAATTGATTCCAGATTTTCCTTATTACTCTTAATTTGGCATATTCTTCACCATTAAGAGGAAACCTCTAATTAGGCATGGCATTTTATAGCTTTGACAACTTCCACAAGAAGTAATTTTTTTTCATTATGATTAGGAATTCTTGTAGGAAATCCATAGCTTAAGGATGCTCCTTTTCCTTGATTTATTGATACACTTCAATTCCTAGGGCATTGCAAGCTAAAGCAGACAACTTCAATTGTAAGCTATATTTTAGCTGCATTGGAGACTCTTGCTTAGCTTGATTTACCTTCCAGTCAAAAGATCTAATATAAATAATGTTGATTTCATCAAATTGATTAACCTTAATAGCCTTTGCCATTGAATAGATCTTCTTTTGAGCTAGAGGAAAACTACATTGCTCTTGGTATCTTCCTATCATGATCCTTAATTGGCTAGAATTTGCAAAGTCCTAAAAGAAAAATTTGATGAGCGAAACCTCTCTATGCTTATAGCCATGTCTAAGGGAGCTCTCCTGTATTTTTCATCCTACCTCTAGTGTAGCCAAATATGGAGCTATGAACATGAGTATATTGAAAGCTCTACCTTCAAATCCTACTATTAAAATTTGAGTATATTGAGCATGAACAAATATGGCTCCATGGAACTTTCTCCTAATTCTATCTATGACTTCTAGGTCAATCCTTGATGGAAAGGCTTCTAAAATTAGCTTAATGAAATGTGGATAAATACAATTCATCAAAAATTCTAAGGTCTATGAATCAAAGAAGCTCCTCTAATAAATAACTAGAAAGAAGTCATTATAGGGGTCTTCTAGTTGAGCTCTTCTTTGTGAAGCATATGCTACAAAAATTGAAGCTATTCTCTTAGGATTAGGAACCTCAATTAATAGAAAATACAATAAAAATTAGTTGAGGCTTAACTAGTCTTCTTGCCCTTTAATATTAGATAAAATCTTTTGCAAGGCATCATTCATAAATTGGATAGGAAACAAATGTTTATTATTCTCCAATGCTACCTAAGCCTAAACATGTAAATCTAAAATAGTATTTATTTCATAGCCAAAATAGGAATTTAAGGTATAAATGAAAATTTTGTGAGAAATTCTAAGCTCTAAAGCTTTTGGAATGGTGTTTCTATATTCCCATGCCTTCACCAAGTTATCTGGAGATAGCCTAATAACTTTTCCTAACTTTGAGTGGCTCTAAATCTTCCACTAAGAACTTCTTCATTGTGCTAGCAGGTCTTAATATCTATAATATCTAGTTCAATCAACCCATATAGCTCATATACCTTCGTAATAATGATAGTAATAAAGTACTCAATGTTTCCTCTCAACAATAGTTTGCCCTTTTTATAAAATATTTATGTCATGAGATCATTTAGTACATCTCATAATACATTTTCCCTAGGCTTGAAACCTAGCTTGTGAATCCCAATTGTCTCATAAATATTTTTCCATTGCTCCATTGACTCTACTAATTGCAAATCTAACTTCTCTACCACTGAATATTCTTCATTAAAATCAAACAAGTTATCTTCTTCTACATTCAATTTTAGGTGCATAACAACAATCCACTAATGGAGCTAAGGAGCTTCTTCCTTCTCTTTTTTTGACATCCTTACATTTTTTTGCAACTTGAAGCTTCTCTGTGTTGTTAATGATAACTTTGCATTCTACTCTATTCTAGCTCTCAACTCTAGTTTTTAGCTCCAGATGTTAATGGTTGTGCATTCAAAATATGCCCAAATCTTCCTCTTTATTATTTATTGCTTCATTCTTAAATTTTCTTTCTTGAAGCAAGCTATATGATTTACTTTTTACATGATTTGATATGTTTAAGCTACCTTATTTAAGGCTTAAGGGGTTCAAATATTAGTTTAAAGGGCCTCCTTCCAACTTTGAGATTATTTTGTAAAATAATATGATGTGATTTCTTCTACCTCTTTCACTGAGTTGGATTAAAAATAACATGTGCATGTATGCAATTCTTGGTAGGCTTAAGATTTGATATGGCTTGTAGATCTACTTTGAAGTTAACTTGTAGAGTCATTTTTCAGCACTACAAACCTACTCTTTGAAGAAGTTGACATGGAAGAGCTATTTTTACACTTGTTCATAGAGTTGAATCTAGGCTTCATATGTTGGTTCTATAAGCTAATGTCAAACACACTGATATGAAAGAGCTATTTTAAGGTTTATTCGTAGAGCTAAACATTTTCTTCAAAAAGCCTACTTTACAAGCTAATGTGGTGTTGAGGCTTGACAGCTATTTATGAAACCTTCTATAAAGCCATTTTGTATCTTTACATACTTATTTGAATAACCATTGATATAGAATAATCATTTTCATTTTTTTGAAGAGCTTACATGATAGAACTATTTTCTGCTTGTATTGTAGAGTTGAAATTCACCTCTACTAAAATTACCTCCTCCTTAATGCTTTCATGGTAGGGCCAATAGTGGCATATCTTGTAAGACTAATTTTTTCACTTCAATAAATAAAGATGATGTGGTAGAGCCATTTTTAAGAGCTATTTTGCATAATCATATTTTAACTCTAAAAAGGCTTTACTATGGGTGTAACGATCATAAACATTAGTGGCTGGAATGGGAACACTAAGAGGTTCACAAGCACATAGCTTTGACCCCGTGTCCATGTGAGGTTCTACTAGAGGTGGAGACAAGGTGCCTAGAATAGTCTTGTCAATCAAATGAGGACTTATGGAATGCAATGCCAAAACAATGCTAAGTGTTTGTGTGGTGTTCATAGTGTCAACGGTGGTGAGTGTAGTCAAGGGTTTCCACCGAAAACAAAGGTGTCAACACATGGCTAAGTGTAAAAATTGCAAAAATTGCAAGTAAAATGCTAGAATGCAAATAAAATGCTAAAAAAATACATAGGAGGAGAGTGAGAGAGAAAGCAACACCACCCCAAATAGGGTAGAGTGTAGTTAACCTCAAGGGTTCAGAAGGTATCTAGTGTATAATAGGTGTAGTAGACAACATAGTCATAGTCTTGGGGTGTTTGGCAAAAAAGATGAACATTCTGTTGTGGTGTCTATGCCTACCAAGTTGGCCACCATGGGGTGCAATGGATTGCAGTGGTCTACGGTGTCTCCGGTGGACTACAGTGGTCTATGGAGGTGAGAAAATGCCTTGCCTTGTTGAGATGCCAAATGTGCTTCAAGAATGCCAAATGCCAAAATGCCCAAAAAATGAAAATTTACCAACCCCTAAAATGTAGAGGACTAGGGTATTTATAGGCCTAGGGTTAGTGTGAAATGTGGATCGATTACCATATGGCAATGGGATAGTTGAAACTACACTACACCCAACTACACTCTCTACTAAAGCAAATGCTGTTATGCTCTGGTATGTTCTAATGGACTTTGCAAGACTACCAGACTGTGACTATGCTACCAACTACATGTGCATGTGCTAAAAAGATTGCAATGTACCTATCAAAAGTATAAAAAATGCAAATTTGGAGACTACACTGTCCACTGTCTCAAGTGGTGTCAAGCGTAGTTGCAATTTTGGGATAAAGGGGGATGCCAAAAATATGCATGCTACTTGTCAAAGGTGGGTTGGAGCTAATGTGAATGCTAATGTTGGATTGTGGAGGCCTTTGGAGGCTATTCTACATGTCTACACTTGACTATGCTTTGGACTAGGGAAGAGCATAGTCCCAAACTTAGAAAAAATTTCATAGAAAAATGCCTATGTGTTGACTACGCTCTAGGGGAGGCTAACTATGTTCCCAACTAGGGTCGAGTGTAGTCACAACACTTTGAAGAAATTTTGCAAAAATCTGGCTTCAATGCTAATTACACTTGACTACACTCCATGGTAGTGGAGAGCATAGTCTTAGCACTTAGAAAATCTATCAAACTATTTCTTAGTGCCAACTATGCTTGAATACACTCCATTCTGATGGAGAGCATAGTCTTAGCAATTAGAAAAATCTACAAATTCTTGCTTCATGCTAACACTTAGGAAGAATTACATAAAATCTATCTTTGGATCTAACTATGCTCTCTAATGTGTTGACTACACTTTGGTGCAATGGAGAGCATAGTCCCAACACTTAGAAAAGTTTGTAGAAAATGCCCTCATGTTGACACTTAGACAAATTCATAGTTAAAACTTGAAAGCCCAAATTTGGTGGTGTTTCATTGGTTCCTCTTTGTCATGTCTAGAGGAGTGGGTCAAGAAACATTGACAAAGAATTACTAAACACCACAACAACCTTGACACCAACATTGCTCTTCCATGCATGGTCAACTATCATTTAACCATGCTCAAGAGTACTATGAATAGTGGTATGTAGGGAGGTAAAGGGTATAGGCAATATGCTAGGGATAATAGGGTAGATAATATGCAAGTAGGGTGTTAAGATGCAATATGTAGAGTCATCATGGACGACGATGACTATGGCATCAAGATGGCTTGCCTTTGAAAAGTTGACCTCTCATCAAAGTGCTCATGAGAGAGTCAACGTGGATTCAAAGTTGGACTGGTTGCAAAATTAGAGCTTTGCTTTTTTGCTTGTTTTTGTTTTGCTACAAGATGAACCTTCTTTGGGTTCTGCATAGTGCTAATTGTGAACTGTGGGATGTGTTTGACTGAGTGGACTACATGCCACTAGATGGGCTTTACTTTTATGCTTGCAAAACTACATCACATCTATGGGACAGGTGTTTTCTCCTTAGGATAACTTATGTTACATCCTCCTAGGCTTTGACTAATCAATAGAGGCTCCCCACAAGATAACTTATCTTATGTCAATGTTAGGTTTTACGGTTTGGCTTGTAGAGATTGCCATGTGATTACAACACGTATGTGTTAGAGGGGTTTGTAGTTTTGATTATGCAAGGAAATGCAAAAGTATTAGGGTGTAGGGATGGATGTAGGTAGGTTATAATGGGGTAATATGGATGTGCACTCTTGAGAGGCTTAGCTAGTCTAATCATGCACATCAGAACAATGCTATGCCAATTTAACATCATGACCCAAGGATGAATGCTATGCCAGTTTAACATTATGGTGGATGTGAGGTTTTTTTTGTGCTAGTTTATAGTTATAGTGGACTTCTCTGCTAGTTTATAGTGATAGTAGATTCTTTGTGCTTACCTTGCTTTGTTGAGATGCAATGCTGCATGCTCGGTGTAATAGGGCTTTAGGTACAAATGGTTCACTAGATTGGCAAACTCAGTACCATCTTAATTAGCAAGATTGAATGCTCCATTGTTGTAGGCCTTAGTGACTAAGAAAGGCCCTTCCCAGTTGGCTGAGAATTTGTCTGCAGGTTCACGAATGGCCTTGAGGACTAGGTTCCCTTTCTTGATTGGGCATTAATGCTAGTTGTGATGGTGCTTTTGCCTTTGCTTTTCTTGGTATTATTTGATGAGATCAAGCTTTTGCACGTGCTCCTCCTCTATTGAGTCAAGTTCTACGATCCTTAACTCATTTTTTTGGTCTTCACCAATGAAGTTCAAGAGGATCATCCAAAGTAATTGCACCTAAAATTTAAGGGAAAAATTGCTTTAGATCTGTAGACAAGACTATAACATGTCTTACTTGTTGTTATTCTTCCTATTGTGTAATAGGCCTAGAGTGTGTAGACTAATTTCTCATGCCATCATCATTTGTTGTTGCTTAGCATCTACTTCAGAAGGTTGACAATGACTTTGTTGGTGGCCTCCACTTGGCCATTTGCCTAAGGGTAGTATAGAGACAAGAAGGAATGTTTAATGCCAAAGTGCTCACAAAAGGCTTTGGTTTTAGCACTGCTAGATTGTAGCCCATTATCTATGACTATGATCATGGGTAAACCAAAATAGGTCACTATGTTATTAAGCACAAATTTGCAAACCTACTGTGATGTTGTCCTCCTAAGGGGAATAGCTTCAACCCACTTGGTAAAGTACTCAGCTGTAGTTATGATGAAGCTATGTCCTATGGAGGACTTAGGTGTGATAGGTCTAATGATGTCTAGGTCCCAACGTTGGAATGGCAACATGATCTACATTGTGTGTAGTTTAGTTGGTGCCACATGCATTAAGTTGCCATGTCATTGACACATGTCACATGTTTTGACCTTGGAGATGCAATCATGCTCTATGTAAGGCCAGTAATAGCCTAATCTTCTGATTTTTTTTTCCATTGCCCTGGGTTCTATGTGACCTTCGCATAGTCCCTCATGGACTTGCTTAATGCTCGTTTGCACTTCGCTATCACTCACGTAGGTTAGCAGTATGCCATCATGGGATTTGTGACATAATGTGCTATCATCCATGATGATGTACTACCATGATCATTTTCACACTACATCTTTTTGNTGCCTTCAACCTCTCAATGGGGTTACACTACTATCGTTATCACATTTCCCTCTCATTTTGCATTCTCTTGCACTAACAACATGGCAGAGTACGAAGGTCTCCTCCGAGGTGTCCTTGTGGCACACAACTTAGGGATATTACACTTAGCAGTCCAATGTAACTTATAATTAGTAGTTAACCAAGTAACAAAGGTTTATGCCTACAAGGGTAAACATTTACAATGTTACTGTGACCTAGCAAAGCACTTGCTTAAACAATTTGCAACAACAAATGTCCATTACATTCCCTAAAATGAGAATGTGGTAGTCAATGCATTAGCAACATTAGCCTTAAGCATCACACCAAACATGTTTCATGCATTGCCCACCTCAGTGGCAAATTGCATTGTGCCCATCATGTAAATCACTGATGTTGCATCTATAGCCATAGTTANCTTGCACAATGTAATGTAGGTCAAAATTCATAGTTATTTCTTTCCATTGTGCAATATAACTACTTTCGTAGATGTTCATTGTAATGGCTTAGAGTACGTTATTTTTGCAAATAATGTTGACTTGATTACAGAAAAGATAATGCCTTCATTTCTTGAGTAAGAAGACTAAGGTGAGGAAATGCTTTTCCAAATCATTGTATTTTGCTTTGTGGGCTACTAATGCATGTCTTAAGTAGTAAACTAAGACCTCTATGCCATCATCTCACTTTTGGCAAAGTAGAGAAATGATGGATGTGTTAGAAGTAGCAAGGTAGATGTAAAAGGATTTATCTCCTTACAAAGGACGAACCATAGGGAGTTGAGCCAACTCCTGATTAAGGTTATCAAATGCTTATTGGGATTGAGCTATCCACTCAAAGTGGGCTCCTTTCTTGAGTAGATGTTGCATTGGTTATAACTTATCAGTTAACTGTGTGATAAACCTACATATTAATTGCAATCTACCTTGTAATCCTCATAGCTGCTTAAGGTTGTCTAAAGGTGCTAAGTTGGTTATGGCCTTAACCTTATCAAGGTCTATGCATATTCCTGCTTCAAATACTATGAAACCAAGCATCTAGCCCATTCTGACGTTGAAAACACATTTCTTGGGATTCAACCTAAGTTCATATTTTAAGCAATGTTTAAGTACTATGTCTAGATCATTTGTATGAATATGGCTTGCTTTGGACTTAACTGTTATGTCATCAATGTAATCATTGAGCAATCTTAACATGTAATGACTAAATATGTATGTCATTGCACACTGATAAGTTGCTCCTATGTTCTTGAGTCAAAATGGCATCATGGTGTAACAAAATGTACCCCAAGGGGTCATAAAGGTCATGTTGAGCTAGTGCTTAAGGTTGATCTGAATCTAGTTATAGCCCAAGAACCCATCCATGAAGGATAATAAGGTATGTCTAGCCATGGTATTGATTAGTTGATCAATACTTGATAATGGAAAATCATCTTTTATGGTTGCCTTGTTAAGGTCCTAGAAGTCTATGCAAATGCATATACTTCCATTTTTCTTGGGTACACCTACAATGTCAAAGACCCCATCTACATAGTCAATGACCTAGATAAAACCAACTTTGTAAAACTTAGTGATTTCATCACAGATAGCCAACACCACCTTAGGCCTAACCTTGTGTGCCTTATGTTTTACTAGCTTAATGTAGGGATCGAGAATGATGTTGTGCTAGACTAGTCAAGGGTCTAGGCTCAACATGTCCTCATATGACTATGCAAACACCTTAATGTTATCATTTAGTACCTTAGCAATGTCTTGGGCATGCTAGGGATCTAGTGAGGAACTTAGCTTTAGTGTTTTTGCTTCACTGTTGGGTGTTGTTATAGGGATCTCAACAAGGGAATCCTCTATGATGTCCCCTACCTCTAGATGGAGAGCCTTAACTAGATGGTTGGGCCAATATAGTGGTGTCTCTATGGATGCTATGTATTTAGCTTAGGTTATAGGATCAAGGTCTAGGCAATGTGGGTCAATGGATCACTAGACATCACTATGAGGCACCGTAAGGACCAGAGGAGAAAGAGGCTACTCAAGCATGGCCATGTCATAGTCCTACAAAACAAACCAACAAAATATCAAGTGGCACCTATCTTAACCAAGTTAATATGCATAAGTGAATAAAAAGCAATGCAATGAAAATTTTCCTAAGTATGCAATAAGGGCTATGAAGAGGGGTAAGCATGTATGTGTGTCAGTTTTAGGCCTTGGCAGGCCATGCATGCTAGTTTTAGGTCTTAGAGGATCATGGATGTGAATTTTAGGTCTTAGTAGGCCATAGCACGCCAAACATGTTAATTCTAGGAAGGCTTGCTATGATCAGAAAGTGAAATCGGCTAGGGCATTAAATGGATGATGAAAAGTTGGAAATTTTCGCTAAGTGTGAGTGACTACATGCTCACCCAACTACACTCCCACCAAAAGTTGAAAATTTTGGCTATGTGTGAAGTGTAGTCCCAAGTTGGTGAGTTATTAAAAGACCCTGGGGGTATAAAAGTGCATTTTATTGTGGGTAAGTTTTCATTTTCAAACTTACAAAACATGAAATCTAGAGTGTAGACTTGTCATTGTAGTTGTTTGGCACCACTAGTAGAGAGCATATTTGGAGCCAAGATGGCACGCTGAAGTGGATGCCTACACCTAGGACTGGCAAATGTGGATGAGGGGGAATGGGCACTAGGCCACCTACTGTAAGCACACGTGGAAGAGAAAAGGCCACCAACATCCACCAAGTACCCCAACTATGCTCTTGCCTTAGTCTTTTTTTTTCTAAGAGGGAGCAGTGATTGTGGAGGGTACAAGGCAAGCAAGGTGATGGGTGACATGCACAGCGTCATGGTAGGGCATAGGCACAATGCATGGAGAGAGTGTTGTAGTGGCCAAAACCTTGTTCTATACAAGCTATGGCTAGGACTACACTCCCTACCTTGAAGGCACAATTAATGCCAAGTGTTTATCAAAATGGCATTCTTGGAAGTTAGTTTTATTTTTTTGGAACTATGCTTTGTAGAGTGCATAGTCACAATGCCAATAGTTAGAAAAATTTTACCCCCTTTTTTCTACTATGATCTCTATTAAGGTAGCCCAAATTTAGAATTTTTTCACAAATTTTTGGACTATGCTCTTCATCACAATAGTCCAAAGTTAGATAAATTTTGAAATTTTTGGACTACATCCTCTAGAGTTAGAAAAAATTTCACAAAAAAATTTATAAATCGTGCATAATGTCAAACTTGTAAAATGTAATAATACTAATTATGAAAATTGCAACAATGCTAAACCTACAAAAACATGTTGATGCTAAACCTATGAAACCTATGCAAACATGTTATACCCCAGTGAGTACCAGTTGCATCAAATAAATTTGATGGCGTGCTATACCCATGGGGCCCCAAAGAGCAATGCCAAAATCAAAAAAAAATTTCTAGTCTATGTTATGTTATGTGATTTTTGCTAACTTAATTTAATAATTTTATGTCAAAATTTTCATCTATGAGTATATGCTAATGCTTCATTTTTTGCTTGGCTATTGTAGAGTGTTGTTAAAGCCTATCTTGGTTGTTGTAGAGCTTGTGGGCATCTTGTGCTGCATGAGTAATCCTATTCCCAACATTCCTACACTAGATATGTGGGTAGGTCAATAGGTGATGTGGTTCCAACTAGGGGCTCATGACTTTGTAAAGTACCAGTTGTAGCAATTTAGTGTGATCATGTGGTCACACTTAATGATGGAGGCTACCAATGCCATCATTGAAACATTGTTGCTCAAGACCAATAGGGATATCTTGAAGTTGATGTCTAATGAGCCTATTGCTGGTGGTGATGGAGCAAGTGGTTTAGATGGAGGTCCTAGGGATGCTCAATACCTATCTAGGATTTGACGTATGATAGTGTTCAGTTGCTACAACAAAAGCAACATCCTTGTTATTGCTTTGCAAGTGCATGTCCCATTCCAGAACCCACCTGGAACTATCTATGGAGGGTAAGTGCTCTTATGGCTTTCATAGTGTGTCTTTGCTACTCACTCATGCTATCTCGTTAATGGCTCATGCTTAATGCCAAATTCAGAGTTGATGAGAGGGGCATACATAATGAGGCAAATGCTCTAGCTTTGACTGGTGCTACTATGGAGGTATTTTCTTCTAGCCCAAATGTTTGAGAAGTAGTGCTTGAGTAGGTGGGGTCTAATTTAGAGGCCTACCCAACCTGACATATGAGAAGTGCAAGGCCCATGACTAGCTAGATGAGGAGTGGACTACCGATATGATTACTATTGAGGAGATGCATGCACCACCACTGCTGTCACGCATCCCATTTGTGCCATGTATGTGTCTAAGCTTTACTCATGTACTTTCTCATGTGTTTCTTGTTGATTTTCCTTTTACATGATGCTAACATTATTTTGCCTTTATTATAATGGTCGTTGCTTCAGGAGAGGTGATGGTGGTCACCACAAGCCTCATAAAGGCCACCCTCATCATGGAATATGGTGATGTGGAGGGTGTGTAGCATTGGTTGTGCCATAAGGCCATAGATACATTGACCACTAGGCTCACACATGAAAAGTTTATGGACCTATTTTTGGCCCTTAGCCCAAGTATTTTGATGGTTGACATGGTCATCATTATTGACTCCTTCAGTAGTGACATCTGATAGATTATAGCCTGCATGCACAATGTGAGGGTAGTGCTCAACCTCAGCAAGGCCTTCTTTGTTGACCTCTTTGGACTTCCCACTAATGGCTCATTGATTGTTAATAAGTCAACAGGGAGGTGGACCACAAAGGGAAGATCGAGGACTGGTTGGATGTCATCCAATCTCATAAGGGCATACTAATCAAGGACATTCTTGTGCCTGAGGTGGGAGATCTCTACACTCTTTTTCGTGCATGCACCTTTATGAAGATACTCTCCCAAGAAAAGATCCTTAGGGTGGAGTAGACATGAGTGATGAAAGAGGTGCTACTGGAGGATACAATGTTTAACTAGGCTATCTATATTGTGACTAGCTTGCATGTGGAGATCTCCAGGCTATGATTTAACATTTAGGAGAGATCCCATGTTCACTTTGCATTCTTCATAGAATACCTATGAAGGTTTGTGGAGTTATTGGTCATATGTGATGGTAGGCATTGGGTGGTGCAGGACCGTGAACAACTCTCAAAGCCATGGATCAAGAACTTGTTCACAACCACACAAGGACAAGACCCCCTAGAGGAGATCGATGAGTCATTTTTAGTAACAACCAAAGGTCCCATGGGATGGTCACACTATTTGCATGATAGTGTGGGTGAGGTTTCTCCAGTTGGCACTAAAGACCTGGCTAAGGTGGACCTCTACATTGTAGAGATGGTGAGACCATCTAAGGCAAAGATTAAGAGACCACTCACTATGGAGGAGGTTGCTTCTAAAGCTGAGAGGCCTAGCAACAAGAAAATCTGGATCAAGTTTCAAAGCTTGTGTGTGTGTAACTTGCTAGATGCATTTATTGTATTTTTTGTTTATATTTTTATATTTCTTTGTTATGTTATGATATTAACTAGTGCTAATGTGCTATGTGTATGTGTTGATTGCAGAGACTAGAGAGAGGGTTTTCGAAGCAGCAATAAAGGTAGTAGTAGAAGGAGCATCTTCCCAAACTGAGGAGGAGGAGGCTCATGGAGATGAGCTACATAGCATAGTAGAGACCCTCCAAAAATTGGAGGAGAAGTTGCTCCACCCTGATAGGGGTGATTTTGATTGCCTAGTTGACAGTGTATAGTTGGGTGACTCTCATGCACTCATGCCTAAGGGCTTACTAGGTAAGTAATTTTTATTTCCATCTATTATTGCCCTTTTTCTCTAGCATTTTTGATTGTTCAATTGTATGCTAATTGCATCATTGTGTTACAACCTCAAATGTGCTTGCCAGCAGTCCAACATCTACCTACTGCATGGAGTCATGGGTAGACATGCCTGACAAATTTTCCTTCATGGAGGACATTGTAGAGCACATGGTGGCTACCTACAATAGACAAATCTTGAGCTCAGTATGTTTGCTATGTTGATTTTCTTATGTTGCTTTACTAATTGAAGGCTTAGTTTGTGGCTAAAGTTGATTTTCTTGTTGCATGCCAACAGGTTCCAAGCTTCGATGGGATCCAAGCAAGGTGGAAAAAGTGGATGTCCTTCTTGAACTCCCTTCTAAGGTTGATTAGGTATCTCATTTCATGTATGAGACAGTGAGCAAGTGCATGCTTTCCTATGCAAAAGCACTGTGGGTCTGTAGGTACTTAAATGAGCACCTATGAAAATGCGTGCATGAGCTCTAGGAGAGAGTGACTAGCTAGAACACAAAGATCAAGGATCTTCAGTCTTGATATGATTTTTTGATGGCTAGGTCACTAGGGGATAGCACTTGGAGGACCTCTAAGATAGACTATACTAGATACTGGTTAGCTCTTAGAGGTAAAAATGAAGCCACATAGGAGATAATCAAGTAGTGATTATAGATGGATCTACTCACCTAGAAAACTTATGACTAGAAAAATTATAGCACAAAGGTGTATCGGTGGATACAAACTTAGAAAAATCACAAGCACCAATACAAGAGCAAGCACAATAAGTACATTTAGTGGCATAAAAAGTAGTCTATCAAACATCGCCTTATCGAGATGTTCATTGAGGTGATTGGCAGGAGGTAGGCTTATGATCTATTTACTTGACATACAATAGTGAGTGGCTCTCTTGAGAGGAAAATCATCACCACCTTAAGAGAGGCTTTTTCTGGTACCTTTCCATGAAGCCACCCACATGGACTATCGTGGATAAAGGCAAGACCCTTATGGGGATTGACTTTGGCCAGGAGGATTGGATGTAGCTTTTAGACATTGAGATCCTCCAACACTTGGAGGATGGCCTTGACAAGTTACCTACAGATGATGTTGATGCAAGATCTACACAAGTTATTTTTTATTTTCTTTCTAATGTGTTTTTTTTAGCTTATGTACTATAGGTTTTGCTTTTTGACTATTCATTTTGTTGTGGTTGTGGTAATAAGCACCAAGAGATGACGTAGGTCCCAGTGGTGCAATGGGGGAAGAGGAACCTCCACCACCACCTAGTACCACTAGTTGAGCATGTCTTAATGTAGCCCTGCTATTGGGAATTTTTGCATTTTTGTTTCATCTTTTTTTCGCTCATGTAGCTCATGCCATGTATTGCTATTCATGTGATATCTAATGAATGTGTTCACTATATGTCTAGTGTGTAATGTGCAATCTTTTTTTTATGTTTTACGATGTTTTATTTTGCACTTACTATGCTTGTGATACGATGGATTAATGCACTAATATGGGACTATGTAGTGATAATGTAACTAGGCCATTGTGAGCCTTGTGCTAGTTTAAGGCCATAGTAAGAGGGCCATTACTAGTTTAAGGCCGTTCTAGGCCATGCATTTCTAATTTAGGGCCATGGTAGGTCATGAAGTGACAATTTAAGGCCATGGTGGGCCATACATGCTATTTCTCTTTTTCTTTTGTTTTTATCTTTTTTAATTTTTATGCATTTTTATGTTTTTCATGTGTAAGCTAATGACTGCTAAAGGGTAAACTAAACAATTGAATGTGTAAACTAAGCAAAATGCATAAACAAACAAATGAATGTGCAAAAAAAGTAGATAATTTATAATCTAAGTAATAAAGCTAAATGTAAACAAATATAATGTAAGCAAAGAAAATGAAATGCATGGCTAAATGTACAAGCAAAGGATAGGTAGGCACCTAGCCTGCATTAGACTAAGGCGATGCCTTAGTTATGCAGTTGCTTCCTAACCCGGTGTGGGTTAGGGGGCCTGTAGAGCCTAGACTATACTATACGGTACTCTCCTTGACCTTCATCTGCTATGTCAAAGGGTAATTCAACTCATAAAGCAACCTCTAAGAGGTCATTGGCTTCTTTTGCTTGCTTATCCTCATGCGTTTTTTCCTCACCCTTTACTACAAGTGTATCATCAAGAAACTCCACCTCTGACCCTTATTACATGTCAATGTTGTTAATGGCTAAAGGGGCTACATTGTCACCATAGATAATGACCTTACCACCTTCATATGGAAGGTGTATTTCCTAGTGGATGGGAGAGGAAACAACCTATAATTAGGCTTGCCAAGGCCTACCCAAGATAAGGTTGAAGCTAAGCATTTCCTCAACAATAATGAACTTAGTAGTAATGGGGAATTCTTCCCCTGCCATGAAGGCTATCATGACAGTTTTCCTAACAACAACATGTGACCCATTGAAAGACCTTAGACATGTTGTTTTTATGGGCTTGATCTACTTGCCAAGGCCTAGTTTGTCAATGATAATGTATGGAATGACATTTGCTACCACCCCATTATTGACATGCACCATGCAGATCTTGCATTGCCCAATGCTTATTGTGTTAAACATGGATGCTATGATGACTTGATCCTTCTCTAGGTTAACCTCGATTACCTCATTGTGAAATGCTAGGGGTCTTGAGATTGATTCCTGTGGTGCAGGAGGCACCATCCCACAATGGATGGAATGATCATCTACTGGGATGTCCTCCATGATAGGAATGGAGTTCAACATACAAAATTATGCTTTACAATGGGAGGATGAAGTCATAATTAGATCATATAAGCTCAGCATTGCGTTCTTTTACTTTAAGGCTTTCTTCACCTATGCTAATGCATCTAGGAAATCCTTGCCATTATTTGTTGTTTTATTGGCCTTGACCTCCTCCTTTCGTCCTAAGAAACAAATCTTTCATGGAGGGGATCTAGGCTTTATTTACCTAGCTTGTTTGGAAGCCTTTGTGCTTGGTTGCTACTTGTTGGTAGTGGCCTCTTTAGTTGGTTTGGCCATAAGGACTATGGACAAGGGTACTAGTCTGGATGGGCCTAGAACCTTTTACTCTTGATGGTGCCTAAGAATCTTATCAAGTAGATGCTCATGAGGTCTTTTGGGTTACCATCCAAATTTTCTATTGGTGTTGCCTATAGGATTCCCCCTTAGGTCAGAAGGGGTTGATGCATTACCCATTACTACACTTCAAGTAGGCGAGGGATTAGCATGTTGAGGCATCCTTACAATGAAGGATGGCTAAACCATTACTTTTATGACATGCTAGGAAATCCTAACCATGAAGGGTATTGTGGGCACCCAAGGTGGCACTCTAACAAAAAAAGGAAGGCTCAAACTCATGGAGGTCAAGGGGGCCCCTATGTTGCTAGAGGGTACATAGACCATGAATGGCCACTACACCTATTCTTGGTTATCATCAATGCTAATGGTGTTGATGATGTACCTTGAATCATCTGCATTCAAANACCTCTATCAATCATGTGTTGTAGATCATCTTGCAAGGCCATGCAAAATTCAGTGTTGTGGCCAGGCAATTGATGATAGTGACAAAATTGGTCTAGCCTAAAGTGCTTAGGAACCATAGGCTCATTTGGTGCTGTAGATGAGGGATTCCTTAGGAGCTTGTAGTATCTATCATGTCTCTTGCGAGTGTCCTTGGACATCTACTTATATTGGATGCACCTAGACTTGAGCAATTGTTCTAGGAGTTCTAATGATTTAAGGGGTAATGAGATATCCTTTGAGCAATCCTTACATTCAAAGTTGGCTCTTGAATCCATTTGAGTTATGTCTATCGATGACGTAGGCTAGTGCATTGTTGCAATTCTTGGGCTAGTAGTCTTGTTGTGGGCTACGGCCTTGGGTGGCCTAGACACTAGGATTGGGTTAGTGGCTTTGGCCTCATTGGCCATAACTACCGTGATTGTGGATTTTTTTCCCTTATCCTTGTCTTTCTTCATGTGTAGGTTCTGGTAGAACACATAAGCTAGGTTCTTGTTAGCTTCCATTACATCTTGTATGCTTTTTCATTTGAGAAAATGCTTGGCTCAAGGACTACGAGACTAGATAGTATAGCTTTGACTTGATGAAGTCATTAACTACACCCTTGAAAATAGCTTGAAGGTGCATCTCTACAATTGGCTCATAGATTTCATTGAGTGATGTGCTTCATCATTGAATAAACTTCTACATAGGCTCTAGATGATCCTACTTAATCTACATTAGCTAGTCAAGGATTGTTTTGGGCTTCAAGTTGTACTTGAAGCACATGAAAAATTGACTAAGCAAATCCTCCAAAGAGGATATTGAGGCCTTGAGCAATGCTCAATACCAAAATAGTGCCTTTCCAATTAGTGACATGGAAAACACACTGATGATGTGTGTACATGCCTATAGTAAAAGGCACTTAGACATGAAGGTCACTAGATGTGCGTTAGGATCTCCTTCACCATTGTACTTGGTGAAGTGGGGTAGGAGGATCCTTGTTGGGAGGATCAGTGATGGAACAACAGGACTAATTAGATCATCCTACTAGAAGTCCATCACATGGACTATTTTGGAGGAGGTAGCCTTGAGTCACTTCACCTCTTTAGTTAAGGTTTGGATTAGTTGGAATGCCTGATCCAAGCCTGGAGATACAGTAGTGGGCTATGCTGATTGTGTCATCTACAATGCTAGTTAGGTGGCCCAAGACCTACTTGTGGGTTATGGGACCACATGAGATGCTTGTTGCATATGCTAGCATGTAGGCACAGTGATTGGGGTAAACCACAAATGCATGGTTTGGGCCACTACTGATCGTGCAGATAAAATAGGCAAGAAATAAGATGCTTGAGTCTCTTGAGGCTAGGAAGTGTGCATGATATGGATGTAATGCTATGCAGGCATGATGGTTGCTAGTAGGAAAGATTGGATATGTTGTGACTATACCACAAAGGGCATGTTGATAAGAGGTACTACATCATGATGCATGTGCTATGTCTGGTGGGTTGCCACCATAGGTATCAACTTGGAGGATGATGCTAGGGTTATCATTGTCTCTAAGAAGACAGGTGGGCGGGACTATGGGGAAACCAAAGAGAGGGTTGTTTGATGTAAAGAGGTATGAAAAGAGTCATCATGCTCAAAATGAGCTTTGAACTCATCCTACTCTTCCTGCAGGGGTTCCTCATAATCCATCCCTACATCGCGCTCATTAGTTCAGATGAGTTGGGCAAGCATCCATCGAAAAGGTTTGGTGAGTGGGATGAAGTCAATAGGGGAAGGGATGTACTCCTATCCATTTTAGTGTATGAGTTTGTAACTGTTTTTGGCTTCCATGTCTTGCTGGCTTACAAATAGATCCACTTGGAGCTTTGCACAAATGAAGTTATACTACTCATCATTTAGTGTAGTATACTGAGAATCTTGGTGACGTAGCCTGAGGGATTACCTCAGCTCTACCATGGTAGGACTAGCAAGGTTGTTAATCCTATTTTCTTGTTGCATAGGTAGGATAGCAAGCATGCTTTGGTATTGATGCCAAAGGTTGGTCAGAATTCATGATGCAAAAAGAAAGAAAAATGACTAGCTTTAAAAATTGTTGAAAAAACAACTAAGTTTAGAGACTGTAGAAAAATGGCTAACTGTAGAAAATGTAGAAAAATGCCTAAGTATGGAGACTACACTCTCCACCAACTAAACTCTCTATGCTGAGAGAAAAAAGACTTAAAAAATAGTGGAGAGAAGTACAATTTGGATTTCTATGTGGGGTCCTAGAAGAACTTACAATAGGGTGCAAGCTACACTGATCGATTTGTAGACAACGCTTGCACTAGCCTAAGATCTAGCTACTACACGGGGCAAGTCCATAGGGGTGTTGGGTCTACACTAGCCTAGAGCTAGAAATGGTGATGTAGAAAACATGTGAGGCAACAACCAAGGAAGTTGAAAAGAGGGAAATATATCTAGCCCTCCTTCTAGCACCATAAAAACTATAGCGACTGAAAACATCAACGGTTGGACTGGGAACACTGAGAGGTTTGCTGGTGCATAGCTTTGACCCCATGTCCATGTGAGAGCCTACTAGAGGCAAAGATAGGATACCCAAAATGTTCTTGTAGATTGAACAGGACTTATAGAATGCAATGCTAAAATGGTGCTAAGCATTTGTGCGATGTTCATGGTGTGAACGGTGGTGAGCATAGTCAAGGGTTTCCACTAAAAACAAAGGTGTAAATGCATGGTTACATGTAAAAATTGCAAAAAATGTAAGTAAAATTAAAAAATGTGAATAAAATGCTAAAAAAATGCATAGGAGGAAAGCCAGAGAGAAAGCAACACCACCCCAAATGGGGTTGAGCATAGTTAACCTCAAGGGTTGAGAAGGTACGTAGTGTACCATAAGCATAGTAGATAGTGTGGTCACAATATCAAGATGTCTAACCATGAAGACATACATTTTTCCATGGTTTTTGTGCCTTTTAAGTTGGCCACCATGAGGTGCAATGGACTACGGTGGTCTGCAGTGTCTACAGTGGACTTCGATGATCTATAGAGGTGAGCAAATGCCTTGCCTTGCTAAGATGCCAAACATGCTTCAAGAATGCCAAATGCCAAAATGCCTAGAATGAAAATTTGCCAACCCCTAAAACATAGAGGACTGGGATATTTATAGGCCTATGGTTAGCATGAAATGCATATTGGTTTTCGTGTGGCAATGGAACAGTTAGAACTACACTACATCCAACTATGCTCCCCTTTGAAGCAAATGGTGTTATGCTCTAGTATGCTCTAATAGACTTTGTGAGACTGCTAGATTGTGACTATGCTAACAAACATGTGTGCATGTGCCAAAAAGATTGTAATGTACTTGTCAAAAATGTAAAAAAAAAATGCAAGTTTAGAGATTATGCTCTAGGACTATGTTGTTCACTATCTTGAGTGGTGTCGAGTGTAGTTACAATTTTGGGATAAATTGGGGTGCCAAAAAGATGCATGCTACTTTTCAAAGGCGTGTTGGAGCTTATGTGAATATCAGTGCTACATTGTGCAAGCCTTTGGAGGCTATTCTGCATGTCTTGCTTGACTATGCTCTAGACTGGGGAAGAGCATAGTCCCAAACTTAGAAAATATTTTGCAAAAAAGTTCTTGTGTGCTAACTATGCTCCAAGGAAGGCTAACTATGCTCCCAACTTCAAGCGTAGTCACAAAACTTAGAAGACATTTTGTAGAAATCTAGCTTCCAATTGACTATGCTCAACTATGCTCTGGGGTAGTGGAGAGTGTAGTCTCAATAGTTAGAAAAAATAGCAAATACTAAGCCTTCAGTGCTAATTGTGCTTAACTACGCTCTAGGGCAATGGAGAGCATAGTCTCAACACTGAGAAAATCTATCAAACTATTTCTTCCATGCTAACTATGCTTGACTATGCTCTAGTCTAGTGGAGAGAATAGTCTTGGCACTTAGAAAAATCTACATCTGTTAACTAGACACTTAGAAAAAATCTACTAAACTGGCTGTTTGTGTTGACTATGATCTCTATTGGGTTAACTACGCTCTGGTGCAATGGAGAGCATAGTTCCAGCACTTAGAAAGTTTTGTAGAAAGCACCCTCATGTTGACACTTAGACAAATTTGCACTTGAAATATGGTAGCCCAAATTTGATGGTGTTTCAATGGGTAGAATTATTTTTAGCTCCCCTTTGTAGAGTCAATTTTCTACTCTACAAGCATCCTTGAAATGGGATCCACATGTTGTATTTAGAACTAATTATGCTATCTTTCCTTTGATGTTGTGAAGCTAATTAAGTAGAATTGTCTTATAAGGTTAATTTTTGGTTCTATGAGATTTCCTTTATATGCTAATGTTATGCATAAAAATCTTAGTTGCTGAAAAATTGAAAATTCCAATGAAGTAGCTTTAACCCCATATCCCAAGAGCCTCTAAAAAATAGGATCTAAGGTACCCTATATGATCTAGTAGATCACCTAGAAATATAGAGAGTGGAAATGGGCCACGTAAATGAGATCATAAATGTAAATAGAAATGAAATCATAAATGTAAAAAAAAATAGAAACATGGGCTGAAATGAAATTGTAGATCTAGAATGGAAAATGGCACAAAAATGAAAACGTGAGACTCAAATCTACACAACAAATGAACTACAACTTTATCAAAAATGGAAAATAAGTGCAAGTTTAAAAAGTACAACTTTCATGCTAAGTGCATGAGGTAGATTGAAGAAACTCTGGTTTCTA
The DNA here is from genome assembly GCA_015680685.1 of Gnetum montanum. Lineage (NCBI taxonomy): Eukaryota > Viridiplantae > Streptophyta > Gnetopsida > Gnetales > Gnetaceae > Gnetum > Gnetum montanum. The sequence goes on from MNCI01007153.1 coordinate 505,099, forward strand.
GAAACTTTGCACTAGTTTCCACTGGGATCAACAATGGTGGTTATATATGGGTGTTCCACCTTTGATGCAATGGTATTACATGGGAGCCATTGTGCTCAGCATCGCTACCAGTGTCTGCTGCCAAACAGATTGTAAGATTTTCTTGGTTACAAAAATGCCCAAATGCTATTTTTTCTCAAGTTTGTGAACTAAAATAAGGTGCTTACAGTTGGGTTTTATAGGTATGAAATTGTCATTTTGGGGCCTACACATCATTGTCATGATTGTTGACAGATTGATGTCAATTTTCAGGTTACAACAATTACACCTTTTAGTAGAGTTTCCATTTATAGTAAGTTTGGAATACACCATAGCCACCAAAACTCATCTATTTACTATAAATAGTAAATGGACTTTCATAACTATTCTAGCATCATCCAAACTATGTTGGAATTGGTAGACTATGTTGGAGTTGTTGGGAAATGTTGAAAACTATGGAAAATATGAAAAAAAGTTGGAAAATATGGTCTATGTTGGGATTTTTGGTGCTAACAAAACTAATGAAACTGATAGAACTAATGTAAACCATATAAAATGCTAGAATCCATGGAAAATGTTGTCTATGTTGGCCATGCTACAATTGCTAAACACTTGGGGTGACTACACTAGCCACTATTCGGAAAATTTTATAATTGGAAATGGAAATGGAAAATGCCACCAATTCCAAAATTGAAAATCCCAATATTTCCAACATTGCATCTACGTTGGCCTATGTGGTGACTATGCTAGGTTGGAAATGGAAAATACCATCTATTCCATCTACACCAAGGGGTACATGATTCTAGCGTAGTTGGGGCTAAACCCCTACAAAAACCTATGAAAGTGCTAATTGTGTCCATTCTCAAGGTATTTTCAGCCTTCCCAAGTCAAAATATAGACATGAGGTACCTTTTTCCACTTGGAAAGTAAGGAAATAACAACTTTTAATTCATTTTTCAAACCCAAAAAGTGAAGTATGTAAGATTATCTCTAATGGACTACAAATGTTACATTTACAACATGAATTTTTGGTGGTGTTTCATTGGTTCCTCTTTATTTATGTTTTGAGGATTGACCCAAGAGACATTGACAAAGAATACAAAACAACACTATAGGCCCATCACCAACATTCCCTTCTTCACACTTGATCCAGTAGTATCGAATCATACCAAAGAGGTCTTGTGATGATGATGGGACAAAGTTATGGTAAGGGCTGTCATTCGCTATAGGAAAATAGTTATGAGGGCTAATGATGAATTTCAAATGTTGACATCATGGTTACATTTGTGGCAATGACATGTTGATCAATCAATCTAATCTTGACACTTCATCTTTTGAAGTGTTGGTCACTCAACAATGCATCTGAGGAACCAACACCTCATTACAAGGTTTCTTTAGCCATTAGGCCCTTCCCTTTGCATGTTTGAAGCCATTAGTTTGTCTCTTAGTCTTTGTTGACCATTTAGCTACTTAGGAATTTTCTTTCCCATTGTTTTATTGGGGTGAAACCTCATTGATTTTCATTACCAAGGCAAACTTTGATTTTTTTTCATTGAATGAAATGTGTTACATTCAATGAACTTGTAGGTGGAGCATAACTAAGGAGATATCACATGGCCATAATGCATAAGTGTTAAATATAGGTTACTATGCTAAAAACTAGCAACATACCTATGACCACATGATGAGTCCAGCCAAACTTCAACTTGAGCATCCTCTTAGAAGGTTTCTCTATTGTTGATGCTACTTCTTCCATGGACCATTTCAACTTCACTTTTTCTACATTGTCAACCTTTGTGCATAGCTCCTTGGCCCTCTCAATGTTGGCATAGTCAACATGAGGCTCAACCCCAATGCTATTATGGGAACCACACCACCTACCACTAGCTTCTTTAGTAGTGATGGACAGCCAATCACCCTTCTAATTTGGTGGGTTTTGAACCTACATGGTTAGATAAATGTGTTTTATCCAAGGCCTAGAGAGTTGCAATAAGTCTTGTCACATTCATTACCTTTCTATCCTCACTGTAAAGAACTTCATAAATCTCTTTAAATATGTCATGAAAAATGCATAATGCATGTGGCATATGATGAAGAGATCCTTACAAAGTTTGAGAATTTCCTCACATAACCTAGTGGCCAAATGAGCAACCCAGTCAAAGAAAGCACCTTTTTCTAGAACTTTATTCATGGTCCACACCTAGGTAATGCTAGTCACCCTATTCTATGATAATAGCTTAGAAAATGCACATGATCAAAACAAGGGATCAGCTTCCCTTACATTTGGCTCTTGGAAATCATCCAAGGCCAACCCAAAATGGCTACAAAGGGAACCAGCCCATGCTTCCACTTCCTCATGGCAGCTTGCCTCCTTCGCTGGTTTGGTGGCAACCTTCATTCCTTTAATGGAAATACTAAAGAGATCACAAAAGGTAGCCTCATCAATGGGTATGGTGATTGGTACCCCTTGCATCTTAGTGATGAAGTTATTAGCCTCATCATCAAAGGAGTAAATGACATTCATCATCTCAGTAGCAAGAATGGTTGGGATAGTCACCATGAAAAGATCAAGCAAGGCTGCATGGGCAATGCATGCTTGAACATTTCTAGGGGTCCTCTCCCTCAACCAATGCTACATTGCTTCCACCTCAACAAATTTTAGGATGAGGGTCTCCTTAGCATGTCCTAAAATAGTCAAAGTGAGACTAGAAGAGGTGGAAGCCCTTATAATATAGCAAAAATGATCTATTAGCTAAGGCATAAAAACATTATCTATAACTAAGATACAAGAATAATAGATTAAAACAATTAGAAAACTTAGAAAAAATAGCCTAAAATGGTATAGTCATAAAAACTTTAACTTAGCTAAAATCATATTTGTTTTCTTACCTATCTTCTTCTTGCTAGGCAAAGGTTTTATGGAGGTTTTGGCATCAATATCTAGCACTGAAGGCATTTTGAGGTCATCCACCAACTATGAACCATTTTAGCAGCCACAAACCTCTTAAAGGATGGGGCAAAGGTTTGGGTGTACTTGTTGAAATCATCCTTCAATTGATCAATCACTATGTGTCTAATCTTAGGGCCCTGGGTAAGTACATCCATCATAGTCTAAGCCACTCTAAGATTTAATCATTTTTGACCAAACCTTTACTGCTAACCTTGTACCTATAGGATGTGTAGCATTCAAAATTTTAGAAACCTATAATGCTCAAGAAAGATAGGTAAAACAATTAAAACCAAAATAAACCATATGTTACAACTATACTCACCCTGTCAAATGGTGCACAGTACTGAGAGGATTCTAGAACAACACAATGCACCAACATCATAGTATTATTAGCATTATAATAAGAATACTATGGCATGCTCTAGATTTGGGCTAGCTTGTGGGTCCCAGGAATGTCTCTACTATCATACAACTTTCCTTCCACACATGTCTTAGGATCATCCATTATGAATCTAATGATCATATTGGATGACTAGGGTAGTAGGGTATCCACTATGATCCTGGTCATGTGCACATAAAAGTGTGACCATAACATTACACTAAAGTTTTGAAGGAGGTAGGCAAGGAATTTCCTTGCCCCCATCCAAAATCATAGGGAACCATACTCTAGGATCAAAATGATAGGGGGGAGTGTTAGGCTTGATGAGACTAACACAACATAGTATCCTCAAAATCTTAACTACAATCAAGATGGGCTTAAGGAAAGCCCTACTTATGTCTCCAACAAACATCAAGAGGGTCCAACAATTATGTGCTAAAGCTATTTGAGTAGCTAGGGATAATCTAAAAAGGCTTGCAGAGGAAGCACCACTAGTAGTAGAGCCTCCCTACAAGAAAAATATTATGTTCAAGATCCCATGCTTGGACCATACAGTCATAGGTATACTTCTACTATGTTTTCTTTTACTTTTATTAGTTATGTTTTTATTCTATGGATTTTCCTATTTATTTATCTAATGGTTTATGAGTACAGATCAATGACAGAATCTAACAACCCAAGTTGCCATTATAGAAGAAGAACAAAGGTAAGTAGAAGAGGCACATAGGCATGCCAAAGAGGAAGAGTAGAGGCATAAGGTTATGGTAAAGTAAGAATAAAGACATGAAGAGGAGGCCCTCTTGCAACAAGATATGGGTGATCTTGACACCTGGTTCAGTGGGTCACTACCCAAGGAGTCTTCGATCAAAATCCTCGATGATGATGAAGATGATCATGAGAAGGAAGTCGAGATCACATGTATACTTATTCTCTACTTGTTATTGGCTATAGTTTTATTTTTTTTAGCATTCTTAGTTATCCAACAATTTTTATGCTTATCATAGTTCCTGAGCTAGCAACAAAGGTCCTTATACCTGAGTTTGACATGAAACTATGGGTAGAGGTCCTAGACAAGATAGAATTCATGCATAGAATGGCAGAGGACATCATTGGCCAGTTGCAATAGGCTGCACTGGAAATTGGTAAGAACTATGTTTTGAAATGCTTTAGTCATTTTGCTATGAGATATATTTTATGTTATAGCTATATTGTATATTGAGTTTAAGATTATTATTTTTGTTGTTTTAGTGCCATTAGTCACATGGAATCCAACCCAAGACATGGAATTTGACTCCTTGTTCAAACTTCCTTTTGACACCACACATGTCCCCTTGAAGCTTTATGAAATTTCCATTGATCTAGCAGTTTCATGTGCTAAGGCTTTATGGGAGATTCAAAGGTCTAACGAATCGCTATGAAAGTAGGTTATGGCCTTGAAGAAGGAAAATAAAAGGCAAGCTAAGAGAATATAGGATCTCAGAGAGCATAAGGCCTTTGTGAAGGACCAAGTGGAAAATTTGAGGGCCTTACAGACCAAGGAGTTCACATGGGCCCACTATTGGTGCACTATCCATGATAAGATTACTCTTTCTTGGGAATTTCCTGAGTAATTAATGAAGATGGACTTGATTTTGAAAAAGGCAAAATATTGGAAGGATTATTATGCTTGAGTCCTAGAGTGGTGTAAGACTCAAAGGGACCACAAGAGCAAGTATAAGGCCAATTTAGATGCCTATTTGAAATGGCTAAAGAAGGAGACAACTGAATGACAAAAGATAGATATGTTTATTTAAGGCATTTAGGTTGAGAGTGTTTTCAACCTTTTTGAAAGAACTCCGATAGTGGTTGAGTCTCCTACTCCATAGATCACCATAGCTACAAATGAGGTTGCTATGGCTACAATCTCATAGGAGCCACAATCTTGGATAGGTATGGATAGAACCAACATCCTCATGGGCATTAATATAGGGGATATTGACTAAGCTAATATGATAAAAGATAAAATTCTTCAACATTTGAAGATTGGCCTTCATCATCTTCCCCAAGAGTTAGATTCTCAATAGTTATAATGACTTTTATGTTTTGCATTTAAGTTTTAGTCTTTCTTTTTAGTTTTATATGTTTTATTCTACAGATAGTGGTTGAGTCTCCTACTCTACAGATCACCATAGCTACAGATGAGGTTACTATGGCTACAATCTCATAGGAGCCAACATCTTGGATAGGTATGGATAGAACCAACATCCTCATGGGCATCAATATAGGGGATATTGACTAAGCTAATATGATAAATGATCAAATTCTTCAATGTTTGAAGATTGGCCTTCATCATCTTCCCCAAGAGTTAGATTCTCAATAGTTATAATGACTTTTATGTTTTGCATTTAAGTTTTAGTCTTTCTTTTTAGTTTTATATGTTTTATTCTACCAAGTTCATGTTACAATTTTGGTTATTAGAGTTACTAACTGGTTGTGTGTTGCTATTTTACATGCATTTTATGATGCTGGTGGCCCCAATGGTGTAAGCGATGATAATAATGAGGCACCTCCTCCTCCTCCTCTAGATGCCCCTTTGGCACCATTAGATGCATGATGAGATAGTCTTTCGTGTTTATTTCATTTTATGCTTATGTTAGCCAATACTTGAGTTGTAGACATCTCATTACTTATGATTGATAGTTTTAACATTTAGGCCACACAATGTGGTCATGGCTATGTTAATTTATCTTAATATGTTCTAAATTTTAAGTTTTTGATTTTGGTTTTGGCTATATAAGTTGTTGATTGCTTTATCTTTTTAAGGTTCTAAGATTATAAGCGTTGAAATTATCTATGCAAAATATGGCTACGTTGGCTATGATGAGAGTTATAGTATTACAAATAGGCAAGGGTTACTTGCCAATTTTTTTTGTTTTCTTTAATAAAAGAGAAGGCATAACAAGGTGTACATTTATCACCAATTTAAGGCCATGGTGGGCCATGTTGCTAGTTTAAAGTCTTAGTGGACTGTAATGCCAATTTAAAGTCTTAGTGGATTGTAATGCTAGTTTAAAGTCTTGCAGGCTATAATGCTAGTTTATAGTCTTAGTGGACCATAATGCTAGTTTAAGGCCTTAGTAGGTCGTGATTTGCTAATTTTAGGCCATGGTGAACACTCAAGGCTATATTTTTTTTGGTAAAAATTTTGTTTTTCAAATTTTTATTGTTTTTTCCAACTTAATGATTTTTTTTGTAAGGTTTTTTTATTTTATTTTTGTCATGTATAAATGTAATGAAAAAGAAAGGTTGTAATACATAAGTAAAATACAAACATAAGTATAAATCTAGGCTACTTGCATGAAGAGTAAAATAAATTGCACAAACAAGCATAACAAATTGGCAAATAAAGGCTAAGCTACATGGCTATTAGCTATTTGGTTATAAAGACATGACTCTAGGACATGGTGTAGAAGGGTTAGGGCATACTTCACTTGTGTAGACTCTTCCTAATTTTTCAAAGATTAGGAAATGAGTAAGTTCTACTTTGCACAAGTTTGTATTTACCATCACCTTCACTATTTATGTTAAATGGGAGTTCATCCCATGATGCATCTTGCTACCTATCATTTTTGTCATTAGTTTTCTTCTTGCTCTAAGGTTGTTGGATTTTATAACTAGGAGTTTCTTCTTGAAACTCCACTTTAGATCCTTACTCTATGTCTACATTGTTAATAGCTAGGGGAATTGCGTTATCACCATGAATGATGATCTCACCTCCCTCATAAGGATGGCGAATCTCTTTGTGAATGGGAGAAGATACAACTTGTAATTGAGATAACGAAGATCTTCTTAGGATAAGGTTAAATCCAAGCATCTCCTCTACCACCAAGAAACTTGCAGTTGTGGGGAATTGCTCCCTTACCACAAAATCTAAGGAGATTGATCCCTTAACAGTAATCCTTGATCCATTAAAAGATTTGAGTGTAGTTATTAACATTTGTTTTATTTTCTATGTTAAGCCTAATTGTCCAAATATGGTGCACGAGATAATGTTAGTAGTTGCACCATCATCTACATGCACCTGATGCATCTTCAATTGTCCTACTCATACGGTTATGAATAAATGAGCCCTGGAAATTTCACCTCTCAGGATTAACTTTAATTTTTATATTGTAAAATGTTAGGGATGTCAACTTCCTTTTCGTGGGTGTGGGAGGAACCATTACTACATGGATGGATTTTTTTGTTAGTGGGTATATCCTCACTAACAGGGATAGAAGTCAACATTTTAACTAACACCTCATGATGTATGGTGAAAGTCATGATTAGGTCATACAAGCTCAAAGTAATGTTCTTTTGCTTAAGAGAGTTTCTAACTTGATCTATCACATTGAGGAAGGTTTTCTCATTGGCCAAGGGCTTTTCACCTCTGTTATGCTTCACTTTCTCCATGAATCCAAAAATTTGTACTTCAATATTAGGTTGTGATTGTTGGGGCTTCTCCTTGTTCTTTTGGCCATGAGCTTTGGGATTCCTTGGTGGTTTGTTGTTTAGAGTGCATTGAGTAGAGAAGGTCATGGGTATAGCTGATAGGGGAGTGGGCTTTGGTGGGTCTACTTTCTTCCATGTCTCCATCTACTTGTCACTCTTGTTGTTAAGCTTTTGCTTTTGCTTTTACTTGTTTGGAGCTTTTTGATTGTTAGTTATTGATTGTGAAGAAGAAGCAATAGCATTAGCCATCATATGAGGTTGTTGGGTGGTTTTATTAGTTGGTGAGGTTGTGGTTGGTTAGAATATAGTTTGCTGGGGTACCCTAATGATAAATGATTCTTTGGGAGACACTTCTGATAGCACCCTTATGAAAAAAGGGGATCTTGACCTAATGGAGGCTATTGAAGCCTTTTCACCCTAAGGGGGCACACAAATCAAAAATGGTTCTCTCGAGGATCTTGATTACCATCTACATTGAATGCTAATATGATATATAAAATGTTGTTAGTGTTCAAAGGGTCTTTGTACATCTACATTAATTGGTTTTGAGATTGGATAGGGTTGGATGCATCTAGAACCAACTCTCCCCTATCCATCATCTTTTGCAAGTCATCCTTCAATGCATGGTAGAATTTTGTGTCATGACCAGGCAGTTGATGATAGTGGTAAAAATGGTCTATCTTGAAATATTTAGGTAGTGATGAGTCATATTTTATTGATATAGCATGGTCCTTGGCTATTTCATAGAGTCTATCATGCTTATTTTAGGAAGCTTTAGACATCTATTTGTATTGGATACACCCACTTTTCAAAAGTTGATCTAACAATTCTGATGGTTTAGTGGTAGTGCAGTGCATTTAGACCTATCTTTCCTTTTAAAATTGGATCTTGTTGTTGTTGATGCAATGGTCCTAGAAGCCAAAGGTTGGTTATCATAGTTATTATTGGTGGGGGCCCTAGGTGGACTAGTCCTTCGCCCCTGGCTAGTGGTCTTGGCCTCTACAATTACTATAGTCATATTGTTATGTTTTCTTTTCTCCTTGTCTTTTCATATATGTTGGTTTTTGTATGCTATGTAGGCTGGGTTATGATTGGCCTTTGCAACATCTTCTATATTCTTGATTTGGGAAAATGCTTGGCTAAGTGACCGCGAGTTAAGGTAGTAAAGTTTAGACTTGATAAAGTCATTAACTACCCTCTTAAATATATCCAAAAGGTGAGTTTCAGCTATGGGCTATGGTATTTCTTTTAGGAGTTCATTCCATTGCTGGATGAAATTTTGTGTGGGCTTAAGGGATCCCTACTTGACCTTCATGAGTTGGTCAAGTATGGTGTTAGGATTTAAGTTATACTTGAAGCAATTAACGAACTAAGCTATCCAGTCTTCAAGGAAGGATATGGATCCTATAGATAATGCTCGATACCAATCAAGCAATTTTCTGGTCAAAGACATGAGAAAAATCCTCATGATGGTATGAGGCCATGGTTGCAATAGCAAGCACTAATATCTAAAGGTTATAAGGTGAGTGTTAAGGTTACCTTCTCTATTGTATTTGGTAAACTAGGGGATAGGGACACTAGGAGGAAGTGTCAAAGGTGGGACCACAGGACTGATAGGATCATCCTAGTAGAAGTCCATGATATTTACACTTTGGGAAATAGAGGCTTTGATCCTCCTTAACTCCTTTGTTAGGTCCTTGATCATCTAGAAGGCTTGATCTAGGTGCTATGGTCATCTTGCTAGCTATGAGTCCTACACATGTAATTGTGGTATCTATTGTGAGGCCTGTGGCCTTGATATGGGTTGCACTATGGTTATGACTTGTGGGCCAAATAGAGAAAAGGATGTCTATGTTGGTACTTGAGGCACAAATAGGATAAAGAGGGTATGTGATCCTTGTGCTACTTGGGGACTCATAATGGTCTTCATATGTGTATTTAGTGAATTTGTGATAGTGAAAGCCATTGTCAATAGCTTTATATATCAAGAATATGTTGTAAATAGCATCAATATGTTATGATTTGTTATTTTTGGAATTACATGAGTCTCATATGTGGTTATAATAGGTGTGGGATTTGTTGTAGTAGGATAGGAAGGAGTGCAAGATGGTGCCACCATGCCCATAGAGAAAACAAAAGCGTTGGAGGAAGGCTATGTAACCTTGGGGGATGTTTGTTGGAATAATGCTCCCAAGATGTCTTCAGGCTTAGATTATACCTTCAATTCATCCTCCTCTCCTTGTTGTTCCTAAAGATATGCTTGTAATCTTCTTCTTCCATGGCAATCAGTCAGGCTAGGATGCAAGCATGGATGTCAGTAAGAGGAATTTGATCATATGGGGAAGGGATGTGTTCTTTTTTACCCCTATGTATGAGTTCAAACTTCCTCTTGGCATCAACTTCAATTTGTGGAATTAACATGCTTGCCTATATTTTAGCATAAATGAAGTTATATTGATCTTCATTTATAGGTGCAAAATAAGGACTTTCTACTCTCACTCTTAAAGATTTCCTACACTCCATAATGGTAGGGTCTTTGGGGTCATAGACTCTCATGGCCTATTGATCTAACCCACAATCATTGTAGTTGTAAGAAAACTTAGTTGATCTTGGGAGAGACATATTTATTTTAATGGGAACTACTCAAGATAGGATATGAAAAGAAAAATGGCATTATATTTCAATAAATGGAAATGAAGAGCAGTCAAAGAGAGAAAAAATGATCGAAAACTGGATACTTACTAAAAATTTCAAGTAGGGAGTATGATGGGGTAGACTCCCTTACCAAAATGGAAAGGTGCAAAGGTGATAGAAAACTATGCCCACACTAACCTTCTAGTTTCCCTTATATGGGTTATAACCTTCACATTTACAAAAAAGTATTGCCTTGGATTTCATGGGATGGGATCACAAAGGTTTCAACATTCAAATTTGATGGTGTTTTAGGTGACAACTACAACTTCTTTGAATCAAACCACACAAAAAACTTCCTAGCTCTCATCCTTGATAATGATAATGCCTTTTGCCATATAGCCTCATTCTATAAGACCACCAACCATTACATCTTCTATGCCACCTTCATTTGTCATATTGGTAGGCTCTTCTTTGGGATCTCATATTCCACAAGCCTCTTACAACTCTTTCATTCTTTTCATCCCACAAATCCTTGTTCAAACATCATTTTCTATATTCAATCCACTTCTAGTAGTGGCCACAAGATGTTTCCAATCCATGCTACAATCCATTGCATGACCTAAAGCTATGCAATCACTAGTACAGCTAGCACCTCTTGCAGGAGCATCCCATATTCTGGATCATGCATTTCAACTAGTTCAAAGCCTTACTGATAAGCTAAAAATTCTTGAAACTAGCATCGCTTAGATGGTAAAGGTCATGGTCTTTAATCAAGATGATCCCATTAGTTCCACTGTAATAAAGATAACTCTTTCTATAGGCATCTCAATCCCTTCACCAAATATGATAAGAGAGGTGATCCAAATGTTCACCTCATAACTTTTTGTTCTGAATGCCTACTATTACAATCTTGGCTACATACTATGCTACATATCTTCACCATGTCTTTAACTAGAAAATCTTTAGATTGGTACTAAGCACTACCTAGATGGTCCATTTTCTCCCTAGATGACTTGATGAACTAGTTCATTAACCATTTCAAGTATAACTTAAGACTTGAAACAATGCTAAACCAACTCATGAAAGTGAGATAAGAGCTTCTTAAACCTGTCCATAAGTTCATACAAATATGGAATGATACACTTAATGAAATACCCAAACCCATCTTTGAAACACACCTTTTGGCCATTTTCAAAGGGATGGTTAATAACGTTATCAAGTTTAAGCTTTATTATTTAGATCCCCAATTGCTTACTCAAGATTTTTCTCATGTCAATAACATATAGGATGTAGTAGAAGCTAGTAATAATCTTGCTTACACAACCTATGAGAATCAACACATGAAGAGGGATAAGGACAAGGGTAAATAAGTGCATGTAGCCATGGCCAAAAAATCTAAAAAATTACATGGGCCAAGACAACACAACCTAAAGCCCACACTATAACTACTTAACTATCAACCTGTTGTGATACCATCTCCAACCCATCAAAGAATAACTTTGAAAAAAAAGGATTGGTCTAAGTACACTAAATTTCTCATGAAATCATAAGAGCTGCTCGACTAGTTACTCAAAAGTAACCATATCCAACATGAAAAAATTTCTAAGAATGCTCATAAGAGGCATGATCATCTTTGTGAAATTTCTAGGGATCCCACTATATCCACAAAAGATGATCATCACATTCCTAAGTACTTCAAGATAAATAGATTCTACCACTATCATCAGCTTTTTAGCCATGATATTGATTTTTACTTGCTCTTAAAAGATTATCTACAAAAAATTATAGAATGTGGGGAACTAGTACTAGATGCATCTAACCTGTTTAGGCCTCAAAACCAATCCATGTAGGTGTATAAGGACCCTCTCAACACTGGTAATGACCAATTTACTATAGCCACCTTCAAGGTTTAAAAAAACTTGAACCTACTAGGAAGCCATTCATGGTTTAGATACCTCCTTATGATGAAAGGGCTTCAACTTCCTTAAGTTTAAGAACTCATTTTGTTATAAGGAAATCACCACCTATGCCTCCCAAAGAACCCTTTATCATTAGAGTTTTCCCTCCTATCATGAATAAACCTATAACCCAAATTAACTAGTGTCCTTCCATACTGATCAATGCTTCAACCTCTTCTTTGCCAAACAATAAGAAATAGCCCTCAAAAAAAGTAAGAAAGTAACTCCTAATCCTAAGAATAATAAAACCAATCAACCAAAAGTTTGAAATGAAGTAGGCTCATTGAGATCTACCCCAATTTCAACCATACCGATGAACTCCAATGTTCAAACTATCTCAACCAGCCAATCTAGGAAGGATACCAAAAAATAAGAAAAAGGAAAGGATCAAAACAACACACGTTGAGACATGAGGTAAAAATCCTAGGTGAAATATAGGAATTCAAGAATAATAAGGCAAATAAATAATCTAACAATGATAAAAAATTCCTGACTATTATAGAGCTAGTCAAGCTCTCATTAAAATAGAAGAATACTTCTTTGAGCTTTTATGACTTAGTTATGATCTCTCTTGCCTGCTATGAAGCCTTGATAAAGATTTTAACTTCCATTCCCATAAATGAGGATGTCCTAGCTAATGAATAATCTATTCACATAATGATAGTACCATCCTTGTCTAAGGAAGAAATGAAGCCAACCACCTAAATATTTCATGATAGCAAGGTGAAAACTAATTTGTAGAGTGGCAAAGTGTTATGAAATTCCTTCTTCATAATGATTAGAGTTGGCTAGTACAAAGTGCATTGGGTACACATTGATGATGGAGTAGCTACAAATGTAAATCTCCTTACCCATTGTTAAATGCTTAGGCTTGGTTAAACACATCTAGGATACCTTCATCTCTACACTTAAATCATTTAACAGGCATGTGTCATAGTGAAAGGGTCCATATTATTAGAATTCATGGCCAAGGAATAATTTTCCACATCTTCCAATTTTCTAGTTATTGAAGAAATACTAGGCTTCAATTTAATCCTAGGAAGACCATGGTTGCCCAAGTTGCAAGTGGTTTCCTCTTTACACTATTAAGAAATTCATCCACCTTATGAGGAAGATGAAATCATTATACATGTCGATAGAATAATTCCATTGTTGATCAATAATGTTTACTTTGAACAAGGATCTAAGATGGAGTTCCAAGAGGAAACTCACATAGTAAAAAACCATGATGATTCCAATCAAGACAAAGCCAATAACACTGGGACCATGAATGAACCTTAGAAAGAGCTATGTTTTAGTATCATGAGTGAGGGAAATGGGAAATATATAATTGTACAATAGAAGCCTTAAAATTTTTCTAGTCTATCAAAGATTAGAAAGAAACTACATCATTAATGTATTATCTTTTCTTCCTTATATATACAATGTGGCCATTTAATTAGTAGTTATGTTTGTAGTTTTTATTTACATGTTTACTTTTTCCTTTACAATTTTTACTTTATTACATCATGTTTTCTAGTTTTCTATATAGCTTGACTTTACATTTTCAAATCAATTTACAACTTATAAAAATAGAAAATATAAAATATAAAATTATAAAAAATTAATAATAAAAATATAAACCAAAATTAAACATGTAATAGCCTAGAACCTCATATAACCAAAATCAAAATAGTAGCCATAGTCACATTTGTGATAGGTAACAAAAAAATAAATAGTAGCCATAGTTGCATTGTCAGATAATAATAAGAAAAAAAAGAATACATTGTCTCTAATTCTATGACATCAAAATAAAGAAAATAATAATAATATAGCTAAAATAACAAAATATGGCAAGTCATTCAATAGCCAAAGAATGCCATAGAAGGAGGAGGAGGATTATCACTAATTTCATCACCACCATCACTTGGGACCTATGAGTAATGAAAACATATAAACATTAGTAACTATAGTGGCCAAGGACATAATCATAAAACAATAAAAAATAAAAACTTTAAAAAAAATTAAAATAAAATTTTACAAACCTCATAAGGTTCATGAGTGATATCTTCAAGTATGAATCTTTGGAGGCTAGTTTCCAACTTATGAAGAATCTCTTCTTTACTCATGTTGTTCCAATCAATATCTCCTAGATCCATTCCTACCAAGATTTTTCCCTTCTTCACATTTGTCCATTTAAGAAGATCATGGAAAAAGATAGTTGTGAAAGTTTTTCTAGATGTAGGAGTGATCTAAGGAGTAGGGGAATTAATAGCCAATACTAACTCCTTGAACTTGCTAAAGATGTCTTCTACACCTATGCCCCATACAAAAAACTCATATTTCCATTTTTTCATAGTTGCATCATGCCATTATTTCATATAGTTTTCCTTTTTTTCTTTGTATAGTCTCTTATTTTCCTTCTACTTCTTCCCCCATTCTAACACCTAGGTGCAATAGTCCTGCCACTCTTTGCTCTTGTAGATCATCATCTCCAACTACATGTTCTTCTCCATGTTGCTCTTGGCTAGAGCAACCTTCCTTTAAATGACATTCCAGTAATAGGATCACTCAATCTTCTTCATATGCAAGGAATCCCTATTGGTTACATGAGCCTCTATGAACTCCTTGTAATCTCTATGGCTCTTGTTTTCATCATCTAGCTACTTTTTTTTCTTCTCCAATGCGACCACCCATTCCCACAAGAACTTATTTGAACACTAAGACATCCAAAATGTTTTTGCATAGGATGTGACACATTTTGTATCTCCTTTGTACAATCTTCATGGGATGTTCTCAATATTATGTGGTAGTTTAGGGAACTCATTGAACTCAAAGTCTTGCGATGAATTCCATTTCACCTTTGAAACTATCATACATGAACATTAAAATCATAAGAAATATAAAAACATTGAAAACATAATAATATTTAAAACTAATTAAAACCATAAAACCATTGAATCCATAACAACCATAAAAACATAAAAATACAAAAAATAAGGTCAAAAAATGCATATCAAAATATTTTAATCTTTCTTACAAACATTAGGAGACAATTGTTACAACCTATCAACCATGTCATCTATCATTCCCTTCATAAATTCCATCTTGTCTAGTGCCTTTGTCTAACGTTTTGAGAAGAATATGAATGTTTCTAGAGGAGGCTCACACCCTACAATAGTCATAACCATCAACAACATTTAGAATAAAAATATACAACAAGAATATGCAAAATTCAAACTCAAAATAAAAATGAAATAGAAAATGCCAAAACTTACTGAGAAGATTATGAGACATGTCAATCGGAGGGTTGCCTTCTAAAGGCAAATCATATAAGATGGAATCCAAGACATATTGTAGTTTCTTGACCATCTTCTCCTTAACTTCTTTCCACCATTGCTCCTCCTCCATAGTAGGCTTGACAACCAATTCCTATTTCTTCAGTGCAATTAAGTCAAAGCTAAAAAATAAAGTGAAGTAGCAAACATTTTTTATTAATAAAACATAATACTAAAAATCAAAAAAACTAATTAATTAACAAAATTTATATACCATCTATAGCTTGAGTAGCCTTGTTAAGCTTGATCAATAGTTTCCTATGTCTGATGGCTAGGAATAATGACATTTTTCTCAAATTGTGGCCTCTTTATCTTTTCTCTGGTAGTACCATCTACTTTTATGCATAGCTTTTTTGCCTTTTCTACCTTGACATGCATAGCATGAGGATCAATCCTCATGTTTTTAGGGGAATAACCACATAAATTACTAACATTCTTAATGATAATAGAAAGTGGCTCCCATATATCCTCCAAAAGTGAGTTTTGGGCATGCATTACATGAGCAATATGCTTAGTGCAAGCCTTGAAAAGATGGAAGAGATCATGTGCCATCCACTTTTCATCTCTTTTGGTCACTAGGAATAATAAAAACCTTCTAAGGTATGTACCAAAAAACATGAAATACACATGATATATGAAATTAAGATTCTTATTAACTTTTTCAACTTCAACCATTAAACTAACAACCAAAAAAGTAGCCCAATTGAACCTAGTGACATTTGTCAAAATATTTCTCATGATCCAAAACTATTGAATTTCTATATGACTCATTTGCCTCTTCAATATCACACCTACTAAAAGGTAATATTGTACCAAGAGGTAATTTGAGATAAGCCTCTATATCCTCTCTATGATTGACATCCTTCCCTACTCTAATGGTCACCTTTACACTACTAGTAGGTATGCCAAAAATATCAATAAATATTTTCTCATTAATATTTATGACAACAGGCAAACCATGGACATGAGGGAAAAACTTGGTGACTCCTTCATGAAAAAAGTGAATCACATTCAATGTCTTAGCCTATGACATGGATGGACTAGGAAGCATGAATAAGTCAAACATACCTATGTTGATGATCCTTTACTGGATGTTTCTAGGGGCTTTGTTAACTAACCATTCTTCTGCTCTATCTACCCCACCCCGTTTAATGAGAATCTTTCCCTTAGTATGATCAAAAGAAACCACAATGATGGTAGATTCATCTAAAGAATTTTTAATACACAACATAAGTTGTCTATTAGCCCATTTAAAATGTAAATAACTAATGTAGCCTAGTGATCCATAAAATTATAAAAACTAAAAATTTTAAAAATTAAAAAATCATGAAAATAAAAATGTTAAAAGTGTTAGTAAAATTTAAACAAATTTCAATTATTGGGCTTAGATAAAATTAGAACTGTAGGTCAAACTTGTGTATGGGCTCCAAAATCTTGGAGAGTCCAAAATTCATATGTACATTTGGTGACCACGCACTTCTTGTATGCACGAGAATATCACATCTAATACTAGACAAACTCTACATTCAGTTGGTAAAGCACTTGCACTTTTATAACATCACCTTATCTAAATTTCTCCAAGGCCATGTGAGCTATAGATAAGGTTTGGCTACTTTTCACCAATCCTTTGTTGTGTATATTAAACTTGCAAAACCAAAACATAAAACTAGTTAAACAAACAGCCCTTAAATGAAAATAAAAATATGTCAAACTAGAAAAAAGCTTACACTTCTAGAAGGTAAATGGGTCTAGGAGAATTCTTAAATAGATTGTTTAGTTTGTAAAATAGCATCAAGGTATTGTTTGCATTGTATTCAGAATAAATTAGCATCTCCTAGATGCATAATAACTAGCAAACCCCTATAGAGTATGAACCCTCATTGTGATTGTTTTCTATCTATGTTTTAGGATCATCCACCATATACTTCAAGATGTAATTAGTGAATCCTACCACAAGTGTCTCTATAATTACAGCTACAACATCCATAGGCAAGTGTGATCATATTATCACATTATAATGTTCTAGTAAGTACATTAGGAACTCTCTAGTTGTGAGTTTGAACTTCATATGAGGGTGCTCATTTTTCGATGTTCCAGGTATCAAACTATTTTGAGTAGCCACTTCCATAAAACATAGAATGCCTACCAACTTCACAACAATCAAAATTAATTTTAGTAGAGCCCTTCACATAGATAAAATATATAATTGTTAGATCTTGAAACATTCAAAAACTAAAAAATAGAGAAAATCAAGTAAAAGTAATCTCAATCATGCTAGCATTGCCATGAAAAATAATAATAAAAAAAATAATCAACTTCATTAACACAATTACCATTATAGTGCAAACCAACATTTAGACTTTGTACATTTTAATTGACCTACAAAAAATATTAAATTTAACATTTTGATAATTGTTTGACACAAAAACAAGGTAGTTAATACTTGGAAAAACCATGTTTGACATTTTGTCAAATAGTTAATATACAAAGTAACAAACAAGCATTTTCATAAATAATTGACCTTAAACCAAACTTTTACAAGTACATACAACTAAGAATGACAATGTTATAGCTTGCAAAGTGAAAAATTCCTAGAAACATTCTTCAAATGTCCTAAACAGTGCCAAAATGCTGGTAGTGTGGGATGAAATATGTAAGAAACACAAGATTTCTTGACTCCAAGGACCCATATGCTACCATTTTTCTCATGAGAATAATTCCAAAGACCTTTGTACATTATTCTACTAGTGTTGAGAGTGTCATACATTACTCTAGTAGAGCCTAGGTAATCACATGCTAACCATAGAACTAGAGAAAATCCACAATGCTCAATTCTAGTCCCAAACACCTAAATGTTATTAACATAGACTAGAAAAAATTCTAAACTTTGCATTCCAAATACATAGTAGCCAACATAGGTCCCAAGGCTCAGAAAAATGTAGAATTTTTTTAAAAAAATATTTTTGATTAGAGATATAGTAAATATGGCCAAAACATCCTAGATTTATCAACAATGCGAACATATAATTGCATAAAAAACATAGAATTTCATCAAATTTGACTAGAAAAAACACTAATTTACAATTCATTAATTGCAGAAAAAACTCAACAAAATTTTAATAAATTTTTAAAAATTCAAAAATGGTCTAGAATCCTTTGGAAATGCATCTAGCCTTCCTAGGGATTTAAGACGCTAACTATATGTGGTTAAAACCTTGTCATCTTTATTAATTTATCCACAAAAATTGTGAAACCTCAAAAAACAAGCCATAATGAGAATGCTATACCTTGGAAAAAAATTCAAATCTCCATAAGGAAAAATTTTAAAATATAATTCCACTTCTATGAGAGCTGAAAGACCCTAAACAATCCATCTATGAAGTTGAAACAACATAAAGAAAATCCATGTTGAAGCCCATGATCAAAATCACTTGTAATTTGATGAAAAATAATGGCAAACATAATTTCCTTATTTTTCCCAATACCTAGCATTGCAACCTCTACCATTGGAATTTTAGGTAGCATTTTTATTGGAATTTGTAGTTCATTGGCTACATTCTCACACATCATAGCTTATGGAAGCTAAAAAATGCTTTATGAGTTGTGAGTGCCTCATCTTCTAGGTAGGAAAAGCTATATTTTGCATGTATCTAGGCTTGGGAAGGTTGAGAATGCCATAAAGATCACCTACTTTAACAATTTTTTAGCTTATACGCTAGCCATGGCAACTTTAATGCTAGGGCCACTTGTAACCAACATATAAAATTTGGTCTTCAGTTTTTATGTTGAGGATACCTACAACTAGCATATAAAATTTGGGCATTGAATTTATATGCTAGACAACAATGAATCCAATGTAAAAAAACATGAAAATTTTTTAGTTTAATAAATAAAGTATCAAGCGATGACCTACATACACCAAAATTTTGTAGTAATCTATTAGTAATCATGGTAGAGATCTACAATAATGAATCAATCACCAAATGGCCTACTAAAACTAAAGTTGACTACATTAAAAGGAATTTTTGACAATTTGCATTCAGGATAAACAAAGAGACATTTAGAGTAGTGTAGATTCACCAAATTTCCATAGCCATCCCCCATCTATAGCACATATCCTATGATAGAGAAACTAGCAATGAGCCTAAGGAGCAGAAACTTGGAACTACCAAAGAGCAAAGTTGACTGTAGAGCATACCCTACTAGCTAAATTAGGTTGTAAGCATCCTCCATTTGGCTTTTTATGCATTCAAAGCATACAAATTTGTACTCATATACATTTTTTGTATATAGTTTTATTATTTTACTAAAAATTTGTAGCTTCATTTTCTCAATGCAAATTTTTTTTTCTACATTTAGATGTACATTTGCAATTTTATTTATTTGCATCAATAAAAAATCATAAGTACCTAGGTGATTAGTAAGATTTTCCAAGGTGCTTTAGATCCTTTTCTTAAGGCCCATTGGATTCAAAGTCAAACTATTTTGCCATGAGACCTTCAGCCTTCCAAATTAAATTCTTTTAGGTGTTATAGTTTCTTGTGCTAGAAAGAGGACCTCCATCCAAATTCTTCATCTAATCCTACTTTGCCTTTCCCTATTCATTAATTTTGATCATTTAGTTTCTACATTTTGGAATTTTTTTAAAAATTTTACCTTGGGTTTCTTCCCAAAGGTAGCGCAACCTCATCACTCTACAATTTTGATTGGAATTTTTTCTAAAAACAATGTTATCCTACAACTTGTTTTGGCCTCTTGTTCAATGTTGCAAATTGTGCTTGGGTTATTTTCCCTAGAAAACCTAATGTAAAAATTATAGGCTTTTGGTAATTTGTTATTTTTATAGTAAATGTTGGGCTTCTCCAAGCCTAACATATAAATTGCTGCAAGTTTGGACAACCTACCATTTTTACAAGTGCTAGACTTTTTAAAGCTCACCATAAAAACCATACAACCTGCACTTTTCATTTTACAGAATTTGCCTTTGGACTTCTCTAGAGGCCAGCATATTTTCCAATAATCCATTGCCATATTTTACTTGCAACTTTTCAAAAATTTTCTATTGTGCTTCGTATAAAAGAACAATGTATTTTTTATACATTGTANATTTCTATTGTGCTTCGTATAAAAGAACAATGTATTTTTTATACATTGTAGTTATGGTTGGATAGTCACCTAAGCCTAGTGTAAAATTAGTGAACTACCTAGAACATTTCTACAGCAAACTTTCCTAGCAACCACTTACAATGCAACCCTTAATCCTTGCATTCTAATACATAAATAATTTTAAAAACTAATTAATTAATTTTTACTAGTGTAGTATACAATGTTGCCACTACCATACACTACTCATGCAAGTGTAATTTCTACCATACTTCATATGAAAAATCTTTTATACACTAAGAAATTTCACCTACTGAAACTTTTAAGTATTAACTCGGTTCAATCCTTAGTTAATGCCTTTTTGTAAGTCAATCATATTGCAACTTTACCTAACCTACATGGCCCCCAACTAGGACAAAATCCATGTCTATGATCCAAAAGACCTAGCAGTCATTAAGCATAGAAAATTGCTAAGGCAAAGGGGTAAGAACTTAGACTTCATAATAATGAATAAGGAATTGTATAACTTTCTTTGTGCTAAATTATAGGCTGGGCTCCTCGTACTACATTCCAAATCTAACGCTAAGCATCAAATCAAAATTATACACTAGAATAGAAAAGAATACATCCCATCATCCTATAACAGAATCACTTTGACTAGGTTCTATACACATACGTTAATACAACTTATAAATATTGATGAGTGAATTAAGAAGATTAGTTTGGATGGACATCAATAGAAGAAGAACAAATTTGAGGCTGAATAGGAACCAGACACTTCTATTAAAAGCCTCTTCCAACAATTGGCTCCTTAAAAAACTATTCCTAGTTCCGTGCCTTCTATTTCATCTATGGGAAAAATCCCTTAACCTTCCTCTCCTTTTGTTCATCCCATCATGTTGGGTCAACACTCATTGTTGCCATGCAATAGGCTTAACCTATGTCTTAATTAGCCTCCTTGTTGTCATCCATGTCCTTTGTAACACAACCTTGCTCCATGCAACCAACGCCTATGGTATTTACTATATTCTACCCCTTCGCTATCCCAGTGGACTTATTAGTTGGACCCCAAACTATGTAGGCATATCATCCTCCCTTTCCCTCATTTATCCCTCAAGTTTCAACATAAATCTCCTTCTCATTATTCAACATTATTCAACCCTCTTATGATCATGATCACCTAGCCTCTTCCATCATTGCCTTTACTCATCACACAATCTCAAGCCTTCTAATTTCTCTCATAGCCATTCATATAAAGCCTACATACCACTAGAATGTGCCAAGGCTTGGATTAGGTCTTTCAAATGATCTACAACCTTATTGTAGTGCTACACAAGCTCAAAGCTTCTACCATGTAGATGATAAAAATAATGGACTTCTGCCAAGGTGATCCCATTAGTACTACCATCCCTCAAATCACTCTTCCTTTTAGCATTCCCATTTCATAATTCACCAAATACAATAAAAACAGTGATCCTAATGCACATCTCACTACCTTTCATTCTAAGTGCTTTTTGCTACAAGCTTCGCCTCACACTATCATATCTATCTTCCCTATTTCATTCACTGGAAAAGCCTTATGTATTACCTAGGGGATCCATTGCCTTATTAGAGAACTTGATTTCACAATTCATCAACCATTTCAAGTATAACTTGAGACTTGACACAACCCTTAATCAACTAACAAAGATCAAGTAGGGGCCTCTTGAACCTATCTTGAAGTTCATTCAATGATGAAATGTCCTCCTTAATGAGATTCCTAAGCCCATAGCTAAAACTCATCTTCTAGTCATTTTCAAGGGGGTAGTTAATGATTTTATCAAGTCTAAATTGTATTATCTTGACCCTTGGTCCATTAGCTAGGCTTTCTTTTAAACAAAGAACATAGAATATGTCACTAGAGCTATTGGTGACCCAACCTACATAATGTACAAGAATTAGCACACAAGGAACGATAAGGAAGGGGGAAGAAAAATCATGTAGTCATGGCCACTATGGCTAAAGCAGCAAAAACCACACATGGGCCAAAAATAAATCAACCAAAGTTTCCTACAATAACTATGAAACCTTTAACATTGGGGACCTCTACTTCTAATTAATCTAAACCTAACTTTAAGTAAATGGATTAGTACAAATACATAAAGTTGCCCTTGAAACCACTTGAGCTCCTTGGATAGTTGCTCAAAATTGACTATATTCAATATAAGAAAATGACTAAGAATGCCTGTAAGAGGCATGATTGATTATGTGAGATCACTAAGGATCCCAATGTAGCAACCAAAGAAAATTCACCCATACTAAAATATTTCAAATTAGACCGATTCTACCAGACTTGAAGGATGACTTGAAAAAGATGATAGACAATGGAGAGTTACTCTTAGACTCTTCTAGTCTAGCTAGGCCCCAAAAATAACACATGAAAATATACAAAGATCTATTGAATGTAAATAACAACTCTTATACAATAGCATCATTCAACATTAGCAATGCCCTAAGACCTATTAGAGTGTCATTTATGATATAGGTACCTCATCATGATGAATGAAGTTCTTCAACTTCATCAAGTTCAAGGAATTCTTTTATCATAAGGATACCATTACCTACACCTCCTAAGGAACCATTCATCATTAGAGTGCCTCCATCCACTACCTCTAAGCCTATAATTCATGTTGACCAATGTCCTCCTATGGTGGCCAATACAACAACCTCCTCATAGCCTAATAATAAAAATTCATGAACCAAGTAACAATGTTCTCAAGCCTTGTCCAAAGAAAATAATCAAATAAAGGTATGGAAGGAAGTAGGTCCACCAAAGTTCACACCCATTTTAGCCATCCCCCATGAGCTCTAATGCTTAAACTACTTTGACTAGTTAGCCTAGAGAGGATTGTAAACAACAAGAGAAGGAAAAGAGGGCCAAACCACAAATGTTAAAGCATGAGGTTTAAATACTAGGTAGAATGGAGGAAGTTAAAGGTAATAAAAATAAAATAATAATGAACAATGATAAGAACTTCCTCAATGTCATGGAGTAGGTGAAGCTCTCCTTAAGTAGAAAAACACCTCTTTGAGCCTATATAATCTAGTAATGACCTCTTGAGCTCACCATGAAGCCTTAGTGTGGATGTTGACTTGAATTCCCATTAGTGAGGAAATTCTTGCTAGTGAAGAATCTATTCACATAGTAACAGTGCCACCTTTGCCTAGGGAAGAGATGATGTCAACTAGCCTAGTGTTTTGCTATAGTTAGGTAAAGACCAATCTACATGATGACAAATAAGAGTTGGATAATATAAAAATACATAGGCTACATGTTGACGATGGGGTAGCAACCAATGTTATAACCTTTGAACCATTGTTAAGCATCTAGGCCTAGTAGAACACATGCCAAGAACTCCTACTTCTACTCTCAAATCCTTCAACAAGTTGTGGGTAGCAATGAAGGGTTCTATCTCTTTAGACTTCATAGCTAGAGAAAAATTCCCCATATCTACCAACTTCTTGGTGGAAGAGATGCCAGGATTCAATCTAATCCTTGGGAGGCTTTGGTTAGCTCAATTATGAGTAGTTTCCTCCCCCATTCACAAAGAAATTCACCTACCTTACAAGGGAGGTGAAATACTCATACATGGTGATAGTGTGGTTCCTTTATTAGTCAATAACATTGACATGGAAGAAGGGTCTAAAGTGGAGTTTCAAGAAGAAACTCCTACTATCAAGAGAAAAGTTGAGAGGCCCAATAGAGTCAAACAAGCCAAGACAAAAAATAATTGAGTTATGAATGAAGTTTGGGAAGAGTTCCCATTTAATGTTTTCAATGAGGGAAATGGGGAGTACATGATTGTGCAACAAAGGCCATATACTTTTTCTTCTCTTTCAAAGATTATGAAATACTTGCATGATTAAGTACATCTTCTACTCATTAAATTCTATTTTAAAATCATGTGGTCTTTTCATTTTTATTTCATAGCCTAGTTTTAACCTTTTGTTTACATGTGCCATTTTATTTCATGATGCTTTACCTTGTTTTAGCCTTATTATAACTACATAGCCTTGCTTGTACACATTTGCATGGAATTTATAATTGATTATTATTCATGATTTGTCTTTTATGCTTTCCTTTAAAAACCATGAAAACACCATAAAAAATTTAAAACATAAAAATCTATAAAAATTCCTAAAATATAAAAATCTATAAAGAATTCTTAAAACATAAACACTTATAAAAATTAGCCTTGGCTTGCCAAGGCCTTAAACTAGTGGCCTACCAAGGCCTTAAACTAATTGCCTGCCAAGGCCTTAAATTGACAATGCATTGTAGCCTTTTTTCCTATGACATTATAACCTGTTACATCATATTTTATACTTTGTTTTGCTTGATTACTTAATGTTTACATTTTACTATAAATTTTTCATTATAGCCTTCCACTTTAAGTACATAGCCTTCTTCATACAATAAAACATAAAATACATAAAAATATATGCAAAGTTAAAATATTATAGCCAAACTATCCATATCCAATAGCCATAGTCACCCAGTATGACAAATATAAAATTAATAGTGATAACAAGAATAAATAAAAGTCTAACAATCATGGTTGCATTGTGAAACAATAAAATAAATAATAATAAAATGTCTCATAGTTCCTAACTACTATGAATAGCCAAAAAAATAAATAACACCAAAACCGTAATTAAAATTATCAAAAAACATAGCAAGACTAGTGTGAATAAGGAAAAACTAGAGGACGAGGAGGAACATCATCATCAATGTAACTAGAGGAGGAGGAGGAACAAAAACATAAAAGGTAAAAAAAATTTCATTAGTAACCAATTTAGTTAAAACATAATCATAAAATAACAAAACAAAAAAATACATAAACTAAATTAAGAAGAAAAAAAATGTTAAAATAAAAACTTAAAAACAAACCTTTGGATATTCTAGAGTGAGGTCTTTTGGAGGAAAGCTTAGAAGACTAGTCTCCAACCTATGAAGAATTTTCTCTTCACTTATATTAGCCCAATCTATTTCTTAAAGGTCTACACATGTTAAGATATTCCTCCTCTTAACATCGATTCACCATGATCTTCTCAAAAAAAAGGAGGCAGTAGTAGCCTCTTTGGAAGTAGTAGTGATTTGAAGAGTAGGGGAATTGAACACTATTTGAGGGTCTTTGAATAACTATAAATAATCATTTTCATTTATTTCCTTCACAAACATTTCAATATTTTGACTCTTCACAACCTTCTCCTGTAGCCACTTGAGGTAGCTTTCTTTTTCTACCTTGTACTATTTATTATAGTTCTTTTGTTTTTTACCCCATTTAAGAATCCAAGCATAGTAATCCTTCTAGTGTCTAACACTACATACTAATAAATTCATCTATATGTCATTTTCATCATTGCTCCTAGCTAGAGCAACCTTGCCATGGATGACACTCCAGTAGCATGACCACTCAATTTCCTTAGCACACAAGGAGTCTCTATTAGTTACATGGGCCTCTAGAAAATTTTTGCAATCTCTAAGGTCCTTGATTTCAGATTCCTACCATTTGTTTTCTTTTTATAAGGTGAAAACCTTTTCCCATAGGAATTCATTGGAGCATTAACATGTTCAAGAAGTCCTAGCACATGGGAGGGTACATTCAGTGACCTTTTCATACAATCTTCATGGAATGTTTTCCACATCAAGTGGCAATGTAGGTAACTCATCAAGTTCAATGTCACTCTCAAGATCCCATCTAGCCTTGGACACTAGAATAACCATAATAATGTGTGCACACACACATACACACATGCATAAAAAATCAAGAAACAAAAGTAACCAAAAATACTTTAAAATATTCAAAGCATGTAAGCATAAAATGTAGAGCCATAAAAAATATAAAACAAAATATAAAAATACATAAATATCAAAAATATCAAGAAACAATATGCTAACTATTCTTACAAACATTGTGATCTATATATTGTAACCAATTGTTCATATCTTCTATCATGCCTTGCATGAACTCAATCTTATCTAGAATCTTAGCCCAAGGCTTCAAATGAAACATAGAGGTGGATGCCTTTAGAAGCATTTAAGGCACTACAACAATTATGAATATTAACATAATTAAAAAAATAAAATAAATTTTGACATAAAGCTATAAAATATAGCACATAAACTAAAATTAATAAGTACTTGGAGGACCATGTGGGATATTAATAGGAGGTTTGTCTTTAAATGTTGATTCTTCACATATGGAATCTAAGGCATCTAGTGCTTCATTAGATACCCTTTCATCTTCCTCCTGCTATCTTAGTGCTTCTTCTTCTTGGTGTCCTTACTCTACCTCTACTATTACCTAGGCTACCAATTCTTGTTTCTTCCCTACAAGGATCGCAAGAAGAAAACATAGGACAAGTTAGCAAACTTTGTGTAAGAAAATAATAACATAAATGTACAACAACATAAAAATATATATATAGAATAACATAAGAAACAAAATCAAACAAAAAATGCATATGAAATATGCTTGAAATAATATGATATGACTTGCCGAACCTAAGGGATATATTCTTTCTTGATGACTATTTAACAATAGGAATTGCTTCTTCAACTAGTGGCCTTTTCAACTTTTTCTTGGCTGCACTATCAACCTTTGCACATACCTCTTTGGATCTCTTGGCATACCCACAAGTAATATGGGGTTCATTTCCCATGCTGTTAGGGGAGGAATAACATGCACCACTAAATCTTAATAGTGATTCTTCAACATCTTCAACTTTTGGGTGTTGAACTTTCATAATTGGAATAATGTATTTGACCCAAGGCTTGGAAACTTGGGATGGATAATAACTCATCCACATTCTATCCTTATTGACCATCAAGAATTCCATGAACCTTCTTAGATATGCACCACAAAATTCAAAGTGCATATGGGATATCTTATCAAGGTTATTGCAGAATTTTTGAATCTTCTCCCATAGTCAAGAGACTAAGAACATAGTCCAATTGAACTTAGTGCCCTCAGTGACAACCTTCTTCATGGTCCAAACCCATTGAATACCAAGGATCTTCTTCTATGATAGAAATAATGGAAATGCTCTAGAGTGGAATAGAGGATGCATATCATTGGCCTCCATGATCTTATACCAATCTAAGGTTAACGCTCCACTAGCATAAGAATTAAGCCGCTCAACCTCCTTTCTATGACTCACCTCTTTCCTTACTCTTATGGAAACCTTGACACCATCACAAGGTACATTGAAGAGGTTGCTAAACATGGATTCATTAATTGTTAAGGTAATAGGCATATTGTGAACATAAGAGATGAAGTTTTTAACTCCTTTATTAAAGGAATCAATTACATTCACCGTCTTTGTAGTAAGCATTGATGGACTAGGAAGCATAAACACATCAAGCAAACCTACATTGACAATCCTTTAATAGATCTTCCTAAGTGCCTTTCTTGCTAATCACTCCTACATTGAGTCTACTTCACACCACTTGATAATGAGATCCTCCTCCTCATGTCCTAAGGTGATTATGATAATGGTAGATCTAGGAACAAAACCTACAATCTAATGTGAACAACCCATTAGTCTTTGGCATAGGTAGACCATAGAAAACAAAAAAAAATCATAATGAATTAAAATTAAATTTATGATCAAATAGTTAAAACTAAATAAAAAATTAAATCCAAACTAACCAAAAGGAAAGATAACTAGGAAACATTGATATTAATAAACAAAATATTATCAAAAAATAAATAAAAATTAAAATTACTTACTTGGCTTAGGTAACACACAGATCCTAGAAATCATAGGTGCATTTATGCCTAGGTCTAGGAGATCCCACCAAGTATGAGTAGTTCTAGTGGCCAAACACTTGCAATAGACTTGAGAATACCATGAAGTAGATCCATTAAAGTCAACCTTTAGATAGTATGACACCACAAGTCTCACAGCTGGGCCTTGTGAAAAAGCTTCAAGGTTGTATGTCTTAAAGGTATGACTTGGTCACTTTTGATCAATCCTCCATCATGCATCCTATGCCTACAATATGTGAAGATAAAAATCATTAAAGTCAATATCCTAATAAAAACAAAAGAAGAACCAAATAGAAAGTTAGGATAGAGCTTACACTTGGAAAAGGTTGAAGGTGCCAAGAGGATTCTGAAACCAACTTTTGATCTAGTGGCCTACTATTAAGGTATTGTTGANGGCCTAAACCATAAAGAGCCATGGTCAAGGACCATGTTTGAAAGCAAACTATTTTATGTTGGCATACCTATGTAGCATAAGATCCCAACTAATTCCATGACTATTAGGATAGGCTTCAAAAAGACCTTGCATAATCAACAAAAGAAACCATTAAAACACATGATAACAATGAACAAACTTTAACAACAGTTAAGAAAAATAACAAGTATAATATCAATGTTTCCATACAAAGTCACATAATCAAAGTCATTGACTTTAATCATAAAAAAGACCAAAATTCAGCCTATTGACAATTTTACAAAGAATAAACCAAGTAGTGACCAAGTAGCCTAAACTAATGAGGGCAATCCCATAGTTAAGAAAAATTACATAAAAATTAGAAATAATTTTATTTCAAGAACTAAACAATGGAACCATAACAAATTAAAATCTATTCTAAAAATTTTCCAACAACTACAATTAAATTAAAATTTTATCTTGAATTGATTGAAAGTTTTGCTAGAAAGAGCAATTTATAGTGAAATAGTTGTAGGAAAAACTCTAGGAAAGCTAGAGAAAAATTTCAAAAAATTTAAAGTGTTATTCAAAACTCCTTTACACCATGTTAATGACCTTTATAATCCTTAGACACAACTTGAAAAAGAACAAAAAGTAATCAACATTTCTAGTGTAGGTTAGGAAGCCTATAGGCTCAAGAACAGAAACAGTAATTGTAAAGGGTAATTCACATGGCAAGAAAAATTCATGAAAAAAATTATAAATTTTTTTTTCTAAGTTTAGGCATCACAAACTAGCCTACACCCATCTAAATCAAATACCAACACTGCACCATCAAGCCTAAAAGAAATTAAAATTGTGGCCTAGAATTACTTATATTTTTTCTTTAAAAAGAAAACCTAGTTTATAGTGAAATAGCTATAGTAAAACCTTTATGAAAATTGTTGAAAAATTTTAAAAAATTCAAAAGTTATGAAAATCCATCCTACACTATTCCTATAATCCATAGGAGGTTTAGACATGTTTATAAAAATTACTAAGGAAGGGCAACATTGTCAATTTTTGTTGTAAAAACATGGGAAAATATAGAAAATGCTATGCACTAGTCTCAAAAAATCACATAAAATTAACCTGAATCTGAAAATAGTGATTCAACTTCTAGTGTAATTACTAAACCTCACACAACAACCCCATAGACCCAAAAAATTGTAAATCATGCATCATAATCTTAATAAAAAATTACAACTTTTGGCTGTTTTTTTTTCGGGCAAAATTAGGGTAAAAAATGCATAGAATGGACTTGGAAAAATTTCAAATTTTGATAGAAAAGAGTTCTAAAGCCAAAATCACAATCCAAATGTAACTGTATAACCTAATACCAATGTTTGACAAAATAAAAATAAAAAATGTTCAAATGAACAAGCCTATGCTATACAAAATGCCTTCATACTTGAACAAAAATTGGTAAAAAAATAGTGAAAGATGGGTGCTTAGCCATCATGATTGAAGGCCCCTTACCAATAGAAGGATTAGGGAGCTACGAGATGATCTTTGTAGCAGTGTTTTCCTCCTCCAATGTGGGGTTTTTTATTGATGCTCTTTTTCTCCTCAACATCTTGGTGAAATAGTAGCAAAACCTTAACTTCTTCTATAACTATGCTACCTCTAGGATGGGATTGACTGATTTTGATCATTTACATTATTTAACAATTTTATGACATAGGTGCCACTTGATGTGCTTAGGTTAATGTGTAGGATTGAGCTAGGAGGGTAAGAAACAAAATTCAATTAGCCTTAAAGCCTAAATGAGCCCTCTCATGATGTTGTTAGACCAAGTTGACCTTAAAATATTCAAAGCTTAAGCCCTAAAGCCATTCTACCATACAACCTTAACATCCTAAAGTAGCCTGATTACCATTGACCTTGAATCCAATAACATCATGGAGGGTTCCCTTGTCAAAATTACCATCTAAATCATGATGGTGAGGAGAAAACACATGAAACCAAGTTCCTCACAAACTTGAAGCCTGCTCAAGACATCATTAAACCCTTGTAAAGACACATTAAATCCATCACATAGCCCTTCATTACATTTAATATTAACATGTTTTCTTTTACTATGATTTACCATTTTTTCATAGGTTTGGGTAGATGATGAACATTAAAAACTATTGTAGTCTACAAGAAAGCCTTCATGATCTCATAACTCTATTTGACATGACAAATGAATTGTAAATTTTTTAAAATCTATGATGCAAGACATAGATCTCTTAATGTTATTCTAGTAGTAGCCTATGATCACCTATAATATGCTCATTACATCATGTAGCCTTATGTAATGTCTTATAACAACATGTATTCTTTATCTTATTTTCTTATTCTCTTGGAGTTGTGCATGCAAGATTAAGCTTGAAGGTCATCATAAAGGTGCAACTCATTGTGGTAGCAAGTTACCACATGATCTTGATGCATGAGATTTGGTTAGCTTGTTCTTTCATATGAAGAGTGCTTATCTCACATGACTTTCATAACCCCTTTCAAGCCACAATCCCATAACCAAATTACAATCCTTCTAATCCCAAGAAATAATGAAAACCTATGCTTGACATCCATGCATTGTGGCCATGTGGCATGTCCTTCATCATGCTCCACCATCAAGTTCATTAAATGTAACACATCTCAACCAACAAGAAAACCAAACTAGGTTTAGCCTTGGTAATGAAATCCAATGAAGGTTTCATCACTCAAAAAAAGAAAAAATGAAAAAGAAAATTTCCAACAAATTTGAAAGGCCAATGAAACCCAAAAGTTAGATCAATGACTCCAAACAAACAAAGGAAGGAGCCTAATGGCCAAATAGGCCTTGGAATGGAGTGTTGGTTCGTCAAGAAACATTACCAAGTGACCAATATTTTGAAGCATGAAGTGTGAAGACTACAATAATTGGCAAGCATGTCACTACCATATTATAACCATGATGTCAACATTTGGAATTATTTGTTAACTCATGGGACCATTTCCTTGTAGCTAAATATACCCTTTATCATTACTTAAATCAATATCATTCCATCATAACCTTATATCATCATCATAAGCAATCTTTGACAAGGTTTAACAACTATTAAACCAAGCGTAAAGACGTAATGTCAGTGATGGACCTGTTGTGGTGTTTTGCATTCTTTGTCAATGTCTCTTAGGACAACCCTTAAAACATCAACAAAGAGGGGTCAATGAAGTATCATAAAGAAAATCCATGTTGAAGTCCATGACCAAAATCACTTGTAGTTTTTTCCAACATGTGGCATTGCAACCTTCACTACTTGAATTTGAGATAGAATTTTTATTGTAAAGAGTGAAATTTGTAGTTCATAGTTTATAGTCTCACACATCTTAGCTTATGAAAGATAAAAAATGTTTTATAAGTTGTGAATGTTGTATCTTGTAGGTAGGAAATGCTATATTTTGCATATATATAGGCTTGGAAAGATTGAAAATGCCTTAAAAATTACTAAATTTAACACATTTTTAGCTTATACACTGGCCAGGTAATTTTTACACTAGGGCCACCTACAGCTAACATATAAACTTTGTGCTTTAGTTTTTCTGCTAGGGACACCTACAACCAATGTATAAAATTTGTGCATTGAATTTTTATGTTGGGCAAAAATGAAGCTAGCATAAAAAGCATGAAAAGCATGAAAATTTAATAAATACATTGCTAAGGGATGACCTACACACACCAAAAATTTGCAACAATCATGGTAGAGATCTGCAGTAACAAATTAGTCATCAAATGACCTATTGAAACTAAAGTTGATCACACTAAAAAGATTTTTTGACAATTTGCATTCAAGCTAAATGGAGAGACATTCAAATTAGTGTAGATTCACTAGATGTCTAGAGCCATCCTCCATCTACAGCATAGATCCAACAATAGAGAAAATAATGATGAGCCCAAGAAGTAGAAACTTGGAACTACTAAAGAGTAAAGCTAGCTACAGAGCATACCCTACAAGCTAAATTAGGTTCTAAGAGTCATCCATTTTGATCTTTTTGAATTCAAAGCATTGAAATTTGTACTCATCTAGTTTAATAAAAAGTTGTAGTTTCATTTTCTTAGTGTAAATTTATTTTCTATTCCTCTACATTTAGATTTGCATTTGCAATTTTATTTATTTGCATCAATAACAAATCATAAGTCCCTAGGTAATCAGCAAGACTATTCAGGGTGCTTTAGATTCTTTTCTCATGGTTCATGGATTCAAAGCTAAATTGTTTCATCCTAAGATTTTCAGCTCTCCAACATTGAATTTTTTAGGCGTTACAAGAGTTAAAACTTAGAAATATCATCACATATAGCCTAGAAAAAATAATAAAATTTCATTAAAAAATAGAATATTAATGCTACAAATGTGCTTGGAAAAAATGTGCAATCTTCACCATAAAAGCCAAAAAATTTCGAATCTCATCCCCATGATAGTCAGAGAACCTATGTCCTAGATTTGATGTAGTTGAATGCAAAAATTTTCATCAAAATAAGCCTAGACGTAAGAAAACGTTTCCACAATTTAGTCAAGAATAAGAAAAATGCTGAGAAAACTAATAGTTGGAAATTATTGATGAATATCCCTCACCTAAAGTTGGATTCAAAAGCCTTGATGTGGTCTATATAGCCTTTGGCTCTTCTAATCCTAGATTTCAACTTGTCAATCCATTCTTCTTTACCATGGTTGCTAAAATTTGGGAGTTCTTCCTATGATCGATGTAGAAAGAAGCTTGAAATTCTTAGATTTGCTACAACATGCTAGACAAAAGAGGTAGCAAAAAGATAAAATTACTAGAATATGTTATACAAATGAATCTATAATCCCAAATCTAACCTTCATATGCTACAATAGGGGTATTAGGAAAGAAATTACGCTTACACACTTGGATTTGGAGTTAAAATTCTAGTTCTAATGCCCAAAGGCTATGTATATTTTTCATGCATGCCAAGAACTATCCTCCACATGATGTGGTTGGGAAATTAGCTAAGAAATTAGTACTATACATTGGCTTCTATTGAAAAGTTATGTTTTCCAAGCTCAAACACTATAAACATGGTTAATTTTGATGGCATGTGGGTCCCACAAACATGGGAAAAATATCTAGAACTTCACACACTACCTCACATGATTGGAAGAGGAAATAGAGGAACAAATTAATCACATACAATGTGTCTTGGTAAAGATTTTGAGTTTCCAAAACTTAAACGATGTTAATGAAGTCAATTCTAACTATAGATGGCTCCCACAAATCCCAAGCTAAAATATCTTAGGTTCTACATGTTGAGGAGAGAAAATAGAGGA
>MNCI01007155.1:2578-57153 GCA_015680685.1 Gnetum montanum
TTCTCTCCTCTTCTCTCTTCTCTTTTCTCTCAGCTACCAAATAAGGCCTGATGTCAATGTAATAAGGTGTTCACCCTTGTTGTCATGAACACTAGTTGTTGAGTCTTGTAATGATGATCCGTTCACATGTCATCCCATTAGTTCCATTCCCCTCAATAATCCCATACCTTCCCAATATTTTGTAAGGAACTCGAGGATGAGTTTTCATTCAGTCATGGGGGTATGATGAGACACGATTCGCATAGGCCGCAATATCGAGTCGCGATATCACATCCCCCGCGATATCACGTCATCTGTTGCAATGCCGCGTACGCGATATCGCGGCAAGCCGTCATATCTATAAATAAGAGGCGGCTCTCCCTTGTTTCCTCATCCTAGGCTAAAAGTAGGGAAACTCTGGCAGTTTGATCACTCTAGAGATAGAATATTTTCCATGTGCCTGCAGTAGGAGTCCTAAAGTGAACGGATCTTTATTCGAGCAACGTTGTACCTGAACACAAGTTGTGTACGGCAATAAAGACGAACTTCCTAGATAAACCTTGCATTGCATGGAATAGGATTTTATTTATTGTTATTTATTGCTTTCTCTTAGTAATGTGGAATGAGTACGACTTGATTACGAGCATCTCAGTGTGACTACTTGGTAACCCAGTGGCGTATCTAGGATCTGCGCTGGTAATCCCAATGGTAGTTGTGCACCAGGATGTGTACGGATAATCAAGGAATCNCATTAGTTAGAGTTAGTTAGTTTCTTCAACCCTTAACCTCAATAGCATAAAAATCATATACCTCAGACTTACTTAACCATACACCGTGACAACTAGAAGTAAGTCTGGGAAGACAACGAATGATTAACCCTAAGTGTTCCATGGGGCATGTAGGCACTTAGTCTGCGGAGTTCGACCGGATCGCACGTGCTACACTCGTTTCGTATGGTTGAGTGTAGGGGTACCTTGCCACTCATCAATCTCTCACCCTTAACTCCTTTTAAACACAAAATAAGTACGACTTGATCACGAGCATTTAAGTGTGACTACTTGGTAACCCAGTAGCATACCTAGGATCTGCACTTGGTAATCCCAGTGGTAGTCGTGCACGAGGTCCAAGATGTGTACGAATGATTGAGGAATGAATGCTCATTGCACTTAAGCTAGCTTAGATTTTCTCTCACCCTTTCTCTCTTAGCTTAGTTAATATTATCTTCCATTGTCTTCAGGAGTAGCATTAGCATAGAAACACATCATACACCTCACTCTGGACTAAACCATACATGACAAAGTTAACACTAGTCCAAATGGGAAGACAACGAACTGCGACCTAAGGATAACTGTCTACATATCACAACTAGTCTGTTTGCAGAGTTCAATCGGATTGTGCGTGAAACACTCGTATTCATATGGTTGAGTGTAAGGGTACCTCGCCACTCATCAATAAGGATGCCTTATGTGTGATTTGAAGTGGCAACCTCTTGCTTATCAAGATAATGAGCTAATAATTTTCAATATTACTAACATTGGTGACTAACTCATTGTATATTTTTCCTTTTTGTTAGTTTCAAAGTTTCTCCTCTACTTGTGTGCTTTTCTACTCTAAATCTGAATTTTTACTTTTAATATATTTATTTTTGGGGTTTGACTAACTTAATGTATATTTGGTAGTTTTTCTTTTTCTTTTGGCAACTCTTTGTACTTTGTAAATGACATGTTGAGGTAATACCCTATTGTGCAGTACATGCCTTTAGAGTAGCTATCATCCATTTTTACTATATTTCATAGTGGCAAGACTCTTGATTTGAAAGCTTCAAATCATGGATTTGATTGTGGTGAACAATATGAAATTATAAAGTTCTAATTGAATCATATATCTTGATGTGTACCTATATTACAATTATTTCGAGGTTCCAAGATCCCCTTCTTATATTTCATAGTTTTTGGGGATAGAAAAGATTTTCCATTACTATATTAATGTTTATTTTTGCCGAAGACTAATGCATTGGCTCAATTGATTATTTTATTGTCTTACATGTAATATGTAATAAAAGATCAAAAGTATCATGTTTTGTTAGGCCAAAAAGCAACAAAAGAAAAAAAATAGAAAAAAGCAAAAGTTTATATTTCTTAAGGTATATGCAAAAAGGGAAGGGGCAAAAAACCATTTTAGTTCAACACCCTCTTGTCCAATTATTTTACAATTTATACAATTAATATTTTCAAGTAACATAGAATGTCAATTGGTTATCAAATTTCAAACCCTGATGCAATTCAGGGTGAATTTACTATTTGCTTTTCATGAATTTTTTTATGACGTGTTGCAAAATTTTACCCCCAGATTTACTTTTAAATATTTGCGTTGCACATCAAATTTATTAAATTCATAAATTAAAATCTCCAAACCTTTAATTATAAATCTTTAAATCTCCAAATGTCTTTCAAAGTGAAATCTTTTTTAGTCTAGCCATTACCCCAAATTTTATCAAAATTTTCAATTGAAGCTTGATTTTAATTACTTATTCAACACCATAATTGCTATCAAAATCAAATCAAACAATATTTAT
Source organism: Gnetum montanum (assembly GCA_015680685.1). Lineage (NCBI taxonomy): Eukaryota > Viridiplantae > Streptophyta > Gnetopsida > Gnetales > Gnetaceae > Gnetum > Gnetum montanum. The sequence goes on from MNCI01007155.1 coordinate 5,133, forward strand.
ATTTCTACCAAAACTATATACAAGTAACACATAAGAAAGGACTACTTGTTGGGTAGTAAAAGAAGCCCATTTTAGTAAAATGGTTATAAAATGGTTATATTTAAAGATAAAAATTACAATGGCCTATTATCAAAAATATTGCAATACTTATGTGAGAAAATTGTTAGTAAGCAACTTTTAATTGTATTAAAAGTTGATTAATTTCTATAGGACTGAACGTGTTAAGACATTATGATCAATCTAGCTTTACTATTCTTGTTTGCAATTAAATCATGTAGCCATTGACCCAACAACTCCTCCATGCAATAAGGAAAGAAATACTTGGATTAGCATACTTTTTTATATAATTTATTAAACTTTCTATAGGAGTGTTAAATTTTTTTCAACAAAGCTAACAAAAGATCCTTAACTTTTTTCAACAAAGCCAACAAAATAATCGCTGATTGAATCTTTCACTAATGAAAATTAAAGTCACTAAATCATGAAGTAAATTTAGTTAATTTTACCTTTTCCCTTTACGAGATCCTAAACCCAAAATATTTTTCAAATTTTTCAAAGCTTACGTTTAAAAATTTTAAAAGCATTTTTTTATCAAAGGAGAGCAAAACGTCTTGCAAATTCACATTCACATGCTCCTGTCATGGGTTAAAAATGTTTATTGCAATGGATCATCATTTTCCATCTTTTCTCCGGTAACTAGCTTTTGCCTTCATCAACGTGCCATCCTGACTCGCTTTAGCAAAGAGCGCCAATTCAACTGCACGAATCCAAGACACTGAATTTATCTCATTATACAGAGAGAGAGATCAGAGTGTCAATGTCAGGCTACATCGAAAATAGAAAACAGAAGGCATCACGGCTGTTCCACCGTATCGATCATGCAATGAAAGTTGATTATTCTCCTGCAATCAAGTGCTTCAAGATCCATGTCCAGTATCATTATTGGCAGTACTATTCCTTTACTAATTAACTACTTTATTCTCGGCGGTGTTCGGAATATCAGTATTTAGTACGGCTTTAACAATTTTGATTCTCTCTGTAGTACTTGTCTTATGCATAAAAAATTATTTGTCCGTTCCATCGTACATCTTTGATATAGAACAAAACTTTGTAGCTATGCCTGGTTCTGTTCCATTTTCCATGTTCATGCAAGCAATTTAAGCTTTTGTCGCCTTCCGTATACCTCGCGAATTGCGATCGAATAGGCTGCCAACGGAGGAAGATATCGTTGCATTCGCTGAATTTCACGACACTTTTAAATTTCGGATAATTCGCGAAATCCTTGTGCGAAGCTTTGCCATTCGTTCGGAACCAGGATCGTTGTGAAAAGCAGGGCGCCATGGGCGACGCTGAGGCTTTTGTTCCGAGCGAAGGTTATCTGCAGAGCGACGCTGTTACACAGACGAAAATGCTCGCGGCGGAGCTTTGCAAGCAGTTTTATGGCCTCGGATGGGTCTCTGGCACTGGCGGTAGCATCACTCTCAAAGTTCATGAACCTACTGTTCCTCGATCGCAGCAGGTCATCGTTATGGCTCCGTCGGGTTAGCTTTCTTGCCTTTTCTGAGTATTCTCAAGGATTTGTTTTGAAACGTGTGGTTTAGCATGTTCTCCCTGTGCGATTTTGTGAGGGAGTTGTTTTTAGATATTCCGTGTACTTTGTTTGAAATTTACCGCAATCATGTGAAGAACTGTTTTTAAAGGTTTAGTTTGGTCACTCTGTCTTAGGGCATTGTTGTGATGTTCTAGTTCTGTGATTTTCCACGTGCTTTGCTTGAAATGGAGCAATTCTGTGAAGAACGGTTTTTAGAGGTTTTCCGTTGGTCTGTTTTGGTTTTTGAGCTGTGTGTTAAATGTTTTCCATTTCTCTATATTTTAGCTGATAATCCAATGCCATGATTTCCTTTGGCTTTTGAACACTCACAGGAGTGCAGAAGGAAAGGATGAAGAGTGAAGACATGTATGTACTGTCTGCAGATGGCACCGTTCTTTCAGCTCCTTCACCCAAGCCTTATCCCATGAAACCTCCAAAATGCAGTGAGTGTGGCCCTCTCTTTCTCAAGGTGTGTATCGGGAGGAACAGTTTTGAGTTTGTGCATAACATCACCATCATGTTTGACTACTGCTTATATTTAAAGCTTATATAAGGTATTGAAAAGCATTATATTTGCACCTACCGGATGCATAGAAAAACAGACAATGCAAAATCAATACATATAATCCCATCAGTCAACCACCGAACCAGCAGTTGACATTTACCCCAACTCATAAAAAACAACCAACTAGACCACAGTGCTACCAACTATCTAAAAACTAAGTAACATCCAAAGAAAACTTTAAGATACATCGTGTTGCTTCATGTTGAATTTTGATTTATCATAAAAACTATTCATATGCCATTAACTTAAATTTTCAATTTTCAAATTTTAAATTTTAAGACTGAATATACTTTTTTCAATATTTTAGGCATATCAAATGCGAAATGCTGGTGCAGTTATTCATAGTCACGGACTGGAATCGTGTCTTGCAACTATGATGTTTCCAGGTGCAAAAGAGTTTCGGGTAACTTCAATTAACTGCTTCAGTTCTCACAACCATGATTTTCTAGTTCCACGAAACATATGTGCAAAGTTGATTTCCTGTAGATGACATGATTAAAAAGTAGATAATGACGGCCACACTTTATGCAGTTACGAAGTGTTACATTAGATTTTATTTAAAGTAAGTTTTGCTATTTTACTGAAGTGGTTTATGATATAGATAACTCATATGGAGATGATAAAGGGGATTCAAGGGCATGGCTACTATGACGAACTCATTGTTCCTATTATTGAGAACACTGCTCGTGAATATGAGTTGACTGATTCCCTTGCTGATGCGGTATGTAGTAAATGTTCTACATATACGAACATAGTTCTTGCCTTGAATATAAAAGACTAATTCTCTCTTGTTTCCTTTACATTTGGGCAGTAGTTTTATGTCTTTTTGTGAGAAATATGTTGTACAGTGGACCCAATCTTTATTTTTATTGTTTAACAATGTATTTTCACTCAAGAAAAAAACTGATCAGGTTGTTATTTACAAGTATTTCAAAGAACAAAGTTTATGATTTCAAGACTGGAGTATCGGTAAGGGGCCATCATTTGGAATGATAGTAAGGGGTTTGTTTCTTAGGTCATCAGGCCTGGGTTTGAGCATAGGTGCAGCGACTTTAAAATAAGTTAGGCTTTTGTCCATCTAGTGAGCCAAGCATTGAAACTTCAGGTGATGACTCTTTTGAAATCTGGAATATTTTCAATCTGAGGGCAATGAGTGATAAAAAAAAAATCCCAAGGGTGCAATTATTAAATCAAGATCTAGATCCAAGACATCATGCATTGCTACAGAACCTAGCTTACAAACTTCTAATAGGTAAAAGAGCATGGATTTTATCATGCGATTATTAGAGGGTTGCTCTTCCAAATTATTAAGAAGTGATGTGATTGAGGATTGATCCTTAAGATCAAAGTTAAACATTTTATAATATAGGTCTTGTGCATGCAAGTAATGTCCTAATAGGAAACACATGCCAAGACCTTAGAATGAATCCAGTCTTACTAAAGCTATTAGTAATACATCCTTGATCTCAAATTTATGGTGTCTTATCTGCATAATAAAATCAAATAGTTAGTGCCTAAAAAGAGGAAGGCTTTCTATTTGTGTAGTTTCAACTTCAGTTAGGAATAAAGCAAATCGTATCTGTGAAGTGTGGAACCTATATGTTTGTTGTGAGAAAAGGTTTTTGCAACTGTATGATTTTTGATGTGTAGACATTTTTGCTATTTACCTGCTTAAACTTGCTTTTATTTTGGCCTTTGAATTATGATAAGTTATGTGAATGTTCATCCATATTCAGATGTTCTGAAATTTTGATTATTTGATTTTAACTGAAGAATGCATTCAAATGCTGACAGATATCCGCTTATCCCAAAAGCACAGCTGTTCTTGTGAGAAATCATGGCATATATATTTGGGGTGATTCATGGATAAGTGCAAAGACCCAGGTAACATACAATAACAAGATACTTATCTAATGATACAATGAGCTGGCTTTTTGGTCATTCTAAGGTAGCAGTAATTGTGTTTTTGTTTGTAAATATGCAGGCTGAATGCTATCACTATCTATTTGATGCTGCCATTAAGCTTTATCAGTTAGGCTTGGATCCAACAACACCTGAGCATGGTCCACTTCTACATGGTAGAGGACAGCATAGTCAAACAGTACCAAAGTCTCTCAAAGGAGCTGGTGACACAGAACCCTCCTACGTAAGTGTTACATATCTTCATAGAAAACCTCTATTTCATATACCTTTTGATATAATTCATTAATCGTTTCTAGTTTTTTAGGAAATTTTATTCTCATGGCATTTTGACTTTATTGCAGAAATATGTGGTGTTGGATATAGAGGGAACAACTACACCTATCTCATTTGTAGCTGATGTTTTATTTCCATATGCCCAAAAAAATGTAGGAAGCCATTTGAGGGAAACCTATGAGACAGAAGAAACCCAAGATGATATCAAGCTTCTGCGTATTCAAGTAAGATCATTGTGATTTTCTTGGAGCTGAATATCCATCACTCAAAGAATACACTATTTACAATTCTGTAGCTGTTATTTTGTATTTCATGCTATGCTTCATGTACAGTATGTTGTATTTAAATTGTTCAAATTCTATAACCTAAGATGCACATGCTATTGAAACATAAGCTCAAACACACGCCAATATTGCTAAAAAGAATCGGCGAAAAATACTGCTTTTTGATACATGTTACAGAACCTCACCTCCTATAATTTAATGTCTTCTAAGTTTAAGTGGGGGAAGGTGGGGAAGTTTAATGTCATCTGGGCTGTCCAAAAGGTGCATACCAACAATTACATCGATGAAAAAGGCATTAAAAAGCACACAGTTCAAGCACTGGTTTGAGAACACCCAAGCATGTTGTTCCTAAAATACTTGATGCATGATGTGTGTCCATGGAGGAGGTAAAGTTATAATTAAATTCCTTTTATGGAATTTTTGAAAAGTAAATTTGGGTAACAAATAAACATTAGCAATTGTGTTCTTTTTCTTTATCCTTGACTCAAAAGATCCAATCTCACAGTCAAGCAGTTGCTTTTTATGTTATTTGATGTGTTTATGTAGTTTTCTTTCTGTTTAGTTATTTAACCTCTCCAAAGCAAGGCATTCCACAGGCCTAGTTTGGCCTTAATGCTAACTCTGCTATAGACAGTCAAATAGTACTAGAAATGCTATTCTGGTGGTCCTATTTTGCTGTTTCAGATGCAGTGATATTATCTGTTTCTTCATCCAATGTTTACAATGCCAGCAATTTAAGATCGGTTCAAATGCCAATATTGTAGCATAATGACCTGCTTTTATTAATCTAAGATAGTGGGATGCTCCTGGTAGTCTATTTGTGGGATATGTTAACGAATAGCTTATAGGCATGCACTCAGACATCATCTCATTGCTTCCTCTTGCACTACTTTCATAAAGCTTGTTTCATACCCATACCCAATGCAAGGCATTCCATAGGTCTATTTGAACTAAATGCATTAACCTGGACACTTTGACTTGGAACATCTTTGCCATCAACACTTTAAATAGCTCTAGCAATTCTATTCTAAAGATCCTATTGTGGTGTGTCAGATTCAATTCAGAATATGTGCAAATTATAGTCTTGTGGAGTGGATCTGAATCGCAATGTAAATGATTTTGAATTGTGATTCCATGTGTTCCATATTGAATTGTGTCAGAATAATGATTTCAAAATTGCAATTTCAATGACTTCAGATGATTCCATGCAATTCTGGCATTTCTGGAAGTTGCAGAATTATAGATTCTAGAAAATCTCCAATCTTGTAATGTTTTATAACCATATGATTTATGTGATTCCACATGGTTCCAGATCACAATTATAGATGATCATTGCTTGGAATCTCATAACTGAGAAGGGAATTCATGATCTGAACTGCTCCACAGACCAATGGTGCAAATGTCAAGATTGTAGCATAGCGACCTGCATTTCTTAATGCCTCGTAGTGGAATGCTTCTTGCAGTACACTTATAAGATCTGATCTGTCGTGTTGGGGTAGATGTACTGATGAATAGCTTTTAGTCATGCACTTTGACATCATATCATTGTTCCATCTTGCACTTTTTCATATCATGCCTATATCCAATTGGGGTTTGCTTTATTATTATTTTTTATGCATTTTAACCAAACTGTAATAATAGCTTTTCCGTTGTGGGTGAGAGTTCACTAATATAGTCTGGTTCTGACTCGTCAGGTACAGTGTACTGGATCTGAACTTTTTTTTCTTTTTAATGAAAGCTTGCATAATTTTGTATTAGTGATTTTTCCTTACTATTACATGTGCAATGCTCTTTGCATCTATGGTATCTTATAATCGTTAATAGTTAATATACATGGATATGCACTATTACATTGATATACACCATTCTATTATGAATGCTTGTGACTTATTGGTTAAGGTATGTGATTTCCATCTTACAAGTCACATTTTCAAATTCTAATCGGTTAATGCTGAGATACATAGACATTATAACAAAACAAGAAAAAAATGTTAAAAACTGAGTCGGTCCAATAGGACATAATTTTAAAAAAAAGTGTCTGAAACTGAATTCTATCCAATATATCGCTAGGTTCTTCACAGTGTTCACATTGATGTAACAAAACACTGATGTCTCACTTTCATATGTAACTTTTAAAGTTCCAATTCCATGTAAACAATGTGTATAAAAGTTTTACCATGATCACGATTTTCCTTTTCCAGTTTTGACAGTATATCTGTTTCGTAACTGGGCCATCGACCTATAGAACCTTCAGGTGACATACTTTTGGATATTAAATGATGCTATTGACTAAAACAATTTTTTTTTTAAAATATTCAAGGTGGATGAGGATCTTAAGCTGGGAGTTACTGGTTCTCAGCCAATTCCTGCAGATGATGCTGGGAAAGATAAAGTTATAGCTGCCTTGGAAGCGAATGTGTCTGCAATGATAGCTGCTGACAGGAAAGTCACAGCTCTGAAACAATTGCAGGTGTTCCTTTTTCCCTTTCCCATCAGTTATTATTATTAACATGTATGTTTTTGTCATTTTTAATTATTAATATAATGGACTTGTTTTCAGGGCCATATTTGGAGAACTGGTTATGAAAAGAATGAGCTACAGGGAGACTTTTTTGATGATGTGCCAACAGCATTGTCAAAATGGCAGGCTGCAGGAATCAAGGTTATATCTCCTTTGCACAAGGGACTATAACATATAAATTACTCAGTTTAGGAGAATCCTTGGTTATAAATTTTCCTTTTCCATAGAATTTTCCATGTTATATGATTATCTTTGAAATCAACCAATGTATTCAGAATTCTAATGGTGAAATTTGAGCACTAGCTTACTTATATATGTAATATATATCTATATTTTGGCTGAGAGAATCTTGTAAAAACTGCATTGAAATTTAGTTCATCTGCTGTATTAGAAATTATCCAATTCACCTTTTCAGCAGATTGGATGCTTTCTATAACAATTTTGGTCAGACCACTCCAATTGCATGATGAGAAGGATAACAGATTTCAAGTTTAAATTTTTCTGAATTCTCATGAATTGTTGTTTTGCAAGTTGTTGGTCTTATGAATGGAATATTATTTAGGCTTACTTATGGGCTCCCTAGAGTGTTAGGGACAGAATATTATTTAGTGTTTTAGCGTTACCAATGTATGATTGGTAGTTGGCCTCTCGGCCAAAATAAACTCATCTGGGTATATTTTTGCTGGGTGGCATGGGATCTATTATGCACTTTCTCGTCTCATGCATTTCATGTCTTTTTTGCATTAATGAATTCTGTATGTATTAGGTGCATTTAATGTGAATAATCTTTTAACAATCTTTAATGGCTGGAGGTGTTTTTTTTTCTGTTGTGACCATTGTAACAATCTTTTGAACCCTGTACTTTGCAATTGATATCTTTGCTTATTTGTTTGCTTTTTGCATAGTCTACCTTTTTAGTTGCAACTTCCAACAGTACTTGTATATTTTTATAATTATTGGTGCTGGAGTTATGAAGGGTTAAGTTTACAGTCGTTGTAGGAACTATGCTTAGTGCTTTGTGACTCGACATTTTGAAATCTTTTAATGCTTTTATTCCATGTACAATGTTTAGAACTTATTAGCCATGATGAGCAGATGGAAGTTAGCATCTTAAATGCGTGTAATTTTTTTGAAGTCAAATAGTTGATATAAATTTGGAGACCAACTCCTGTATATGAACGGCTTTCTATTTGCATTTCTTTTATACATGTACAAAGTTGTCAGACCTTAATGCCTTGCTAAATTGCTATCATATTCTGTCTTTTCATATCTGATGTTTTTACTGGATTTTAGGTATATATTTACTCCAGTGGCAGTAGGGAAGCTCAACGGCTAATTTTTGGAAATACCAAATATGGTGACCTGAGACGATATTTATGTGGCTTCTTTGATACCACCACTGGGTAGACTCTATTTTTTAAAAAAAGATTTTAATATAATTTTATATATTGATAAGGAATGAGTCCAGTTAGTTAACTTTCTAAAATTAAAAAGTATTTTTGTTGGGTGGTTTCCTGTATTTGTTTTGTTATAGTAACAAGAGGGAGACACGAAGTTATAAAGAAATATGCCTATCTCTTGGTGTCGATGAGCCAAATCAAGTTCTTTTTGCAACAGATGTAATACAGGAAGCTGCTGCAGCCACTGCAGCAGGTAATTTTCTTCCCTTTTTACCATCTTGTTCACATTTAAATCTAAGTCTTGGAAGAGAAACTTAGAAGCACCTGCAATGTTGTAACTTTAAATCATTGTGTCTTAATCTTTTAAGATGGTTAATATTTTAACTTCTTAATCGTTTAAACCAGTTATGTTGGAGAATGAAGTATTTTTCATTAGTAAGGCATGTATGCTAAAAACGAAGCTTTTTCAATTCCAGCTAAGCTGCTTTTTTTGGAGTTAGTGTAGAATATGCAGAAGCAATACGAATTGGAGCAAAACCAGATCATACTTCCAAGTGGGCACTTGATAAACACCCCTTGGCTGTACCCATGAGAATGGTATCAATGGAACTCGTGGAAATCCACTCATAATCTAACTCAGAAATGAAAATTGAAGTCTTACTTTTAGTTAGTTGTTATAATCAATGAATAAAAACTAGGTTACACAAGGTAATTGCGATCTTGTGATGGCATCATGAGAGAATAAATTTATAATTGTTATGCATTTTTATAAATTAAAGAAAGCAATAGAAACTATTCTAGAAATGCAAGACACAAACTACGTGTTGCAATTTCTCAAAACGGCTTGTGCATGTATTCCAATGGGACAACAGCAACGCAACACACAAAACAAATAAAAGAATTCCTTAACCATGGTGCTGATGGCCCAATACCATACTAGACAAATGTGGCCTTGTCAGGTAAGGTGTTAGCTTAGTGATAAGAGCCTTGGTGTGGAAATCCCAAGTCACAGGTCACAGGTCAGATTCCAATGAGCAATACTGAGGTTTGTATTAAACAAAAAATTCTGCTCTGTCCGATAGATAGATCTAAATAAAAATCCATTTTCAGTTTTATTATATTTTTATTAGTTTATTAAAGCACACACATGATAAAAAGCCAAAATAAAGGTTGCTGGTGTATAGGAACGCTTTTCTGGCCATTTCAAGGTGTTCGGCTTCATCTCGAATGCATTTTGACACTCCTTTTATACGCTTGCTGCCTTTGACAAGTGTCAAAATGTATTCAGAATAAACCTTGGACTTTACTGGACAGGATCTGTCCACCTCCAAGCATCCATGAATGTTCGTTGGTGTATTAAGAGTTTCATCCAAGCACCAATCTAAAGAGAATCTATACCTACATGTCAGTACAATATGATACAGAACGCCACAAGACACCTCATCAGCACTCTTGCATCATCCTCAAGGATCTTTCATGATCATTTTCGCCTCTTCATGGTTGCATAATCTTTACACCTAACCTTTATGGTTTGGGCCTTGACCCATAAAATACGCAGATGAGAGAAGACATCCACAAAGCTAACAATTACCTGCATCACCCTAATTAATCCAAATACCTCTTCTTCAATAAATAACAACCTATCATTTCTTTGGTTCAACATAATAACTGCAAACAATTTTAAATACAACATAACCACCAACAACATGAACGCAAGTAGAAATAGTCTGGACGATGGACGCTATTCTTGTACCAGATCCCCAACCTTTGAAAACGATTTTGGGGGGTTTTAGTGCATAACCCTGAAAATATGCAGATCCAGAAAAGATATCCACCAAACTAACAATTACCTGCATCACTCTAATTAATCTAAAGACCTATGTTTCAGTAAGTAATAATAACAGCTTAACATACGACTTGAGCCCAACATAATAACAGCAAGCCATTTTGGCTAAAACATAACCCCCAAGACTCTTTTATTCCTAAATGAGTCATAAAAGGTAAAATACAAATATCTTGCTTTCACATAGGATCAATGGTAAAATAAACATTTATTGCCTCTACATAGGATCAAGAACTGCATCAGATAGTTCAAATATAGCTAAATTCGTACAGAGCCATCGAGGTAGCCCAATCAGCAACTAAAGCTCTATTTATTATATGTACATCAATTAAACAACCAAGATGGTACAAAATGAATTACAGATGAAAAATAGTTTGGTGGATGTGTGGTGTTTTTATACCATATTCCCTAAAGGATTATCACCTAGAGCCTTAATGCTCATCCTTACAAGTCTTAGAAGGGTTGGTGGTGGTGGATGATTGAAAGCCTAACCTGTTTCCGAGTGGCTGTGCTTAGGTTCAGACCCATGTCTTCCAGACTTGAGAAACAAACACCTTACCATCGTTCCAAATAATGGTTCCTTGCCAGATCCCCTCCTTTGAAAATGAACATTAGTTTGAAGTACAATATGATTGCATATTTAACATCCATTTGCTAATTCATGTTTGCTTTGGCCATCCCTATAAATGACATATTTCAATATCTTCTTGCCTTTAGTTTTTCAGTTATCCCTTAAGTATAATATTTTCTTATAGTTTGTTTTTGTTAAAGCTGTGAATGAGAATTCTAATTCTTTAACACTAGCAACAATTTGGGCCTATTCCATTGACCATAAAATTTAGTGATATTTGAGATACGCAATGATGGAATGCCACCTGAAGGTCTTCATGGCATGGCGTGGTGCATCATTATTAGGGTAAAAATGTCTGATCCCCGTTTTTGTCACATGCACTTTTACTCGCTATGGCTTTTTGTTGTTTAAATACCACATTTTCCAAATCTCATTCACCATAAGGGCACCTAAATATGAAAAGGTTACAAAAAGCATATGCATCTTAACCACCATACCGAGCATAGTTTCACGCCAATTTTTTTCTGCGATTTAGCTAAAAGCCATCTGACTCGCTAAATTAATGTTTGGTTGGCTACTGGTTCATCTACTAAACCAATGCTTTTAAACATGGTCTTTCTGCCGTGGTATGGTCACCCCTGTCAAATGGCCATGGTTAGCTGTAATTGCCAAATGTAAAATTTTACATTTGGATGTGTAAAAATTTTCTTACTGTATTCTATCTGGTGGCTTTTCAGACATTTATTTGTTTAGGATGTCTCTTATTAAGGGGTATGTGAAGTTTGCTAAACAAATAGCAAAGACCTTTTTTAAAAGAAAGCATTTAATCTGTGTTAGCTAATCACAGCAGTGAAATTACATACAATTTAAAACAAATAATTTTAATTTTCCATTTTTTATGTCCAGGTTTGCAGGTGGCTGTTGTTGTCAGACCAGGGAATGCTCCTCTTCCTCCCGATCACGGGTTTTCCACAGTAAAATCATTATTAGAAATATGAAACATGAAATCTTATTAATTATGCTGTTATGTTACTTTCTATAAACATAAGGTTACCTTGAATAAATCCCTTTCTAAGTGTGGTGTACGTTGTTTACAAGCATATGATCTTTTTAAGTCGTGGAATTTTAAAATCACCCAACCAAGGCTCCGCTGCTGACACTGAAGATAAAAGATTATGTTTTGTTTTATTAAATTAAGACTTCCTCGCCTTTCTAAATTTGCTAACATGTTCATACTCACTATATAGTACGGGTGCATTTCACAGCTGAGCTAGCTAAAGCGACCAAACTTGTTCCAATGTATTCAGATTCAAATTTAAAACTGGAATATTCACAATCGTTAGAATGGGAATTATAATTTTCCCGATACATGTACTACGTCTAGTACTTTCAATTTGCATTTAGTTTACTGTACAGATTTATTAGAGTTCGCCTTGAAATTGAAATTTGGTTTTAACATCAAACTATACATGGAAATGCCATGTTGGCCAACAATAGCCACATTAAGGAAATTTTCGCTGTCATTCCTCGCAAAACGAGAGACTTGGGCGCACAGAGCCATTCGGTGGTGAAGCCTCATCTAACAGCGGGGTCTAAAAAGACCAAAAACCTTCTTCGACCATGATCACCAGGTATTTTGCAGAGAACTGATAACCTTATAGTAAGGGCACAATGATAAGAATATTGATGCTTTCCTTGCTGGTAAGTATGAATATCTGGACACTCTTGAACCCCATTCAAACCTAGGAGGTTCAAGAAGCTTTGGTTACAAGGTTTTGGATAGGTTACTTTGGTAGGCAAGCTTGGTTGAAGCTGAAAATGTTCTCACACTAGGAATTAGAAGACATTTGTGTGTGAATGCTCAGAGATCCTGTTATAGGCTCCTAAGATAAATGCGGCTTCAAAGTTCTCTTTCTTTATCTAGAGGTTTAAGAGGTTTAAGGCATGGGTTCAATGAGTGAGTATTAGTGGCCAAATAAAGGATTTCAAAGAGAGTGAAAGTTGTAGGAAGGATGGTGGACCTATGACCAAAAGAGCTAGCTAGAGAAGAGCAAGGTTCCCACAAAGGAAATTAGAAAAGTGGTGGTGAAGTTTGGAAATTTGGAATATCTAGGAAACCAAAGGAATCCAATCATCAATCTTTCCATTTGGAACTAGGAAAGTGAAGCGTCCCATAGTTTTCATGAGTCGTTTGCTTGGTCTTTCTTATATTTGTATACAAGAGATCATGATTTGAAGAATAAGTATTGCGTGAACTGTCTTTCTTATATTTGTATACAAGAGATCATGATTTGAAGAATAAGTATTGCGTGAACTATCACACATATTCATGAGTAGGAATTCTTTTGAATCATTGGTAAGTATTTCATTAACTATTACACCTATTCACAAGTAAGATTTGTTCTGAATCACTACCTAAATTATAATTATTTAGTTGGTACACTTTTTCTATCCTTTGCTTTGTCATAAATATTCTTTTTTTTTATTATCTTGATGGCCTTTTTCTAAATCATCTTTGCAAAATGCTTAGAGCTTGGACCAATTTGTTTTATTAAACTTTTGGGTCCTAAAAAATGAGTTTTTTCCCATTAAGTATCTAGATGATTATATGTACTCCCAAGATATATAGTAGTGCTACCTATTAGAATCAAGCTTGTAACTTGGAGTTTATAAATCAAAAGTCTTACCACTAGGCTAGCACTTTATGACTTGATTTCAATGCTTCATTTCAAAGATAATTAAGTTAATCTTGTGCATGTAAGTAAAGTTCAAGATTTTGTAAAATTGGAGAGAGAGAGGATGAATTATTATACTAATACTCTTAAATTCATACTTCATCATTTTTACTAAGTCACGATTTCTTCACAAGTTGTGCCATCCATAGCTTGGATGATTTTTTTTTTCCAAGATATTTTGAGCTATACTAATTCATTGTTAATTGCAATTGATTTCTCAAGGATTAAAGAGAGTGAATAGCATTATAGTTGATTGCTAGTTAAAATGTAGTGGATAACAATTAGTTTTAAACTATAAAAAATTTATTTTGTTAATAAAATTAAAGAAAAGAATAAAATAAAAAATAGTTGTTAAGATACATTTAACCCTCTCTACTCAAATACCTTCATAACCAATCAAAATTTAATCCACCATATGCTTTCAATGTATTTGAATTGGTAGTTGTCATGAATGAAGATTGATATACATGATTAAAAAGAAAAGTAGAGGAATGGTTTTAAAGGGGAAAATTTATAATAGGTGAAAGAAATTTATATGAAATATAATATTCTATGGAGATAAAGCTATATCTAATTTCGGCGATAAAAGAATATGTATATTTTCATACTCCAAACTTTTGAGACATGCTCCTTGATTCATTTGTTGTTTGAAAATATCTTAAATAGTATTTTGGTGCCACATTTTTGCTAACTTAAATTCCTTAAAATATGATCATAAAAAAGGATAATCACCTAAAGCCTTAATTTTCATCCTACCAAGTGGGTCACGTGAGAATTGGTAGATAGATAAAAGCCTAACCTCTTTGAGTAGCTTTGTCTAGATTCAAGTCCATGTCTTTTGACTTGAGAAACAAGTACCTTACCATCACTCCAAATGATGGTCTATATGCACTAGAAAATGATAGAACGAACTTGATAACAATTTTAGGTGGAATTTTCAGTTTATGAAATTTTGAATCGTAATATTAAAATTATCAAGAATTATTTGTTAGAAGGAACACTCATTTTTGGTGAATATACTTTCCAAAACCATAAAAAATAGAAGAAATATTTTTGTTGAAAGCTTATATGGGAACTTTAGGTAATGAAAAAAGGTGTATTGTGAAATTTGATGACATGTTAAAAAATCTTCCACCAACAATACCAATATCCTTTTAAAAAATATTAAAATAAGAGAAAAAGATAAAACACATAACTACTTTAAAAAGTGAGAGAAAAAAGGATAAGCAAACAAATGTGAGTATATTGATCCACATTTGCTATATAGTGGATGCATAGTAGATGTGAGTATGCATGGCATACATACATGGCCATACATAGTACTCCACTCAGTCTATGTGGTGAAAAATTTTAAGTTTATTTGAAAAATGTTAGTGCTCCACTTATTATTGCAAGTGCATATCACTCTTTTACCTAGGTTGGTTGACACATGAAATATTTTTTATATCATTTAACCATGTGTCCCTAGGTCCTACCCTTACTTACCAGTGAGGGCACCTAGGGACACACATAAGCATGGTTAAGATAGTCATGGAGTGTACATAAATGGGTCACATGAACAGACCCATGAAGTGATGTGGATCAACTTAGGTTTTTCGTAGCATAATTGATGAGTGGTAGGTAGTCCCTATGTTCAAATATACAAATCACAAGTGTTTATGTGCAATCTGATCAAATTCTATGGATGGGACTAGTATGCTATTTAGCTTGTTAAGCATTTATCGTAGATCACTGTCTTCTCACTTGGACTAGTGGTAGTTTTGTCACGTATGGTTTAGTCTAAGGGCGATGAGTGTCTATTCCCAACTTGGCATACACGTCATGAACTCACGTACCCACTACTTGGAGTACCAAGTGTTATGCTAGTGGGCGAACCAAGCAATAACGCTGTTAGGATTACCAAGCGAATACATGTTTACACTTGAAACTGGTCATACTCATTCTGCTGATTGATTAATGTGCATGGAAATGTAAGTATTAACTAAGTACATGAAAAGTAAAGTGCATTGAAAGTAAATCTATTCTAAGTCAAAGTGCTATAATGAATATGAATTAGTCTTGATCTTATTGCCTATTGTGGAATATGTCTAGGTACAATGCCGCTTGAATAAGACACTATGCAACTGATTCAAATTCACACTACAAGCACTCATTGACTATTTATTAAGATCACAAAATAAAACTACAAGAGGCTAGCTACTAGAATGACCAAAAGGTGTCAAATACGTAGTAGATGCTTGCATATTTATTTGAAAGATTTTTAACACTAAGACCTTTCCCGAAATTGTCCATCCATATAACACAATAGGATAAATAACTATTTGAAAGATTTATTTTCTAACCTTCCAAGATAAAACTCTAAATGCCTTGCATTTATTTCTAATTATATAGTTCAAACTCCTAATGCCTTTTTCAGTTGTATAGAGAGCGTTTATTTCTCATGCTATTTTGTCTTTAATGCATGTAACACCCAAGTGTTTTGAACCTATGACCTTTGCTTTGTTATTTGTTTTATGCTCTAAAATTTAGCATAAGGTTGTATTTTATAGTATGATTTAATATTATATTAATAGCTTGTATTATGAGTAGTGACTTATACTTTGTGTATTCTAATATAATTCTTTTATAATTGTTGAAAATAAAACTTAAAATCTTTTGGATAGAGTGATATTTGATATATTCTTGTAGTTGTGCATCTCGAGGTTTAAACCCTTGGACTTCTTATTCATAAGTATTCTCAATACACTAATATTTTATTTTGAGGGAAAGATCAAGTTTACCTAGGAAATGCCCCTAGGCTAGCATACTTTTTTACTTGTTGCTACTTGAGATGAATAGATTGGAAACATGGTGGTGGCCTATAGCTAGTATATTTATATTAGTTCTAGAGAATTTTAAATAATATAATTATTATAGGTAGATATAGCATATTAAATACAATTTGTAGTTTATTCTAATTATTCTCTTATTTCTTATTTGGTATTAGGATTCCTTTCTTGGGTAATGTGGGTTATTTCCAATAATCTTTCATGGTGACCTAAACCCTTGACCATAGCTATTTCAAATCACTCAAACCTTTGTGTTTATAAATACTTGTCAATGGTTTGCTTCCTTGGCATCAATTATGTTGCATTTTAATCTTGCTCTTGGTTATGTATGGCAAATTCCCTCAATGGTTTCTGGATCTAAACTTGTACTTAATTTGTTAAGTCTGATTTCGTATGGGTGAAGTCCTACCTTCATTGAATCTTACATCAAGTAGAGAAAATGATCTTTCTTGCATATTATCCTTTATGTGTTTTTTTTATAAATCTACTTTACTAGATTCTCTCTCTTCTTTCAAATTATAGTATATGATTTGATCTTTAAAATAACATATATTACTTTACCTTTTTTTTGTAATTCCCAGCCTTTCTTCATTCTATTTTGGTATTTTCAATACCTTTCCTAACTAAGGTATACAATGGTGAGTTTTGCAAATTTTTTCTATGTGTCACTTGTAGAGAGTTCGTTACGAATTTCATTGTGATGTTACATGGCCAACCCATAATGTTTTATGTACATTGCAACCTAAAATCACAACAAATTTAGGGTTCATTACACAGCTTTTGATGGCAAAAACAACACATTTCTAGAGTGATATAATAGAAGTGACAACTTACTTTAATGACATTGAGAACAAAAGGTAGTTAGTTAGTGTTGCAAATTTGTATGGGTGTATTTGTGACATTAAAGGACCAAAAAATAACCTTAGGTTTTAAATGCATATTCCCATTAAAATACATGAATTCATAGAAACCTAATTGATACAAGATCAAAAAGTCTTACCATGGCAAGTTGACATTAGTGGATTCTATTAATGTAGTGGTATGCTATCCAGAGTTAGAAAAACTTAGGTAATTAATGAGGAGATAGAACTTAGGATAGCTATAAGGTTGATACTAGCCATAAAAGGAACCCAAAAGGTAACAATGATTACTAAGGGGATCTAGAGAGGTAAGGTTCCCAACCAAGGGGGATTGATGGCTAGTTTAAGTTAATATCATCCTTTTAGTTATTCTAATGTCAAATGTGGTAACTCATGAACATCATCACAATTATAGTGAATCATTAATTAATGATAATTTATAGATGATGAGCAACAAAGTAGCCCTTACACCAAACCATACAAATCATAAGCATTACATGTGACTTGATTGTAATTCATGGACTCGACTAGCAGAGTATCTAGATAGTTAAATGTGATTGCAAGTTACTATCTTCCAAATTATACTTGTGTTGACATTAGTTCGTATGCTTAAGTATAGTTGATGATGGGACGCGATATCACATAGGCTGTGATATCGCGTCTTCTCTTGCGATATCGCGTACACGATATCGCAGCGCGCCACCAAATCTATAAATAAGAGGCAACTCTCCCTTGTTTCTCAATCTAGATCTAGAACTTAGCCAAACTCTTGCAGTTTTTCCATTCCAGAGTTAGAGTAATTTCCATGTGCCCACAATAGGAGTCCCAAAGTGAACAGATCTTTATTCGAGCAAATATTGTACCTAAGCACAAGTTTGTGTATGAAAATAAAGATAAACTTTTTGGATAAACCTTGTAGTGCATAGACTAAGCTAATTAGGAATTTAATTGTCGTTAATTGTTTAAATGATTTACTAGTTAATTAATCTCTCTCAACCCTCAACACTCCTAGTTAAGTGCATTCAGTACAACTGCTTCAAGCACATGCGTTACGCTTGGTAATCCCAATAATGAATAGCGTTTGGTAATCCCAGAAGGTTGCATTGGTACAAGGTGTGAATGGCAAGTGGGAACGGATACTGATGCTAGGCATTAGAACTTAGTTAGTTAAAGTTAGTTACTTAGTCTCTTCACCCTTTCCCTCATTAGCATAGGCGATAAAACATAAAAGATATAAAAATCACATACCTCAGACTTACTTAACCATACAACCGTGACAAATACAAGTAAGTCTGGGAAGATAACGAACGATTAACCTTAAGTTTTCCATAAGGCGTGTAGGCACTTAGTCTGTGAGGTTCGACCGGATCGCGCGTGTAACGCTTGTCTTCATATGGTTGAGTGTAGGGGTACCTCGCCACTCATCATTGGCATCGTTTCCGGGGACTAAGTTGTTTGTGCACTAAGTAGAACATAGGAAATCATCCACATCGTTGGGAAGCTTAAACAAACCCTTAGGGTTAATCAAAAGAAAATTTAAACAACGGTGAATAGCACACCGACAAAATAACAATGTCTTCTTCTTCTCATAAAAGCACTTCACCACCTGGGGATCACACAAGAGACAATTGACGGTCTAACACATGTAACCAAGAACCGCTAGTTCCTCAATAGTTCGGGTAGTATATACTCATCACGATGAGTATATACCCGATTTTACTGTTATCCTCCATCAGGATGAACAATTGCGCTGGAGAGACCTGCAAGGTAACATAGTGTTACCCCCAGATCGGGTAGTTCCTAACATGCTCCTTTGTGCTCTTGCACAGATAGGCATGATGGAATTATACGCTAAATACGTTGCAAAAGATTATGATATAAGGGATTACCATCCCACAGTAGCGCAACGTNCGCTCCACGATACACAACCCTAGTTCTGATGCCCACGAACACCAAGTGTTCAATGACGGAACACAAACAAATGATAAGGATGGGTAGTCTGATCGTCATCACGATCGAGGCTGTAGCCACCGAATAGAAGGTAAGAAACATCATCATGGCGATGGTTCCCCTTCTTCTTCCCCTTCATCGCATCATTCACCCTCTCCTTCCACATCAAGATGCAGTAACATAGAGCACAACTGTGAGGATAAGGGTAAGGATAAGTAAAATGAGAGACCTCGACGAGAGAGTCAAGAGCGAGGACGAGGGCATTCTAGAGAGTCAAGGCATGAAAGAAGGGAGAGTAGGGAACCACGTAGGCATCATAGACGTCATGAGAGAGATGATCATGATGAGCCCCTACTAGCAACTCGGAGTATGTTAGACATTACGGAGGCTGTGAGAATACCTACAAGGCACCAAAAAGATAGTCGGATCAAGAGACTAGACATGAATAATATCCCACGATTTGAGGGGGGATACAATGCTAATCCACAAAACCACTTACAGGCATTCCACGATGCCTATTCCTTGTAGAATATTGAAAATGAGTGGCAGAAGTTAAAGTTGTTTCATAGGACACTCATAAAAGAAGCGGAGAGTTGGTATCGGTCCTTAGAATCGGAATCCATTAGACAGTGGAGTACCATGTTAAAACTGTTCAAAGATAAATAACAAACGTACTCTAGAGTGTCCAACTTGTGTAAGCAGATCCAAGGATGGAAGTAGGGTAATCATGAACCCTTGGATGCTGCCATGTGCCGATATTATGCATTACTACATCGTTGCCTAGGCCATGGTTACGCACAACGGGATCAACTTCGCCACCTTGTAGATGGGCTAAGACATGAAACTAGGAGAACCCTTGGGACATATGCCCAAGGAAGATTATCTAAACTTAGGTCCCATGAAGTTCATAGATTGTTGGAGTAAGTAGCTAAGGAAGAAGGGGAGCTACAGAAAAGAGAAAGCACATAGGAGTACAACCACGATCCTTCCCTCCGAAAGAGGGGAGTGAGATTCTGCGAGGAAGAGGATGAGTCACCACTCGAAGAGTTGGTGAATAGAAAAACCTTTCCGCTTCAAAAATTAACAATGGAAGTGTTGGATAAGGTAGATCAAATATGGAGCTCCTTACAGAGTAAAATTGAAACTGTCTTGAAAATCGTAGAGGAGTCTAAGGAGGAGCGAAGTAGTGATCATGATAACAAAAAGTGGAGAGATTCAGGCCATGCATGTAACAAGGGTAAGGGAAAAATGAATATCGTTGATGAGGTTGTGGACTTTGATACGGACAATGATGGTGGATGTGAGATCTGCCAATATGACAATCCTAAGGGATGTTGCCCAATAATCTCACATCTGCAAGAGTCCGGGGTGTATGCACTCAACTTAAGACTTAACAAATGGCAAGCACCCCGAAGGTTACCTTATCCCCAAGGTAACCCGAGGCAATTCCACCAACCGTTAACATATTATCCAAGTGGAACTCTGCCACAACCTATTGGGCAACACCAGCAGTGGCAACACCCATAGTCATGGGGGATGCCACCGCCTAGGCAACAATACCCTTACCAGCAACCAAACCCGTATAGCTATTACGTGCAGCCGGTTTCTCCAAGTGACTCTATGGGTCACATAACCCCACAACGTCACTACCAAGTTCGGGAGTATTTTAGGACTCTTTCTCCTTTGGGAGACACACCACATGCATACCATCCTCCGAATCCATCCTCATCTTTTACGCCAATAGTTCCACTACCACCCGCTTCAACGATGCAAGGGGAACTCCCCACTCAACCACAGCAACGTAATGCTACGAGAGTTGTAAACCTTCAACCTGTTGCTAGTTCTGACAACTGCACGAAGAGAAGACCTTTCTTCAGAACCAAAAGCCCAAATAAGCTCTCACAACCACAAGCAGTTGAGTCTGNTGTAATAGCTATACGGGTTTGGTTGCTGGTAAGGGTATTGTTGCCTAGGCGGTGGCATCCCCCATGACTATGGGTGTTGCCACTGCTGGTGTTGCCCAATAGGNTTCCCAAGAAATTCTCTGATCCTAGAAGCCCCCTAATTTATCTCCAAGTTGCTGGAAATGAACCTCATAAGGCTCTTCTGGACTCAGGTTCCGGAGTCAACTTAATCTCATGAGAAATGTATAAAGCCTGGAACCTGCTTCCACTCAAGAAGAGCAATATTCAACTAGAGCTTGCTAACCAGTCCATCACTATTCCCTTGGGATTGGTGGAGGACATCGTTACCACTTTGTGTGGTTGGTCATACCCAGCTGATTTCCTAGTGATAGAAGTCAATAGTAACAAAGGGGACTTCCCAATTATAATGGGGAGGGCATGGCTAAGTACCATAAATGCATGCTTAGGAATCCATGATCTTTCCTTGGAAATATCTAAGGAAAACATTTATGGAAAGATTGAGAAGAAGAAAGTTCCATGCATCACATACAGTGACTCAGAGGATGATGACATAAAGGAATGCTCAGCATCTCCTGCATGCAATTGGTGTGCCCAAGAAACTCAGATACAAAGGTGCTTGTATGTAGCAACCACACAACAAGAGAACACCCAATGGTTGACAGCTAATCAAGAGAGCAGCCCACCAACATGCATGGAATGAACTAGAGGAATAACTTGCACCCACAACGAAAGCATAGATACATTGGTGTATGAGCGTAACCAACTTCCAACCCTTAACCTAAAAACATCAATTGGAAGAAGTTGGACACTTTTGAGAAATTCAAACAAACGCTCATTATTTTGGATCTCTCCCTTTCAATTCAATCATGGGGGAGATGGCCACCTATGCTGATCATTCGGGGCCCTCAGTTTCTTTTTTAGATTTTTGTTTTACACATTTTTGTTTTACAATTTCTTTAAGTTTTCTTGTTTTTGTTTTACAACATCATTCATACTTTTTCTTTTATTTGTATGTATGTGTGTGTCTTATCCATTTTGTTAAGTTTGTCACCTGATAAGTGTTCTTAATGATGGTATGAACTATTTTCTATCGATTGCTAATGTTTGGTTTTTACCTTTAAGCTACGATGTTGATACTAAGGTATGGTTCTTTTGATATGGCAAGCAATGAGTCCATTTCATCCATACATCCACAAATTTCTATGGTCTCTCTTGGCTTGGAACTGTATAGTCCCTTTCTCAATAATAAGAACTATAACGAATCGATGACTTGACATTTCTGAAACTAAAGAAGGACTCAAAGATTGAACAGGGTGTGACTTCAAGGGGAGTTGATGCATTTGTGTTGGCCATTCTCTTGGGTGCTTGGATGTTTTCTTTTTGAGTTTTCTTACCATTCCGACATTGCTCCATCATTGGGAAGCTAAGCTAATAAAAATAACAAAGTCTTTGCATGGTGTGGTTCTCATGTATAAACACACACAAAAAAAAACAGTGAGAATTCAAAGCACATCCCTAGAAGAAATAATCATTTGGACTACAAGCACTGGTTATGGAACTAAAATAAACATGTTTCCTCTAACTAAGGCCCTTCTCACTTCCCATTCTCTCCTCCTTCATTTCGTCAGAATGGTGGTGGCTCTTTGGTAAAGGCATTCTTGTTACTTCAAGTGGATGGATTGGCCGAATGTATTAATGCAAAGTCACTAGATGTGGTTTGTTGAGGCTAGACTTGGAATGGGATCTACTAAGTTACATTAATCATTAAATACACAAGGGGTTGTACACCACCTTGTTCTTGAGACTCCATTCCAATCTCTTCTCTCCATCCTTCTCTCCATTGTTCACCTCATTGCCGATTGTATCATTAGTGTATATTTTAGTTGATGCATGGTAAATTCTTGCGGTTAAAACTTTAACTCTTGTTTCCAAATGACATTCCTAGAGCCTACAGACTCTTTGAATGTGGGATTGGCAGGGCATTAAGGGCATGAGCCTGCTTTGGGGAGGACCCACTGGCATTCCTCTTTGGTGCATCCGTTAAATTCTTTCCCTTAACATTTTTGCAACCCACTCTATTTCATTCAT
Source organism: Gnetum montanum (assembly GCA_015680685.1). Classification (NCBI taxonomy): domain Eukaryota; kingdom Viridiplantae; phylum Streptophyta; class Gnetopsida; order Gnetales; family Gnetaceae; genus Gnetum; species Gnetum montanum. The sequence continues at coordinate 28,490 of MNCI01007155.1, forward strand.
TTCCATCTTGACATCCCTTTCATCAATGTTACAGTTGTCTCTTTTTCTTCATCTTTATTATTCCTTTTCTTTCTCCATTCTATCGCTATCAGAGGTTCACTCTTAGTCATGGGGGTCCGGACCCAATTTTTTCGATTTTCTCCTAACCCCTACACCTTTGGTAGTCACCATTATTATATCTCTAGAATCTACAGTCAGCCATACCACAACTCAACCAATGGACCTTTCACCGAAGCAAGGTATCAATTGCATTGTGATTTATCTACCCTTGCTAATATAAGATTGTGTTGTGTGTGTAGATGGAAATCATACAACAATGGATCGGACCTGGAGGAAACACTTGGAATGGATCAGTGCTGAAGTAGTTATGCAAGGAACAAGATTGATGGCATGCTTGTGGATGGACAACGAAAGGTGCAATCTTGGCATTGGCAGCAGCAGACTTCTTCTCTCTTAGCTGCCAAATAAGGCCTGATGTTAAATGTATAAAGTATTCACTCTTGTTGTCGTGAACACTAGTTTTGTCATGTTCTGTAATGATGATTCGTTCACATGTCATCCCATTCACCATTAGTTCTATTCAAGTCAATAATCCCATACCTTCCCAATATTTTGTAAGGAACTCAAGGACGAGTTTTTATTCAGTCATGGGGGTATGATGGGATGCGATATCGCATAGGCCGCGATATCGTGTACGCAATGTATCGTACGCGATATCACATCTTCTCCTGCGATATTGCATACGCGATATCACAACATGCCACCAAATCTATAAATAAGAGGTGGCTCTCCCTTGTTTCTTAATCTAGATCTAGACCTTAGCCAAACTCTTGCAGTTTTTTCATTCCAAAGTTAGAGTAATTTCCATGTGCCCACAGTAGGAGTCCCAAAGTGAATGGATCTTTATTCGAGCAAATATTGTACCTGAGCACAAGTTTGTGTACGGAAATAAAGATAAACTTTTTGGATAAACCTTGCAGTGCATGGACTAAGCTAATTAGGACTTTAATTATCGTTAATTGTTTAAATGATTTATTAGTTAATTAATCTCTCTTAACCCTCAACACTCCTAGTTAAGTGCATTCAGTACGACCGCTTCAAGCATGTGCATTACGCTTGGTAATCCCAATAACGAATAGCGTTTGGTAATCCCAAAAGGTTGCATTGGTTCAGGGTGTGAACGGCAAGTGGAAATGGATACTGATGCTAGGCATTAGAACTTAGTTAGTTAAAGTTAGTTACTTAGTCTCTTCACCCTTTCCCTCATTAGCATAGGTGATAAAACATAAAATATATAAAAATCACATACCTCAGACTTACTTAACCATACAACCGTGACAAATGCAAGTAAGTCTGGGAAGACAATGAACGATTAACCTTAAGTGTTCCATAAGGCATGTAGGCACTTAGTCTGCGGAGTTTGACCGGATCGCGTGTGTAATGCTCGTATTTGTATGGTTGAGTGTAGGGGTACCTCGCCACTCATCAGTTGAGGCATATGATCTTTGATGTTGTTTAGTCATATCAAAATATCATTAAAATATTAAAATTAATCTATTTGATTTAAGTGCAGAAATTAAAATCTATTCTAGCCAAAGTGATGATTAGCCATTTGCAACTTGCTATACACATCCTAAATGTATGCTACCATTGCTAGGTTACCAAGTGTTTCACTATTGGGTGCACCAAGTGGTAATATTGCTGGAATTATCAAATGATAACACATTTATGCTTGAAACTAGTTGTACTCATTCCACATATCTAATGTGCATGGAAACATAAATTATTATTTTAAGTACAAAGGAAAGTAAGCATTAAACTATGTTCATAAGTAAATAAATTACATTAATTGTAAACACTAGGCTAAGTTAGAATGCTACAATGGAATAAAATAGTCTCGATCTTCATTGTTGTCATGCAATGTATCTAGATATAAGGTACTAAAATAAAGACTCCAAAGAACAACTGCACATAATGTTGCAAGCACTCATTGATTGTTCTAAGGTTTATAAAAAAAATTACAAGAGTTTGATTATGACACTCACTAAAAAAGTACATTTAATGTAGTATGTGAGTGGTATTTATAGACTTTACCTACACGAAACACATCACATCTACAATATCATATGAAAGCATATGATATAGTAGATGAGATGTCATAACCTACTTATTAACTACACATCATACCCTCACAACTGAATAAAAACTCATCCTTAAGTCAAACAAAACATGAAACAAAGTTTGTTATAAAATTGAGGAGGCAACTTAATTAACTGATTACTTAACTTGAGTGTTACATTACAAAGTTTATTCAAGTAGTTTTCAATGTCATAAAATACTATATATACATCAAAAATATTACAAATATTGGAAGGCTTTCAAAAATTTTTCATTAGCAAGTCTTCATGTTATCTTAGGTAGTGGCTCTTGCAATGGATTCATAGTTTCATCCTCTATGCAGAAATGATTGAGAATGGCTTGGTATTTCTCTATATTTATTTGTGGATTGTTGATGATCCAACCTAAATTGGCTAGGTTAGTAGTTGTAGGGATTTTCAATGAACATGGTAGATTAGAAAACATATTATTAGCTTGAATGAACTAGACAACAAATAATCAATGCTCCATGTCAAACACTCTAAATTTATTTTTTAACTCTTGGTAATCAACAAATCTCTTCACTAGGTCCTCTACGACATCATGTTGCCTAGTGTGTGGTAGCTCTGATTGTGCTACTTGCAACTTCCTCTTTATCTCATCATGTAACTTGTTCTCATGATCAAACAATGTAAATGTTGTCATAGCTTGTTTCTCCACTTCATTTCTTGAAGAGCCAATAGTCAAAAAAGTAAGGTTAGTGATGAGTCATGTTTTACCTGGCCTTGACATTAGAGCCTTAATGTTGAAGCCTTGACATCAAAGCCTTGTATCAGTGCCCCGACATCATGTATGCGACGTCAGAGCCAGGATGCGATGTTAGATACCTGACATCACAGGGTAAACTTTAGTCTATAAATATAGAGCTTAGGCTCACAATTCCCATATAGTTTTTTGGTTAGAGTAACGAAGCTCTTGTAGTTTGTTTTCTCCAGATTTAGAATATTCCCAGTGCATGCTCATAGAGTGATGTTTGTAATCATACGACATCTTTGTTCAAGTGTGACGTACTTGGACACGTTACATGACTGGCAATAAAGATCGAGATTACTCCCATCATTGCAACATCCACTTAGATTATTATTTCTTTTAATTATTAATTATTTACTACTTTCTTTAGTTAAATTTTTCCCTTTATTTCTATTTACTATTCTTGTTATTAAGCAGAATGCGTACACCTTAATCACAAGCATTTAAGTGGAAGTACTTGGTAATCCATAAGTGTATCATTTGGCATAACTAGTGACATATACTTGGTAATCCCAAAAGTAGCCTCATGAAGTCCAAGACGTGTATAGATGATTAAGTGCAGATATTCATCATCCATAGGCTAGTTTAGATCTTGTTTCCTAGTATTCATCAGTTTAATTAATCCATCCCTTTATTGTCATCAAGAGTAGCGTAGAATTAGAAATAACATCATATGCCTCACTTTGGACTAAACCATACATGACAAAGCTACCACTATTCCAAGTGGAAAGACAGGGAACTATGATCAAATCATAACAATCTAGATGCCACAACTAGTCCCATCCATGGAATTCAACCAAATTGCATGTGAATGCTTGTAATTCGTATGGTTGAGCATATGGGTACCTTGCCACTCATTAGTTAGCATATTTGAAGTTAGTAAGCTTTGTGTAGTACATCAACTCCTCTATTCTTAGGTCCTTGGTTTTGATTTCTACCTAGTGTATTACTATGATTTCATCAAGGATGCTTTTCCAAGCATCATCAATAGTTTGTTACAAATCAACATTGATGTGGGCTTTGGTTGTCCTAATCTCATTTTAATTTATCTCTTTTTGGAGGCCCACTTATTTCTTGTAATGCCTTTTGAACATATCAGGCTTGATGCCTCATTTTTCCAAGTCCCACTTGCAATTTCAAACCTCTACTGTAATGGACAGATCTCTACGATGGATAGATTCATGTTTTCCCATGCTAACCTCTTGATGTCTACATATACCTTTATGAATTGTTCATATAGGTGACTTAGCTATTCTTCAACTATTCTTTCTTTTGTCACTTGCATCAACCTTTGATTTCTATTGTCAAGTCCCTATTCTCTTCTTTTAATATGAGGATGATCTTTAAATGTTCATATATTCTAGGCTTAGTTTCAAATGCATCCCATATGGCCTTCTCCCTATAAACTTCCAACCTATATAGTTTGATCCTCAAATAATTAAGCTACTCTGTTTTGAATTGTTTGAGAAATTCTAGAGCAATGAACCAATGGGATCTAATAATTGGGCATGTAGTTGGGTGATCTCATTTTGTAACCTTTACAATTCAGCTTCTATGTTTTGTAGTCTCCATGTTCTTGAACTTTCCCTTGGTTGAGATTACTTCAAATTAGAATACCATGAAATTTTCTAGAATATCAAAAATTTCTTGCATGATCTAGCCTATTTGAAGCAATTGATCTAAGGTGTGTTCATGTCTATAAATAAGAAGCGGCTCTCCCTTGTTTGAGACATTAGATATTAGAGTTAGATTGTAGCTAAACTCTGGTAGTTTGATCCCTCCAGAGATATATTATTTTCCAGTGTATGCCCGCAGTGTGGTGAATGTAATTGTACGACATTCTTTATTCGAGTGTGACATACTTNCTAGAGTATATTCTCTTATACTCTCTCTCCTAGATTAGTTAATTTAATATCACTTTCCATTACCTTCAGGAGTAGCTTTAGATTAGGAACACATCATACACCTCACTCTGGACTAAACCATATGTGACATATATAATACTAGTCCAGGTGGGAAGACAACGAACTGCAACCTAAGGATAACTGTTTAGGTGCCACAACTAGTCCGTCTGCGAAGTTCGACCAGATCGCGCATGAAACGCTCATATTAGTATGGTTGAGTGTAGGGGTACCTCACCACTCATCATTGGCACCGTTGCCGGGGATAGTGCTAGTTATCTAGATTAGTTATTTCATATAAGGTTGCTGTAAAAGGACTTAACGATATATCTTTTAGAAAGAAGTAATTATAAAAAGTCACATAAATTCACACACAACAATGCCTCTCCTACAAGATTATAATAACGCCACACCAAGTGAGGAAGTTCATTGGAGAACCAACGAATTATATAATGATGAAGATTGGAGTACGCAACCCAAGGTAGGGGTTTCTTATAAACATGAATGAAAGCAACGTCATCCCAAAACACAAAGGCATAACTTAAAAGATGACAATGAACCCCCACTGGCCACTACAAGCCTAACACAAATACAAGATGTTGTTCAAATCTCACGTAGGCATCATAAAGAGAGTTGTCTACCCAGGCTCGATTTAAACAACTTTCCTAAATTTTCAGGAGGCTATGACTTAGATCTGCATCAACATTTACAAGCCTTCTACAATGCCTACACATGGAAGAATATTGATAATGGGTGGCAAAAACTTAAGCTCTTTCCTATGACGCTCATTGGTCAAGCAAAAGTATGGTATAGATCGTTAAAACCAAATNCGGGTGGCAAAAACTTAAGCTCTTTCCTATGACTCTCATTGGTCAAGCAAAAGTATGGTATAGATCGTTAAAACCAAATTCAATACGGCGTTGGTCAACAATGGTAGAGGTCTTTAATGAAAAATATCAAACCTATGCAAGAGTGTCAGCCTTGAGGAAACAAATCCAAGAGTGGAAACAAGCACAACATGAACCCTTGGACATGGCCTTAGAAAGATATTATGCATTGTTAAATAATTGTTCGGGCCATGGGTTTTCCGAGGAAAGGCTAATGTACCATATTATTGATGGGCTATGTAATGAAACAAGAGAGACCTTAGGAATGTATGCCCAAGGTCAACTATACGAACTCTGAACCCATCAATTCCAAGAGCTTATTAAGCGGGTAGCAAAAGAAGAAGGATAATTAGCTAGATGGGAGAGTGTTGAAAAACATCAACGGGACCAAAATCTCAGCTTAACAAAGGTCCATGATCATAAAAAGGAGAAATCAACCAATCTCAAGGTGGAAACATCATCTTTGCCAATACAACAAACATTAGAAGAAGCCGAGGTAAAGATCAATAAGATGTTGGAATGGACATATCAAAAGTGTGGAGAATTTATTGATATCATTGGAGATAGAGTTTTGACAACCAAAGAAGTTGGACAAAACAGTAGACAATCGGAAAGAAGGGATAAGGAAAATAGAAGCTCAACTGCCAATCATACGTATGGATGCAACATATGCCTGTACAATCACCCCAAGGGCCAATGTCCAATATTGTTACATTTACATGAGCATTGGGTAAATACATTACATCTAGAGTTTGTACAGAGATACTGTGTTCGATCACAGTGGCAACAATCCCAGTCGTGGGGGAGACCACCACTAGACTAGAGACACCCTTCATATTATCTGAATCCAAATGCTTATCTAGTTCAACATCCTATTTCACCAACGGGGCCAACATACTCCATCTCACCACATTACTATTCTCCACAATACTATCAACCCATGCCTCCAACACAACCACCACCTTATGTATCTTATACTCCTCCTAAATTTTAGCATTCTCATCCTTTCCCTCCTTCCACAGTGCCACTAACTATTCCTAAGGTGCTTGCACCACAACAACAACCCATGAATGACACTTGTGCTACTACTACTAACAAAAGTGAAAGGCCTCCTCAACATCAAAAGTGTCCTTTCTTTAAACACGACCGTAAGAAGGGACAACACAATTCTGAGGCCATTGCATCTTCCAACTCAGCACAAGTCCCACACTGTGGTGCACCCTTACCTTCGAACCCAACGCCTCATGTAACTCCATCAGGGCCACCAACTCATGCTCCAACAACAATACGGCCCAATGAACATAGGAATGGAGAGAGACAACCCAATCCTTGCATACCATCTAATGGTCCCAAATATCATAGTGGGTCAACTCATTATTCGAAAACTACATCGTATAAAGTGCCCCACTATGCTTATTATAATCAAGTGTGTGAAACCCGATGGAGTAAATATGACCAAGCCAGAATACTTTCAAAATGCAAGGATCCCAGTCGTCATTTATTAATCTGTGCTGTCCTCAACCATTTAGCTATGAGGGATATCCCTCATTCTAACAAGCGGGATTAATAGCCATTTTTATTTTCTTTTATTTTTCAATTTTTGTTTTCCAGTTTTTCATTTTTTCAACTTCTTGTTTTATCTTTTTGTCTTTTTGGTATTTTTGTCTTTTGACATTTTTTGTAAGTAATCTCGTCTATGAATAAAACACTCATGTGGATCATTGGTTGAGGTGTGTTCTATGTTATCGAGTCTCAAATGATCACTTATTTGGATAGTGAGCCCATTACACCCACTCATCCACTTTACAAATAAGAGGTTTTGTTCGAGGGTATAGTGATATTCTTGACATTATTAAAACTTAAAATTAATTTCATGATCATTATACCCAGAATGAAGAAGGATGGACCAAGAGGGAATGATTAGGGTGTGACATCAAGGGGACTTGTGGATTCTCTTTGGTGACCTCTGTGGAAGTTATCATGCAACATGGTTGTACTAAGATCCTTGTAGATCTAACAAAAAATGGGAGTAAGAGTAATCAAAAGGGCACTCAAAAATCCAATGTTGTTCTAGGGGGTCCCATTGGAAAGACATGCATCCATGCTTGAAGGTTGGCAGATTCTTTGGATTCAGTATTCAAAAAGAGAGAGAGAAAAAAAAAGAAAAACAAAGTGCCACAAAACAAAAATCACTCCTCCCTTGAATAAAATGCCAAGTGATCATATGCCTTGTTGTTATGGTACTCTCACAGTTGCTCATCATGGGATGAAAAAATGCGATGTCACTGATTAGAAGGATGGACTTGGTCCTGATCTTGGAATGATGGGTTAATGACATGTTAATAATGCTTTTCATGCAGGATTCACTGTGCCCTGGGTCAGTTACCTTATGTCCTGATCTCTATGCTCCCTTCTATACTTCGTCTCATCTCACTGTTCGTGTAATTGTTGCTCATGTCGTGTGTCGCATAGAATTCTTACCTTATTCCGGTGATATTTACATGTGTGTATTTTGTGGAGTTAGTGCGGATTACATTTAACCCTTTTGGTGCCCACAGACACTTTAAGTGTGGTTACACAAGGGCATTATAGGTTGGAACCTGCTTTAGGGAGGACCCACTTGTGTAATCTTCTGTAATTTTCACTTATGACACAGCTCAAACACACCATTTATTACCCTTAGCATATTTTTTAAATGATTTTCTTTCCCTATTATTATCCCTCTGAATTTTAACGTTCCGATGTACCATTACATACCCTTTTTTCTTACCACCCAAGGTTTTATTGGTAAAATTCACACTGTCATCCTTAGTTATGCCTCTGAACGTAATGCAATTGCCCTAGAACCCTTGATAATAACCAATGTCCTTAATTTCCAATGCTAATCTCAAGAAAATCCCTTCAAAATTCGATCTTTTTGTTGTTGTGCCTCACATCACTAGGGATGAGATATCGCATACGCGATATCGTGTCCCACGTGATATCGCGTATGCAATGTATCGTACGCGATATCACGTCCCCACTGCCTATAAATAGGTCACTCCCCACAACACTTAGCATCATTTTGTCATTCACATGGGGGGAGTTTTTGAAATTTTTCTCTGCAACTTGCAATTGAATGACCCATGCTTTTCTCACTATATCTCACTCACTACTTGAACCCGAAGTGTTCAGCCTAGTCGTGGGGGACGGACACTTGCCGAAAAGTGCCTAAATTTTTTGAAATTTATCATCGCCCAAAGAACATCAATTAGGGTAATTAACTCTAACACTTAGAACAATTGTGTCTAAAAATCATTTAACCCTTAGGTATATCGGGAAACTAAAATGGAAACCACCTAAGTCACAGGACTCATTATTACAAACTTTCGGGCACTTTCACACGTGATAACATAAGATCAATAATTAGGGCAAGCAGTAAGGTATAACTTAACTTCAAAAATAACCTTACTAATGCTAGGCCCATGTGATTGCAGATGGCCTCGAAACGTGGACAACAGGAAGGTCCTANCGGGCCCATGTGATTGCAGATGGCCTCGAAACGTGGACAACAGGAAGGTCCTACCCAAGGTGGAAGCAAACGAGCTCGGAGATGTAGAAGACAAGGTCCTGATGGAAAACATGTAGAATAGGAGGAGCAATCATTCAGTATTCATGAAGATGAACCTCCTACCGGATGGTCTGGGTAGAAAAAAGGAAGAGTTGTTGCAGCACTTGAACCAGGACAAAAACTCACGTTGCCCCAAGATTGTGTTCAGGCTATCCATGAGAAGTCCACATTCGCTACGGTGATTTTGGAATTGAACTTTGAATCATTTGCAAATTTTGCTCCTGAGGCCATTAGGGATCACCTCAAAGGATCTCCCTTATGGCCTATCCTCTCTGAAAGCGGTGCCTGGTACTTAGGAGAGACGTACCAATTTTGGCACAATAGGGAGCAGGGCACCACTGTTAATATTTGTGGTGTGACAGTTGACTTCTTTGCACAGGCAATTTTGGAAGTGTTAAACCTTCCGAATACAAGGCCCCAAGTTTCTCAGTTATCCACCCATTTAGACCCTGATGTGCGAAAGGATTGGTTGGAGAAGGCTTATGGTAGAGATAAAGCATTTAGTGAATTGACAACATATGAGAGAGTTTACTTCAAAATCGGAACATATCACCTCTTCCCCACAAATGGCCTCAAAAGAATATCAATGTATGCGGCTAGAGGATGTGCAGTGTTGATGAGAAAGGTCAACGCTAACCTACCCCGTCTATATTTGACAAAGATCCTAAGGTAGTTTGAAGAATGAAAGACAAGGAAGATGGTGTTGCCTTTCCCCTATCTTATCAGAAAGCTTTGTCAACGTGCTAGTATTCAGGGGTATACCAATAACATCCTCCAAAAAGCTCAAATTGCTTCATATGTTGAATTGCTAAAGGTGCCAGCTTCAAGAAAAAGCATTGGCGAAGATCTGGGACTAGAACAAGAAGAAGAACATATGGTTAGACCCAATAAACCTCCAGCCATGGGTCCCAGCCAACAATAGGAAGCAGGGCCCAGCACAAGCCAGGATCAGCCGCCACCATAGCAAGACTATAGACCGTCAATGAGCCATCTGAGGGCCATCACTGAGATGGTCAGTTGGGGAAGTCGTGATGACGCAAGCCTCTTCCGCGTCATTGATGATACTAGGAAGCCTACTATTTCATTAGATCACACAAGGGGTAAAGTCTCTATTCAAACAAGAGGAGGGGAAAGTAGATGGTCACAACAGATCTCAGGAAACGCAGTATCTTTCCAGGTGCAATTAGATACTGGTGAAGGGGCCACCGTGGTGGTCATGCAATACCAGGATGCTATGGGAGCTACAAATGTGGTCGTAGATCACATCAAAGAATTCTTCAATGTACTTGTTGTGCCACCGGCAGATCTTACAGAAGCACAGGATGCTCAAACTTTAGCCAGAATCTCAATGACTCCTGCGAAACATGAGGATGTGCTTGATCGATTGCTTCAAATAGGGCAAATAATGATGTCCCTGTTTGACATCCCTTAGGATGTTATGGAAATTCAGTCAGACCTCATTTCCACAAAGGGGAAGCTAGTCTTAACAGAAATAAGGGTAGAGCATGCTGAAGCTAAAGTGCAGAAACTACAAGAGCAGCTCGTAGCCTTACAAGCAGCACATCGGGACCCATTGCAATTTGTTCCCATAGACCAGCTAGAAAACTTTAGAACCGAGCTGCTAACAAAGTTAATTGCAGAGAATAAAGAGGTGATGGAAGAAAAGGAGACGGCTATTTGGGATGCCTCCGCAGCACAGGCGCAAACCCATGCGCATCTTAAGGCACTCAAAGCCTTGCAAGAAGAAAATAAATAGTTTGCGACTAACAATCTTCGATTGACCACTATAGAAAAGCAAAAGAACATTCGCAATGAAAACTTTCATCAATTATGAGAATAATTCATTTGGGTCAACCATGACATGAGCCATTTAGCCAAAGAAAATTGAACCCTCTCGATGGAGGAGGTACACGCCATTCGTCAAAAGTCGANAAAGAACTTCTGTGATCAGGTGGGGATGTATGAATAGATCCTTGAAAAGGAGATCCATATGGCCAAGGCCCAAATCAACACTATTAGTGCAGAACACACTGATTGGCGAGCAATATTGGACACATATGCCTTCGTCGACCAAGCGGAAGTTAAGAACCGAGACCTATAGCTTCAGGACTTGACAGAGTACATGGAGTTGGAAAACCTAAGATATGCCAACCTTGCCATGTTAATAGCAGGGCACCTGAGGTTAGAGCTCGACGAGCAAGTAGCAACCACCCACATCAAATATGAAGTAGAATTTGTAGAATGTAAGAAGCTATTGGAAAAACTGGATGTTACAAATTCTGAACTTGAGGTGGTAAAAGCCAGCTGCCAGGGATAGAAGGATGTCGCAACTGACTTGGCTCGATGGCTAACGGACCTTCATGAATACAAGAACAAAGCCAGAGCCTATGAGGAGAAATGATGGGTGTTTGCGGCTTGGTATGTTAAGGCCAACCAAATGTTCCCGCAACTACCTTGTTCGTGGGAGGTGCCGACTCCGTCAAACATTGAAACATTAGCATGGACGGCACAAGACCCTCGAACTAAAGAGGAGAAGCTCCAGGCCATACTTCAGCATCATCAAACCTCAAAACCTGGAGCACAAGACAAAGGAAAGACCCTAATTGAGGAGCCACCGCCACCAGGAACTACATGAGTTCCAAATTTTTGTAGTTGTAGCATATTCTATGTCTTATGTCTTTATTTTGTTTTCTTCCCACACTGCAACATCATCCCCTATTTCCATCTAATAATCCCATACCTATCCACTATGTAATCACTGTAACTTGAGGATGAGTTTTTATTCAGTAGTGGGGCTATGATGGGACGTGATATCACATAGGCCACGATATCGTGTCTTTCCTGCGATATCACGTACGCGATATCACAGTCCACCGCAATGTCTATAAATAAGAAGTGGCTCTCCCTTGTTTCAAACATTAGAGATTAGAGTTAGATTGTAGCGAAACTCTGGCAGTTTGATCCCTCCAAAGATAGATTATTTTTCCCGTGTATGCCCACACTGTGGTGAATGTAATTGTATGACATCCTTTATTCGAGTGTGACGTACTTGGACATGCACATGACCAAAAATAAAGATCGAGATTACTTCATCATTGCAGCATTCACTTTGTTTATTTATTTATTTAATTGTTATTTACTACTTTCCTAATTAGTCTCTCTCATCCTTATCTCCTAGCAACGTGGAATGAGTACGACTTGATTACGAGCATTTAAGTGTGACTACTTGGTAACCCAGTGGCGTACCAAGGATCTACGCTTGGTAATCCCAGTAGTAGTCGTGCACGAAGTCCAAGATGTGTATGGATAATCAAGGAACGGATGCTCATCGCACTTAGGCTAGATTAGATTCTCTTACCCTCTCTCTCCTAGATTAGTTAATTTAATATCACTTTTCACTGCCTTTAGGAGTAGCGTTAGATTAGGAACACATCATACACCTCACTCTGGACTAAACCATACTTGACAAATATAATACTAGTCCAGGTGGGAAGACAATGAACTGCAACCTAAGGATAACTGTCTAGGTGCCACGACTAGTCTGTTTGCGGAGTTCGACCAGATCGCACGTGAAATGCTTGTATTCGTATGGTTGAGTGTAGGGGTACCTCGCCACTCATCACCTACTATCCCAAATTTCTTGTAAAGCTTTATAATGAGGAAATGGAATGAAAATATTAGCTTGCCTAATTGCTTCTCCTTAAATCATCTTTTAATCTCCAAGAAAATGAGATGAGCCATATTTGCTGGATACTTTCCACTTAGGATGGTGCTTCCTCATGTTGCCTAGGTTGATATTCTATTTAGGCACTTAATTAGGATAGGTATGATATGTTTCCTTCTTAAAGTAGATCTTTTTAGTTGGAGATAGCACTCCAAACTTCTTTATTCTATCTCCATAGGCATTTTCCAACCATAAATTCTTAGTGTTGAAGTTAGAACAAGTAGAGATTACAATTGTTTTTTGTTCCAATATTGGGCAATCCTAGTATTGCAACAATGGTCTTTACAACATATAATACTAAGACCCATTGAATTTTTACTATGGAGTCCACCTATCTATTATGATAGAATTGGTATGTCTCCCCAAGATGCCATTCTTTATTGGTTGACAATTAGTCAAAATAGAGAAGCCTATAATTGCTCATGTACCTCTTGTGGTGCAAACTCAAGAAATGGGTGAAAGTTAAATTCAACGATTACATCAATCATGAGAAATTGCTACTGTTGACCTTAACACATGCATTAAATAATGTGATTTATCTTCCTACTCTTGTAGCAAGTGGTATTAGAGCTTTTGCTTATGCTCATTACTATGCAAGGCGACATACTAATTACTCTTCTTGCTCTTCTTACCTGCTAGTTAGTTTCTTACACATCCTCTACCTCTTCCACATTCTTCTTATAGTCTCTTTTTCCTAGGTTATTAGGGTCTATCTACTTTGGGAACTCTTTTAGATACTATTTGCAATCACCAAGGCTCAATCGTTAGTATCTCTCATTGTTTAGGATGACTTTGACCCGTCTGATCCTTTAGATCAAATCAAAACTTAGAAAAATATATCATTAATGATATAAGTTAATTATGAAATATTATTCCCTAGGTTCTAAGATAACTAATTTACCATATTATTAATTAAATTCTATTATTTTTATTATTAATTACCTTAGTCAACTCAAAAATAGGTTTTAGAAAATTTTTCAAAATTTACCCTTATGGTCCCCCACAACAAAGACCTTAACTCTAGGAGCTCAAAGGTTTTGAAGTTTTCAAATCAAGCTTGCAAATCGTGAGTTGTGATTCTTCGAAGTCTCTAAGCTTTGAAAATGACAAAAACTCCCCTCTTGTTTGAGCAAAATGTGAAAAATTATATATACTAGTTTTTAAGAACAATGTCATAGATGCAGCATCATAGGTCCTACGACATTGTAAGTATGATATTATGAATCATAAAAACAAGATTTTACCTTAGTTTTTCTTTAAAATTTCACTATTTTTGTGCATTTTAAGTGTTCTAAAGCTTCCCAAGGGTTGCCAAACTAGATAATGTATCTTGACTATGGAAAAAATGATTTGAAATGATTTGGGTTGAATTAGCTAAAAAACAAGTGAATTAAGGAGAATTAGTGAGATTTTAGGAAAATGCAATAAAAAACATAAGAGAAGTTAAGATCATAATGATGCATGAAAATAACTTGGTTGCTCATAATGCTCAAGAGTTTGTTGTATTAGTTCTTAGACATGATCCTCAAGAGTTATACATGTGGATCCTCCCCAAAGAAAGCTCTTTTCCTTAAGACCCTTATATAACCACTCATGTAAGTGTTTGTTGATACTTAAGAAATTAAATGTGAATCATTTCTTTGTTCCAACACATGCATATGCAACTATTAATGCTAAAATCCTACACTATGCTACACAAAACCAACAATCATAACTGAAACATAATAGTAAAGTGAAATGGCAGTAGAAGGGATTACAAAAGCAAGATGTGAGATGCCTTACCATGAGTACAATGGATCCATGTGTAGAGAATGATTAAAATGCAAGAGTTTAAACTAAGTCCATACTTCTCTGATGAGCAGCGAGGTACTCCTACGCTCAACCATACGAATCACAAAGCATTCACGCATGATTTGGTCAAATTCTGTGGACTTTATTATTTCTAGTGCACTAGCCCTTTAGGAAGTGAATCTAGCCTTAAGGTTAATCGTTGTCTTCCCAATTACACTTGTGATATTCGTTGGTATGGTTAAGTGTAACTGAGGCATTTGATTTTTATCATTTTTATGTTTTATAGTTGAGTGTTTGAATTGTAGATAAAAAGGAATTTGATTAACTAATCTAAATTAACTAATTATTTAACTAATCTTAACATAAGTATCCATTTCCACTTTCCGTACATGTCTTGAACCCACGTATCCACTGTTAGGCAACCAAGCACTACGCTACTAGGCGTACCAAGCGATAACACTGTTGGGATTACCAAGCAAATACGTGTTATGTTCGAAGCAGTCATACTTATGTGTGTAATATATCTCGCTTAATTGTCTCATTAATGTAATAACTGGGAAATATTTAATAACTAATTGAAAACATTTAATAAATCACTGAAAATATTAAATACATAAATAAAATAGCTAATCTATCCAAAGTGCTGCAAGGTTTATTAGAAAGCTTGTCTTTATTGTTACACATTGTCATGCTCAGGTACAACAATGTTTGAATAAAGATCCGTACACTCAATGACTTCTGCTACAGGCACTTGGAGGAAAAATTCTAACTTTCAAATGGAAAAAAATGCAAGAGCTCTACTACAACTACAATGTACCATGCCATAAATGCGGCTGCAAGTGCATATTTATGGCCAAAAATCAAAATAACCGACACTGTGTCAATGGGGCCTCGTCAATGCATGGTAAGATGCGTCGACTAGACCTTGGCAACAAGGCCCACTCGACGAGGCCATGTCAACGAGGCCTTATCAACGTAGCTAACTTAATGTGACTCATCATTCTTATAGTAATATCACATTGCATCATCCTTAGCCCACCACTATGAGACCAACTTACCATCATATTGAAAATAAAACCAATGAATAAGGAAAAATTAATAAATAGATATTACGCTCATTAGAAATAATTAATTAATCATTAATGTTTGTGTTATGGACCTTGGCCATTAATTAAAGTAGCATCTGCATTGATCACATGTATTCCCAGCCTCATAACCAATGCTAATCTCATCAAAAGAGCACCTTTAGCCATGAAACCTCAAAAATGATTAACAAGAGAGAGTTCCCACAAGGGAACAGCTCCTTTCTCATTTTTTCGATTTTTGAAATAAACGCACTACCTAGACCGCTTTTTCTGCATTCAAAGACCCGTAAAAAACGCAATGAACGACAACCTAAAATAAAACGATTTGGGCTTGGAACAACCAATTTACTCATTTTTATTGACATGACTTTCTCCCGGTAAAAGAGTTCAAAGCTTATGCACCGAGAAGACAGCATGGCACAGTCACCCAGCAAATACAATTTTATAACTCGGCCTCTGTCTGCAATCCTCCTCTCAGAACTCTCCGGCAAAAACCCCTTGGGATCACCCTGCATTCCATGCATTTTCTGCAGAACCCACAAAAATGTCTGCTCACTTAACTCCAGCCAGTGCGCTAGTTCTGAAATCTGGAGTTTACCCAGTTCGACCATGCTTCCAAACGCCACGAACAAAACTGACCTCGGCGGTTGCAGATCCCGCCACTGTAAACACTCGCTTATACCAGAGTTTTCTTCTTCTTGTGAGGATTCAGGAACTATGATAACCGGACCCATGGCCTAGAACTCCGTATCTTGGTCCAGAACTCGGAATTTGCAGCCTCGCACAGCTCTGAACTGTTGATTCTACATCTCCTCGGATGAGTTCACTAGGAATCCTCGAACGAGTTCACTAGGAATCCTCGAACCTGCGAGAGTGACCCAGAAACCAGCGCAGACTCTTCCAGAGGCGCCGAATGTATTTCTCCGCGGCGCAGCGGTGGCAGGCCCGGGATCTGCAGGATCGATTCCGGGTTCAGGAAACTTTCTTCCCAGATCGTGGGAGTGGATCCTCCAGCAGAGGCTTCGTCTTCTGCTGCAGCGGATACATGTTCAGAAACATTGAGCTTGACATGGATAGGTTTGGGATTGAAGGAATTTGCTTGAAGATGATATTCATGGAGGAGGAGGAAGAATGGGATGAAATGTGGGCTCTGCAATCATCCAGGAAGCTCTGCGGCACTGTGTATTTTGCCATGATGAATGTGATGGAGAGATTATTATTATTATTGTTTGTGGAGAGTATCTTTGCCAGTCCTAGCATGGGTATGAAGTGGCCCATTCCTGCTCCAGGAAATATAATTCCCTGGCTTCTTCTAAGTTTCTTCTGCTGCCTTCAACCAACTTCTTCTTGGGCCGCCATGAATACTTTCAAGGTCCAGAATTTTGCAGATAAGAATGAATTTTCTGTTGGAATACTGTAAAGCTGTTCAGCTATCTGCTCACTACAATGTGTAATGAATTGCTCACGAGCCCACCACCGAAAGAAAGAAGACCACGTCAAAGGAATTGTTAATTTAATTATTCATGATTCATGAAGAAGCGGTGAAAAACAACACAGTCGATCCTCTAGAATTGGTATGCGAATAATTCATATTTTTTATTTGAACTCTTCTTGTTTCTGGTTCTGGTAAAGATTTCCATAAAGTAAAATGGATTCAAATTTATCAAGATCGAAGTTTAAAATAATCAAAATCCTACCTCAATGGATCCGCATTATTCAATTATGACTTCAACCAATAAAGACTGGGCATTGATTAGCATCAATTTGCTGTAACTTTCTTTTTCTTTTCGCTGTAATTTTTTGGTAACTTCCTTTTTCTTCTAGCTGTAATTTCTTGGTAACTTTTTTTTTTCTTCTTGATAACTTTCTTTTTTCTGCCTCAAGGTATCCTTTTAAATACAGGTAGCATAAGGCTTCCCAGGAACTTGCAAAAGAAATTAAACGTCTAAATGAGTCCCTACTGAATTCATTACCTCAATTTGATAACGTTTCAAATGAAGTTGCTACAAATGGAGGATTTGAAAATGTTATACGCAGAGATGAAATAGAAACACATATGAAGATGGAGATAAAGTGGGAGATTGATGAAATGGACATATATATATATATATATATATACAGTTTGAGGAAGATGCTCTGGAGGTGGATACTGAGATAGAGGCCATGGATATTGATCTATAAATAGA
The DNA here is from genome assembly GCA_015680685.1 of Gnetum montanum. Lineage (NCBI taxonomy): Eukaryota > Viridiplantae > Streptophyta > Gnetopsida > Gnetales > Gnetaceae > Gnetum > Gnetum montanum. The sequence continues at coordinate 46,581 of MNCI01007155.1, forward strand.
GAAAGTTGACGTTGACTTAACAATGGGCTACATCCTTGTCTCTCTGAATGCTATGTAGGCTCAGGTTCTGTCTGAGTCCACAAAGTCAACGTCAACTTTTGCAATCTCTGCTACTCATAGTTATGTATGGCAACTTTAACATCTTTAACCTAATAAAATATGGACTTGACAAGAAATCAAACAAACTGCTAAATTAAAGTTTCAAAACAACTCATTATGTGTGATGCATTCAAAGCGAGTCGTTGATAAAATATTTTACGCATATAGATTGTGTCATCCGGGCAAATCATTTATATTCCGTTTTCGTAGTTGATGACTTCAAATAAAAATTGATAACCCCTTTATGCAGTTGAACATCGATTTTATAAACTATTGAAATTCAAAAATTTACAGATGTATTCCTTCTATGAGATCCAGATTGCATTTGCAAAACTACTTTCTCATGTTCCAAAATAATTTTGAAGTTTTCATCCCATAACCCTACATAAATCAACACTGCAGAAAATGTTATTTTAACTGCTCATCAGATAAAATAATAAACTATAAAGGATTAATGGGCCAAGTTGTGTTTGCAGTCATCTAATTAATTGTCATAAGATCATAGTAGTTGTAGTAGTTAGAAGAAGAGGGAGAGGCTGAAATTCATACCAAAAAAAATGATAGCAGCAAAATTTCAGGCCAAACTCAAAAGGAAAAGGGAATATAAGAAAACACGTTAAAATAGCTATACATCCAATTTAAAAAATTATGCAAATCCCAAACTCGCCAATAAGCAATTATAGATCATATTCAACAACACACTATGACTAGTTTAATAGGCTCATTGGATGGATTTATTTTTTATGTAATTTTTCTCACAAATCTTTGTATGGCATTTGGTTAGTTTTTCACTTTGGTGTTCACCATTCACTCTCTATGATGGACAGCAACAAAGATGTTACCTTTAGGCTTTTCTCATTTGTCACAACAGAAACAGAAACAACTCTATTGCTGCACCATTTTTCAAAACTCAATTGCTTGTATACAATTTATGATAATTAAAAATTATGTAGAAGTGAAGATTCTTTTCTATACAAAGAAATGTGGTGATTGCAAATTTGTTGGTATTAAATGATGTAGTTTATTGAAAAAAATAATAGATTGTGCTAGGTTTGCTTTTACCAGGCAACATTGAGTTATAAATTTTTTTAAAGAATTCCAAAATAAATTTCTAATCTAAAAGATCTCAGTGGATCTAAACTTCACCCTACCTTTTCTACCTTCTCTACTAAACTTGAATTCATCCACTTCAATTTAGATAATTTGATATGGAACACAATTTCCTGCACAACTGAATTTCTTTAGATGATATTCCCATTAAAGATGTGTTTGCAAAAACCACCTATATGTTAACAACATAACTCATCATAAAGCTTTGCGACAGCTCTATTTTAATCTGTTTTCTTTCCTGTTTTATCTTACAATGACCAACATGCTTTGAAAAAAGTTGTCTAGGAATTAAAAATAATTCCACAGTTTCTATCACTAAAAGAGGCATTCTCCTGTAATAAGTGTTGGTAAGCATTATTGCATCTATTTGCTGCAAAAATAATGATGGATCTTGGACTTTTAAATCCGCAAGAATAAAAATTCCTTTTTTCTTCCCTCTCTGCAATGAATGTTCCTAAAAAAGCTCTTTCATTTACCCTCTACAACAGTCTAACCCAAAAGTAAAATGCAAGGATGAACTTGCAAAAATAACAGAAAGGAACGACTGAAGAGCATTGTTCACTTATGGGCTGTTGATTAAAACGAAAAGCTGTTTACTTTGTGCTGCATTACAAGGAAAAACTGTTAAATTATGCACTGTGTGATCAGATTCATGTTGTAACAAAAAAGCATATGCCCGATACCAATCTGTGGATAAATGAACATGCAACTATTTCAACGCTTAGGAATGTGATGTGATAGAATGGTGACGAAGAACAAGAAGACGTACTTTTTCACTCTGCAATCAATAAGTTCGTTACGCAATGTCTTTTTTATATGGCTTTCATTTACGATCTAACACCAGTCCACAGCGACCGTATTAGCCCTAAGGTACTTGCCATAATTCCGGAAAATGTATCATATGAATGGCAGCTAGCACCAGTTACAGTAATTTCCCCAAAGCTAAAAGTTCAGAACATGCACAAAACTGTCCACAAGAACATGCATTTACACAGGAACGTGTAAAGGGTGCAAAGGGTAAAAGACATGCTGGTGGTAATAAAGATTCAGATCCATGGAAACTACCAAAGTAATTTCCATCAATCTGAATCTTTAGGTAGCATAAGTCCATTCCACAGGAATGTGTGTTTACACAAATAGTTACAGTAAGGTAAATGTAGGATCACTTATCTTTTCTGTACTGTAAATAATGTCTTGAAGCAATAGCGATTCTTTTCAATATCTATTTATTTCCAAAATTTTCAGTTCTTTTATCATCCTTAGAACAGCAAAGCATTGGCAACATAAAGGATGGCATCTGCACCTAGTCCATTAATAGAAATGGAAATACTTTATTATGTCCTTGAGACCTCAGAGAGTCTATTCCATAAACAATAAAATTTTTACAAAGTTCTGATATGTTCCTTATGAGTCATGCAAACCTCATTAAGGAAGTGACAGTGTTAATAATTCTGCCTTAAGAAAATTGTAGCAAATGGTAAAAAAATAATGACAAACAAAAGTATCATAAAATTTTGATATATTCTTCACCAGTCTTCAAAACCTACTAAAAATCCCCAAGATTAATAATTCTAGAAATTGTAGCAAATGATGAGAAAAGACATGTTCTTCGTACCTGCTTAACTCCACTCCTTGAACCTTTTGCTTGCATACTTAAAAAGAAAAATAACATAACCAACTGATCCACCTCACCCATTTAACAGCTGTACCTCCTCTCACAGCCATTCTTCACCTTTTGGCCTTGATAGCCTTGCAGTATTACTTCAACTTCAACTTCAGCAAACATTGTACAATCATAGACATTATCACATAGTGAAACTCTTTTAAGCAAAAGTTGAAAAAATGAAACAAAAAATTTTGACGCTAGATGAGATCATGCATAGATGCATGAGGATCTGCTACAGGCAGGTGGCAATCTCGCCCACTCTCTTTACGTACCGAACGTAGTTTAAGGTATAGACTGCTCCCAATGAAATTGGATCACATAAGCGAATGAAATGATCATTAATTTTGCACATAGATATCCTTCTGTGCCGCTATATTCTTTTTTTGATCCATATCTGCGAGCAAGATGACGTAAGTAAATAACGAATTATTTGACCTGCTTTCCAGGAACGTTGCGGGTCTTTGCAAGCTTTGATGACTGAACGCCAAAGCCTACACCATGTCATCCTGTTGCCTTCCAACGTATAGTTTTCTAATTTGATAATAAATTATTGATTTAACGATTACTGGCCGGCTCAGAAATTTTGCCAGCCCCAGTTGTGTTGGCATGCCATTTATAATGAATTTTATTTTTAGAAAGAAAGCAATGAATTTAGGTATCATTTTAGAAAGAAAGCAATGAATTCTGCCCGACTTGCCGATTCCTAATTCTTAAAGGTGATCCGAGCCAATCCAACATATTTTCCGGACTATTTAAACACTGTTAGAACATGCCTCAAAAGCAACTCAAAAAATAAATAAAATAAAATAAAAAGGAAAAAAAAGCATGTCAAAACATCCTTCACCAAGCTACAACCACATCCGAAATTTACATTTCGTGACCATGGCGACTCAGTATCCAGGAAAGCGCTTAATGTATCAATCAGAAAAAAGGTCTGCGAACGAAGAAATATGTCTGATTTCTAAACAAATTATTTGCTCTGTAAATCCACGTGAAACTTGTTTGACAGGGAATTTCGTAATCCTTATCCTCTGTAGAAATACGGCATGTTGCCTGTGAAAAAATTTGGGAAATTCAGGAGCTTTTGCCAACAATGGAAGCAAACCAGTGAAGAGATGCCACCACGGAAAAGAATTAATGTGCTTGATTATATGGCTTGTAATCGGAAACAAATGAAATATGTGAGTGCTCTTGAAGAGCAATGATGATGGTGTATAAGTCTCTATGTTGACCATGTTTCTCTTATGTCCACATCTTGCATGGTTAAGGACTCAATGAGATTATCTTCTACCCATGTGGTATGATGCTTTTGGTTGGATGTAAACATTATCTTAGACAGTGGTTCTTATTTTATAGGAGACCTTGGCAAAGGTTGTTTTCACTGCTAGACATTTTGTTTGATATGATAATGAATGGGATTTTATGTGTAATCATCTTGATGAAAGGTGGATAATCAAGTTTTCTACTAATACGATTTGTGCCAAGGAGGATGAAATGTGAGAAAGACGAAGAGTGTGTATGAAAAGAAGAATAGAAAAAAAGAAAAAGAGAGAAAAAAAAAATAAGAAAGAGATCATGTGCATGTGAGTGTGTGGGGAAAGAGAGTATGATGGAATGTCTCCAAGTAGGAAGCACATGGTCTCAATGGTGGTTCTAGGTAGGAAGCACATGTTATTGATTCTAACTTTATGTAGGAGACATAAATTTCTATTGTGACTTCAATTGAATAGGGAGCATATATTTCTATTCTAACTTCAAGTAGGAAGCATAAATTTCTATTGTGACTTTGAGTAGGAAGCACATGTTCTTCATAATGACTTTGAGTAGGAAGCATAAATTTCTAATAAATCTTAGTTTGTCACGTCAACTAGGCTTTGTCGATGAGACCCCATCGATGCAGTCTGTTGCATCGCCTAGGCCTCATTGACGAGACCCCACTGACACAATCAATTACGTTGACGTGACCCTATCAACGCAGGGTCGGTCCTGATCTATAAATATGAGTCACTAGCTGCATTTATGGCATTAATTCTCATAGTAGTAGTAGAGCTCTTGCAGTTTGTCTATTTGAAAGTTAGAATATTTTTCTCGAGTGCCTGTAGCAAGAGTCATTGAGTGTACAGATCTTTATTCAAGCATTATTGTACCTGAGCATGACAATGTGTAGCAATAAAGATGAGCTTTTTGATAAACCTTGCAACATTCTAGATAGATTAAATATTTCATTTATGCATTTAATGTTTTCAATCACTTATTCAATATTTTCCAGTAATTAAGCTAATTAAGATAATTAAGCTAGATAAGCTAGATAAATTAAATGCATAAGTACGACTGCTTCGAGTGTAACATGTATTCGCTTGGTAATCCTAGCAACATTATTACTTAGTATGCCCAATAGCTAATGCTTGGTAACCCAGCAGTGGATACATGGGCTCAAGACGTGTATGAAAAGTGGGACTGAATACTTATGTTAGGATTAGCTAGAGACTAGTAGGTTAGTTACATTGAATTAGCTATTAAATTGCCTTGTCTTTCTCACTATTTAAGCACCAAGAGTATAAAACATAAAACTATAAAAATCATAAGCCTTAATTACACTTAACCATAGCATGTGCTTCACAAGTGTAATTGGGAAGACAACGAATGACCTTAGGGTAAGGTTCACTGCCTAAAAGACTAGTGCACTAGAAACTATAAAGTCCACAAAATTCAACTAGATCGTGCATAAATGCTCTGTGATTCATATGGTTGGGCATAGGGGTACATCGCCGCTCATCAATTCCTATCATAACTTTAGTACAAAGCACATGTTCTTGGTTATGACTTTGAGTAAATAGCATAAATTTCTATCATGACTTTTAGTAGGGAATATAAGTTTGAAAATCGTAACTCTAATTAGGGAGGATAAGTTTGGAGATGGAGAGATGAGTTCCTTCAAGGTTTTATACATTTACATCACTACAATGGGTAGCAAGATGATTTACATTTTAAGTGAGCCTTTGGTCTATTTTGAAATGTTGGCACTACTTGGAAAACAAGATAATCATATTCTTTTTTAACCTAGATTACACAAGCATCTTTAAACCTCATTTGGATATCAAGTTGAGTTTCACATTTATGCTTTATATTTGTTAATCTGGGCTGTTGAATATTCTTGTTTGTAATTGTTGAATGGCCTATCAATTATTTGATACTCTTGATGTTCATTTGCTTTTCATCTTTGAGAAAGTTCTTGAACAAAAAACTAAGCTCCAAGGATTTTCTTCTTTCAAGAAAGGAAGAGTGTAAAGAGTATGCCTTGTTGATGATTGAAGGCTACTTTTCTTTTGAAATGATAAGTAGAAGATGTGTGGTGATCTTTAAGGATTTCATGTTATCTTAACCATCACATAACAAATTACATAAACCTAATTCCTTATGGATTCTGTCATAAGGATATGTTGACTTATAAAGAAGCTTTGACTTTGATGCTTAGATCACTATCCTTCTCTACAAAGTGAGGCTTAGGGCTAAATGCATTAGAGTAGAAACACATCTGATCTCTCTTAAGGAATAATGTATCTTATGTATATGATAATCCTCTTGATTATAAAGGTACTCTTGGGATGCTTCTAATCATGAAATAATATATGTCATGTGAGTTTTGTACTAATGCTATGCTCATAGGTTTTTGAAATGTTGGGTGTATTCCAACTTGAGCCCATTATAGAATATGTAGTAACTTTGGGACTCTTAGGTGATGCCAAGTGATACTTCCCTAGAGCTATGCTATTATAGCCATGAAATAGAAAGACACCAAATGGCTAAGAAATGAAAATTATCTAAAACATGCATAGAATCATCCAAATAACTTACCAATCCTTTTACTAAGAAAATGAACCAAGAAAAGGACTTACAAAAAGACATGCTTTATCCTAACGATACATACAAAGAAAGTGGTAAACAAGGAGAACAAAAAACTAAAATTTCAATTTAGAAAGAAAACATATCTAGATCCTCTAAAATGGACACAATTTTAGTACAATAAGATATCTATTTCCAAATGATCAAAACTTGACTATCATCAATATTAAATAGATTTAAAAAATGTAAATAAATAAAGATGATAAATAGGAAACTTGCATTGTATGATCTAGGGAATGTGTGGTTCATTTTTCAAATGATCACTCATGAGCTTAGACATGGAGGAGGTACTCCACCTTAAATAAGAGACAAATGAGTGAATTTTCATTTTCTCGTTTTAAACGTTTTCTTATTTTTCTATTTTTACTATTTTTTAATTTTTCTTGTTTTCCTATATTTTATTTTTTATTTTTTTTATTTTTAATAATTTTTTTATTTCTTAACACTTTTCAATTTATTGAAAAGGATCATCACCAAGAGAATCAATGTTCATCCCACTAGGGTAAGATTCTATGAGGATCAATAGATGACCAAAAGCCTAACCTCTTTTGAGGAGGTGTACCTAGGTTTGAACCCAAGTCTTACAACTTGAGAAATAAGCATCTTACAATCACTCCAAGTGGTGGGTCCTTAATTTTTTTATTTCTATTAGATCTTTTACTTTATGTTTTTGCCAATTTATTTTCTTTTATTGATTTTATTGCCAATCATGATGCAATAAATGTAGCACATGGTTGAAGAATTTTCTCTATGTAATCCAACTATGAAAAAAATAATTATATATGATAATGAGACCACATTATCCTTTCCTCCATTTTTAAATAATAAGAGTCATTATCATTGAAATAATGTGGTTTGAGTCACATTAAAAACTCTAAGGTACCCATGATCACTATGCCTTGAAGGAAGGATGAAGGACTAAGAGGGTATTGATAAGGATGTGACATTAAAGAAATTTTTTGTTTTATTGTAACTTGACCTTGGATCCCAATGGCCTTGTAGTCATGCATTAGCATCTTGTTTATATTGTTATAGGAAAACAATATTTCATATATTTATATTTCCTTGTAATGTCACTAGAAATGCATGTGATCCATGTCTAAAGGTGGACCTTTGGTAAGGTAACAAAAATAAATAAATATCATGAAAGAATTCTTGACGTATCATTAAAAGGATATGTGATCCATGATTGAAGGTAGGCTATTTCTAGGAATTTCATGGTCCCTTGAACTAGTCCCACCATGTGACTAGATAGGAATGTGACCCATGTCTAAAGGTGCACCACTAACTAGTGACCTAAAGTTCATAACATTCACAAAGATAATTAATGAATTATTTTAATATTCCTAACATTTTTTTCCTCTTTTATAGTTTGAATGGTTATGTATTCATATGGTGATTGGTTGATCTCATGGTGATGGTCCTTAGAAAGATGCAATGTGATGTCACATGTAAATAAATGGACTTGATTTGGAATACTAAGTGACACATATAATGATCATTTTCATCATGTCTCACACATGGGATCCATTATAATCATGGTAAGGTACCTCAAAACTCATTTTCTCTATTCCTACTAAATTGATTTTGCCTCATTATCATGTTGTAATTACAATATCTTTGGATATGTGTAACATAGCATAGGTTTTCTTAGCTAACACTGATGTGTGCTAGTTGGAATATGGACATGTTTAATATTTAGCTTATAAGGTATCCACAAAAATATTTAGAAGTGTGATGAGTGGCGAGGTACCTCTACACTCAACTATACGAATACTAGTGTTACACGCACGATCCAGTCGAACTCTATAGACTAAGTGCCTACACGCCTCATGGAACACTTAAGGTTAATNTACCTAAACACAAGTTTGTGTACGAAAATAAAGATGAACTTCTTGGATAAACCTTACAATGCATGGACTAAGCTAGATAGGACTTTACTTATTGTTATTTATTGTTTATCTTTTAAATACTTTATTAGTTAATTAAATCTCTCTCAACCCTTCTCCCATAGTTAAGTGCATTCAGTACGACCGCTTTGAGCACGTGCGTTACGCTTGGTGATCCCAGTANTTCATCTTTATTTTCGTACACAAACTTGTGTTTAGGTACAATATTTGCTCGAATAAAGATCCGTTCACTTTGGAGCTCCTACTGTGAGCACATTGAAATTATTCTATCTCTGGAGAGGTAAAACTACCAAATTTTCACTACGGTCTAGGCCTAAACTTTAGAAACAAGGGAGAGCCACCTCTTATTTATAGATTTGGCGACGCACTGCGATATGCGTACGCGATATCGTAGGGGATGTGATATCGCAGTGGACGCGATATCGTGTCCCATCATACCCCCATGACTGAATAAAAACTAGTCCTCGAGTTCCTTATAAAATATTGGGAAGGTATGGGATTATTGACTCAAATGGAACTAATGGTGAAAGGGATGGCATGTGAACGGATCATCATTACAAGACAAGACAAAACTGGTATTCACGACAACAAGTTTATTTGACATCAGGCCTTATTTGGCAACTGAGAGAGAAGAGAAAGAGAGAAAGAAGTTTGCTGCTACCAACACCAAGATTACACCTTTCGTTATCTATCCGTAAGTGCGCCATCCATCTTGTTCCTTGCATAGCTGCTTCAGCATTGATCCATTCCATGTGTTCCCTCCAGATCCACTCCGTTGTTGTATGATTACCATCTGCACACACAAAACAGTCTTACATTAGTAAGGGTAAATGAATCATAATCCAATTGATACCTTGCTTTGGTTAAAGGTCCATTGGCTGAGTTGTGGTATGGCTGATATGGATCTGGAGATATCATAGTGGCTATCGAAGGTGTAGGGGTTAGGAGAAAATCGAAAAAATTTGGGCCCAGACCCCCATGACTAAGAGTGAACCTCTGGTAGCGATAAAATGGAGAAAGAATAAAGAACAAGAAAGATGGAGAAAAAGAGACAACTATAGCATCGATGAAATGGATGTCAACATGGAAATGAACAAAATAGAGTGAATTGCAAAAATGTTAAGGGAAAGAATTTAATTGGTGCACCAAATAGGAATGTTAGTGGGTCCTCCCTAAAGCAGGCGCATGCCTTTAATGCCCTGACAAACCCACATTCGAAGAGTCCGTAGGCTCTAGGAATGTCATTTGGAACCGCAAGAATTTACCAAAAATAAAACAATGCGTCAACCAAAATATACACTAATGATACAACCGACAATGAGGTGAACAATGGAGAGAAGGATGGAGAGAAGAGAATGAAATGGAATCCCAAGAATAAGGTGGTGGAAAGCCCGTTGTGTAGTTAATGATTAATGTGACTTAGTAGATCCCATTCCAAGTCCGGCCTCAAACAACCACATCCAGTGACTTCCCATTAATACATTCAACCGACCCATCCTCTTGATGTAACAAGAATGCCTTCCCAAAGAGCCACCACCATTCCAACGAAACAAAGGAAGAGAGAATAGAAAGTGAGAAGGACCTTAGTTAGAGAGAACATTTTTATTTGAATTCCATAACTAGTGCTTGTAGCCCAAATGATTATTTTGTCTAAGGGGTGTGCTTTGAATTCTCACTGTTTTTTTTACATGTTTATGCGTGAAAACCACACCATGCAAAGGCTTGTTATTTTTATTTGCTTAGCTTCTTGATAATTAAGTAACATTGAAACGGTAATAAAACTCAAGAAGAAAACATCCAAGCACCCAAGAGAATGGCCAACACAAATACATCAAGTTCCCTTGAAGCCACACCCTTTTCAATCCTTGAGTCCTTCCTTAGTTTG
>MNCI01007155.1:71150-82312 GCA_015680685.1 Gnetum montanum
TGAAGTATAGAAACTACAAGAGTAGCTCATGGCCTTACAAGCAGCATAGCGAGATCCTCTACAATTTTTTCCCACAGACCAGCTAAAAAATTTTAGAATGGAGCAACTAACAAAATTAATAATAGAGAATAAAAAGGCGATGGAAGAAAAGGAGACGGTTATTTGGGATGCCTCCGCATCATAGGCGCAAACCCATGCGCATCTTAAGGCACTCAAGGCCTTAGAAGAAGAAAACAAACAGTTGGTTGCAGACAATCTTCGGTTGGCCACTGTAGAGAAACATAAGAATGTTCTCGATGAATACTTTCATCAACTAAGAGAATAATTCATTTGGATCAATCGCGATGTAAGCCGTTTAGCCAGAGAAAATCGAACCCTCTCAATGGAGGAGGTACATGCTATTCACCAAAAATCAGCAATTGAAATAAACACATGGAAAAATGAGGCTAAACGAAATGAGAAGCTGAAGGAGCACTTTCGTGATCAGGTGGGGATGTACAAACAAATCCTAGAGAAGGAGATCCATATGGCCAAGGCTCAAATCAACACTAGCAATGCCCAACACACTAATTGGAGGGCCATATTGGACACCTACGCCTTCGACCACCAAGCGGAAGTTAAGAACCAGGACCTGTAGATTCAAGACTTGATACAATACATGGAGTTGGCAAACCTTAGATATTCCAACCTTGCCATGTTAATAGCAAGGCACCTGAGGTTAGATCTCAAGCAGCAGGTAGCTTCCACCCACATCAAATATGAAGCAAAATTTGTAGAGCGCAAGAAGCTGGTTGATAAACTAGATGTCGTAAATTCTGAACTTGAGGTGGTAAAAGCAAGCTACCAAGGATAGAAAGATGTTGCAACCAACTTGGCTTGATGGCTAACAGATCTTCATGAATACAAAGATAAAGCTAGAGCCTATGAAGAGGAATGATAGGTGTTCGCGGCGTGGTATGTCAAAGCTAACCAGATGTTCCCGCAACTACCCTATCCGTGGGAGGTGCCGACTTCGTCAAACATAGGAACACTAGCATGGATGGCACAAAATCCTTAAACCAAAGAAGAGAAGTTCTAGGCCATACTTCAATGCCATCAAGCCTCAAAGCCTAGAGCACAAAACAAAGGGAAAGTGCCCATGGAGGAGCCACCACCATCAGGAACTACATGAGTTCCACATTTTTGTAGTTGTGGCATTTTTCTGTGTTGTTTCTTCCCACACTGCGGCATCATTTCATTTGCTTTCCCCATCTAATAATCCCATACCTATCCACTGTGTAATCACTGTAACTCAAGGATGAGTTTTTATTCAGTCATCCCACGCGATATCGCGTCGTCCCCTAAGATATCGCGTAAGCGATATCGTAGTCCGCTGCAATGTCTATAAATAAGAAGCAGCTCTCCCTTATTTATCATCCTAGTTTAGATTATAGTGAAACTCTGGCAGTTTGATCCCTCCAGAGTTAGATTATTTTTCAGTGTCTACCCACAGTGTGGTGAATGTAATTGTATGACATTCTTTATTCGAGTGTGATGTACTTGGATGCACACATGACTAGCAATAAAGATCAAGATTACTTCATCATTGTAGCATCCACTTTGTTATTTAATTTTTTATTTAATTATTATTTACTACTTTCTCTCTCACCCTTAAACTCCTAGTAATGCAGAATAAGTATGACTTGATTACGAGCATTTAAGTGTGACTACCTGGTAACCCAGTGGTGTACCTAGGATCTGCGCTTGGTAATCCCAATGGTAGTCGTGCACAAAGTCCAAGATGTGTACAGATAATCAAGGAATAGCTTCTCATTGCACTTAGGCTAGATTAGATCTTCTTACCCTTTCCCTCATAGCTTAGCTTAGTTAAGATTACTTTCCATTGCTTCAGGAGTAGCGTTAGATTAGGAACACATCATACACCTCACTCTGGACTAAACCATACGTGACAAATATAATACTAGTCCAAGTGGGAAGACAACGAACTACGACCTAGTGCCACAACTAGTCCGTCTGCAAAGTTCGACCAGATCACATGTGAGAACACTCGTATTCGTATGGTTGAGTGTAGGGGTACCTTGCCACTCATCACTATGGGAGAAGGGTTGAGAAAGATTTAATTAACTAATAAAGCATTTAAATGATAAAAAATAAATAACAATAAGTAAAGTCCTATCTAGCTTAGTCCATGCATTGCAAGATTTATCCAAGAAGTTCATCTTTATTTCCGTACACAAACTTGTGTTCAAGTATAATATTTGCTTGAATAAAGATCTGTTCACTTTGGAGCTCCTATTGCGGGCACATGGAAATTATTCTATCTTTGGAGAGGTAAAAATGCTAGAGTTTCACTACGGTCTAGGCCTAAACTTCAGAAATAAGGGAGAGCCACCTCTTATTTATAGATTTGGTGGGGCACTACGATATTGCGTACGTGATATCGTAAACGAAGACAGAATATTGCATACGTGATATCGTAAGCGAAGACAGAATATTGCATACATGATATCACAGGGGATGTGATATTGCGTATGCGATATCACGGCCCATGCGATATCGCGTCCCATCAAAGTGGTTATGCAAAGGCAACATGAGTAGAAGCTTGCTTTGGATCCAATTGTGAAAATTTGATTAATCATGGCTATAAACCAACTTGACATCATTTAACTTCCACATGAATATCATCAGCAAGGCTTCCCATTTTCATGTAAGTTTTGAAATCCACCTCTTAGCCTAACAATTCATAGGAGGCTCTAGACACTTAGAAAAATTCAAAACCATAGTAAAAAAACTTCAAAAATTAAATGAAAAATATTAATTTTGGTGGCTACAATATTATAGGTGACATGACAATGTAGCAATGCATCGCAATATAAAAAGCATTTATATACCCATATAGTCCCTTCTATTTTTCATCATTTATCTTCAAATACATAGTAAGTTTTTATCATTTTTAGAGCCTAGAGCCTTCAAAGAATGATATGTTGCATATTTAACCTCTAGTTTTTTTTATTCAAAAACTATTGTACTCTTAGAGTTATGATTTATTAATGGAAGTATTAGGACATTGATGAATCATGTTTTGCTAGGCCTCGATATCAAATCCTCGATATCGGATACACAATATCATAGCCTGGATAATGATATCAAATACACGATATCATGGGTCTTATGTAAGCCTATAAATACCACGTTTAGGCGCATAGGAAAGGGGGAGTTAGTCAGTATTAGAGTAGAGTCTTTTTGTCAATTTTCAATTCTTTCCCCAGTGCATGCCTGTAGTGTGATGATTGTAATTGTACGGAACCTTTATTCGAGTGTGATGTACATGGACATGCACATGATTAGTAATAAAGATTGAGATTACTCCATCATTGCAGCATTCAGTTAGTTTTAATTGTTTCATGGTTATTGTTATTTATCATTTTCTTAATTAATATTTCTTTACTTTCATTTACTATTCATGTTGTTAAATGTGGAATGATTACGACTTAATCATGAACATTTAAGTGTAACTACTTGGTAACCCAGTAGCATATCTAGGAGCACTCAAGTAATATGCACTTGGTAATCCTAGAAGTAGTACATGAGGTCTAAGATGCACATAAATGATTAAGGATGAATGCTCATTGCACTTAGGCTAGTTTAGATTTTTCTTCTCATTGTCTATTAGCTTAAACCAAGATTATTTTCCATTGTCTCTAGGAGCAGCACTAGTTTAGGATCACATCATACACCTCACTCTAGACTAAACCATAGATGATAAGCGAATACTAGTCCAGGTGGAAAGACAGTGAACTGTGATCAACGTGTAACTATCTAGATACCACAACTAGTCCATCTGCGAAGTTAGACCAGATCGTGTGTGAACGCTCGTATTTGTATGGTTGAGTGTAGGGGTACCTCATCACTCATCATTGGCACCATTGCCGAGGACAATGCTAGCCATTTAGATTAGTTACATCATCCAAGGTCGTTGTAACGAAGCCTTGATGATATACCTTTTCAAAAGAAAGTAATTGCAAATAAGTCACACACAAATTTACAATAATGTCGCTCTGACAAGACTATGATAACGTAACAACTAGTAAAGCAATTCATTGGAGAACCAACAAATTATATGATGATGAAGACGAAGTTTGGAGTACTCAATCTTATGCAAGGGTCTCCTATGTACATAACCAAAGACAACATTGTCCCAACGTACTAACTCATAACCTACCTAGTGATGATGAACCCTTGCTAGCCACTAAAAGCAATATGCATATACAAGAGGCTATTCGAATATCTCATAGGCATTGTAAGGAAAGCCATCTACCTAGGCTTGATTTAAACAACTTCCCTAAGTTTTTAGGAGGCTATAATTTAGATTTGCAACATCATTTACAAGCCTTCCATGATGCCTGTGTATGGAAAAATATTGATAATGGGTGGCAAAAACTTAAGTTCTTTCCTACAGCACTCGTTGGCCAAGAAAAAGTATGGTACAAGTCCTTAAGACCAAAATCAATCCGAAATTGGCCAACAATGGTAGAACTCTTCAATGAAAGATATCAAACATATGCAAGAGTGTTAGCCTTAAGGAGACAAATCCAAGAATGGAAACAGGGGAAACATGAACCCTTGGACATGGCCATAGAAAGATACTATTTGTTGTTAAAAAATTGCCCAGGCCATGGGTTCTCTGAGAAAAGGCTAATGTACCATATCATGGATGGGCTCCATAATGAAATAAGGGAAACCCTAGGGATGTACGCTTGAGGTCAACTATACAAGCTACAAACCCATCAATTCCAAGAGCTTATTAAGTGGGTAGCAAAAGAAGAAGGAGAAATGGCTAAATGGGAGAATGTTGAAAGCTCTCAATGGGACCAAAATCTTGAATTAGCAAAGGTCCATGATCATGAAGAGGAGAAATCAACTCACCTCAAGGAGGTGGAATCATCTTTGCCAATACTACAATNATCATACGTATCAATGTAACATTTTCATGTATGATCACCCCAAAGGTCAATGTCAAATCTTGTCACATTTACATGAGCATTGGGGAGAAATGTTACATCCAAAGTTCATACAAAAATACCGTGTTCAATCCCAATGGAAAAAATCCCAGCCATGGGTGAGGCCATCCTCAAACTAGTCACACCCTTCATACCATCTGAATCCAAGAACTTATCAAGTTCAACAGTCTATTTTCCCCAACTGGGTCAACATCCTGTATCTCACCACATCATTATCATTCTCCTAAATACTATCAACCCATGTCCTCTCCAACAAGATCACCACCTCATGTTCCTTGCACTTCCCCTCACCCTCAATGTTCTCATCCTTCACCTCCTTCTACATCACCACCAGTTATGCCAGAAGGATTTGCACCACAGCATCAACACACAAATGTTACTTGTGCTACTACTATCAATCATAGTGGGAATGCTCCACAACATGGGTAGCATCCTTTCTTTAGGCATGATCATAGAAAGAGACATCACAGTTTCGAAACCCTTGCATCCTCCAACTCATCATGAGTTCAACACTATGATGCATCTTTCACCTCAAATCTAACACCTCCTGTTACCTTATCAAGGTCACTAATCAATAATCCAACTACCATGTGGCCCAATAAATATTACCACATAGGGAGACATACGAATCCTTGTATACAATATTATGGTCATAGGTGCCATGGTGGGTCAACTCCTTATCACTTAACCACATATAATTTTCCCCACTATTCCTACTTTAATCAAGTGTGTGAACCCTAATTTAGGTACATTCCAACCACCACATCAAAGGACACCTAGTGGTTTGGCGATGACCAAACTCCAATGTTCCCAAAATGTTTGGATCCAAACCTTCCATTTATTAATTCTTGCCACGATCAAAAGTTAGTTATGGAGGATATCCTCCATTCTAACGAGCAAAATTAATAAATGTTTTTCTTTTTCTTTAATTTTACAATTTTTTATTTTTCAAATTTTCATCTTTTTATTTATTGTTTTATCTTTTTATGGGTAATCTAATCTACAAATAAAATAGTCATGTGAATCATTGATTGAGGTGTTGTTCTATGCTATCAAGTCTTTGGTGACTAATTATTTGGATAGTGAGCCCACCACATCCACCCAACCATTCTATTAATAAGAGGTTCTACTCTGTTTTCATCATGAAAACTTAAAAGTACTTTTGTGCTCATTATGCTTAGAGTGAAAAAATGATAGACTAAGAAGGCATGGCCAGAGTGTGACATCAAGGGGACTTACGGATTCTTCTTGGTGACATTTGTAGGTGCTATCATGCAACTTGGTTGTACTAAGATCCTTGTATATCTAACAAAAAATGGGAGTAAGAGTAATAAAGGCAATCAATAAAGAAACTCAATGCTGTTCTAGGGGATCCCACTGGAAAGACATGCACCCATGCTTGAAAGTTGGTGGCTTCTCTGGTTCACTGTTGAAAATAACACAATGCCAAAGCAGCTTGAAAAAGAAAAAAAAAGAACAACACAAGAAAAGATCAAGAAAAAAACTGTGTGTGCTTCAAATAAATCCAAATCACTCCTCCCTTGGAAAAAATGGAAAGTGATTGTACACCTTGTTGTCATGGTGCTCTTATGGTTGCCCATCATTGGATGAAACAATGTGATGTCACTAATTGAAGAAATGGACTTGGTCTTGATTTTGGAGCGACAAGCCAATGACACATTAATCACGTCCTACACTCAGGATTCATCATGCCCTGGGTTAGTTACATCATGTCTCAATCTCTACAATCCCTTCTATAGTTCGCCTCATCTCACTATTCATGTATTTGTGACTTGTGTCTTGTGTAGCATTGAACTCATATCTCATCATGGTGGTATCTACATGTGTGTGTTTTGTGGAACTGGTGTGGATTACATTTAACCCTTTTAGTACCTATGGACATTTTCAAGTGTGGTTATGTAAGGGCATGATAGGTAGGAACCTGCTTTGAGGAGGATCCACTTGCGTAACTTTTGTAATTTGCACTCATTGTACATCATCATCACATCATTTTATACCCTCCGAATACTACATTGCTAACATCATTCTTTCCTTTATCATCATTCTAATTCAAATGTTCTTGTGCACCACTACATGTCCTTTTTCCTCATTGTATTCATGAATTTCATTGTTAAAATCCACCTCATTACACTTTTGGTGCATTTAGGTCTTGTCAACATTATCCTAGATCTTTTAATTCAACTTTAAATCCTTCATTTTTGACCTTGTAAATTTAAAAATTTATCTATCCTGCCAAGTACCCTATTTTTAAAAGGACATGATATCAAGTCCTCGTTATCAGGTACGTCATATCCCTTCTATATATACTATATATATGGACCCCCCTTGTGCATGTCAACATCATTCTTCACTATTCATGCAAGGGGAGTTATTGAAATTTTCTTTCACAAATTGTTAAGCTTGCGCACCCACCGTTCAAACATCCATAACTTGGTCATTAACACTTTGATTCTTGTCCCAATTGAACCTACTTAAACTCAGAGTATTTAACTTAGTCGTAGGGGAAGGGTAGAATCCAATTTGCATGTAGTTTTTTCAAAATTTATCATTGCTCGAAGGATATCATAAGGGTAAGTAACCTTAAAATTGTTAGAAACAGTCGCCAAATTAATTTTATCTCTTTACCTAGATCATAAAAATTATTTTTTGGAATTACCTAATAAAAATAGGGTCCAATATCAAAACTTTTAGGGAAATTTCCGTGAAAATCTCTAACTCTGAATCACACTAAGCAAGAAATGAATCCATTAAGGCAAGGAGTAAAGTATAAATCAAATTTTCTAAATAGCCTTACCAATAATTGTTCCATGTGATTGCAGATGGCCCCTAAAAGAGGATAGCAAAGAGGACCCTCTCAGGGTGCATCCAAATGGCCAAGGAGAGGTAGAGGCTAGAGGTCTCTCAAGGAGCATACAGAATAGGAGGCACAATCATTCAACATCCATCAAGAACCTCCTATTAATATGTAATCGAGACATGCTAAAGGAGGAGATGGTGGAGCACTTGAATAGGGACAACATCTCATGTTGTCTCCAAAATGTGTTCAGATAATACATGAAAGGTCCACGTCAATAGCTATGATTGTGAAACTCAACTTTGGACATTTCACTGAGTTTGCTCCCAAAGCAATTAGGGACCAAATTAGAGGGTCCCCACTGTAACCTATTCTTTCTGAAAGTGATGATTGGTACCTAGGAGAGATATACTAATTTTTGCATAACAAAGAATAAGGCACCACCATTGATATTGTTGTTATTTCTACTAATTTCTCTACTAAAGCCATTTCAGAAGTTCTAAATCTTCTGAATACAAGGCCAAAAGTTACTCGCTTGTCCACTCGCTCTGATGTTAATGCGCGAAAGAGATGGTTGAAAAGGATGTATGACAAGGAAGACAAAACATATGGAGAGCTAACACATGAAGACAAAATCTACTTCAAAATCAGCACATATCACATCTTCCCCACAAAATCTTTAGATAGAATTTCTACATATGCGGCTAGAGGAAGTACCATCTTGATGGGCAAGGTTAATGCCAACCTACCCCATCTATATCTTATAGAAATTTTGAGGCAGTTTGAAGAATGTAAGATGGGAAAGTTTGCATTGCCCTTCCCTTGTCTCATCAGGAAGCTGTGCCCATGTGCTAGAATTCTGGGGTACACTAATGATGTCCCTAGAAAGGCTCACAATGCTTCATTCATTGAATTATTGGACCCACCAAACCCAAGGAAACATGTTGGTGAGACACTGGAGCCTAAGTAGGAATAAGAAGTAGGACCCAGCACACAAATTATAGGCTAGCAAGACTAGCCACCATTGCCATCATAGGACTATCGACCATCGATGAGCCATCTCAAGGCCATTGCTAAAATGGTCAGTTGGGGAAGCTATGATGAGGCCAATCTCTTCAGGGTCATCAATGATGCTATATGATCCATGGTCTTAATTGATCACACATGGGATGAGGTATCTATCTAAACAAAAGGAGGGGAATCACACTGGTCACAACAGATCTCTAGGAACACTGCATCTTTTCAAGTGTAATTAGAAACTGGTGAAGGTGCCACAGTAGTGGTCATGCAGCACCAAGATGCAATGGGAGCTACAGAAGTGGTCGCAAATCATATAAAAAAATCATTCAATGTCCTTGTTGTGCCACCGACAGATTTTATAGAAGCACGCAATGCTCAAACTTTGGCTAGTCCTTCAATGATTCCTACAGAGCATGAAGATGTTCTAGATCAGTTACTACAAATAGGACAAGTGATGACGTCCCTATTTGACATCCCTCAAGATGTCGCAACAACTCAGTCAGACCTCATCTCCATAAAAGGGAAGCTGGTAATGGTAGAGGTTAGGGTCGAGCATGCGAAGGAAGAGTTAAAAAGACTCTAAGAAAAGCTCATCACCCTATAAGCTACATAGCGGGATCCATCACAATTCATCCCTACAGACAGCTAGAGTCCTTTCGCATAGAGCAACTGAATAAATTACTGGCAGAGAATAAAAGAGTGGTGGATGAAAAAGAGAAGGCCAATTGGGATGCTTCTAAAACACAAGCTTAAACATACTCACATGCCAAAGCACTCAAGGCCTTATAAGAGGACAAGAAATACTGTGTTGCTGACAATCTCCAATTGACTACAGTGGAAAAACAGAAGAATGTTCTCGAAAAAATTTTCAATAATTCTAAGAATAATTAATAAGGGTTAACCAGGACATGAATCACTTGGCCAAAGAAAATAGAACCCTCTCAATGGAGGAGGTACATGCGATCCATCAAAAGATAACAATTGAAATAAGCACATGGCAAAACAAGGCCAAGCGACATGAGAAGCTCAAGGAGCACTTTTGAGATTAGGTGGGGATGTATAAATAGGTGATTGAAAAAGAAATCCATATGTCCAAAGCCTACATTAACACACTTAGTGCTTAAAACACTGATTGGCGAGCCATATTGGATACTTATGCCTTCATCCACCAAGAAAAAATAAAAAGTCGAGACCTACAGATATAAGATCTCACAGAATACATGGAGTTGACAAACTTGCAGTATGCCAACTTGGCCATGTTGACAGCAGGATGCTTGAGAACAGAATTGGAAAAGCATGTAGCAACCACCTACGCAAAGTATGAAATAAAATTTTCTAAGCACAAGAAGACGTTGTAGAAATTAGAAGTGGAAAATTCTAAATTAAAGGTGGTCAAGACTAGCTACTAAGGATAAAAGGATGTTATGGCAGATTTGGCTTAATGGCTCACAAACTACCAGGAATATAAGGATAAAGCTAGAGCCTATGAAGAGGAATGACAAATGTTTGCAGCTTGGTATGTCAAGGCCAACTAGATGTTTCTACAACTACTGTGTCCATGGGAGGTGCTGACTTCATCAAACATTGGAGCATCAGCATGGATGACACAAGATCCCCAAACTGAAGAAGAAAAACTCTAGGCACTCCTTCAGAGACATTAACTTCCAAAACCTAGAGCACAAGATGAAGGTAAGAGATCCATGGAGGAACCACCACCACTAGGAACCACTTGAGTCCAATAAATTTTGTCTTTTGACAATTCTGTGTATGTGCCCTAATTTTGTTTTGTTCAATTCGACACTACAGCATGAGTAATTCCTAGTTAGTCAAATAATCCCATACCTATCCACTGTGTAATCAATTGAACCCATTCTTTTTCTAACTCAAGGATGAGTTGTTATTCAATCATGGGGGTATGATGAATTGTATTTTATCAAGCCCCGTTATCAGATCCTTGATATCAAGTACGCAATATCATAGCCTAGATAATGATATTGAATACATGATATCGAGGGTTTTGTGTAAGCCTATAAATACCATGTTCAGGTGCACAAGAAAGGGGGAGTCAGTTAGTATTAGACTAGAGTCTTTTTATCAATTTTCAATCCATTTTCAATTCTTTCTCCAATGCATTCCTACAATGTGATGATTGTAATTGTATGGAACCTTTATTCAAGTGTGATGTACTTGGACATGCACATGATCGACAATAAAGATCGAGATTACTCCATCATTGCAACATTCACTTAATTTTAATTACTTAATTATTATTGTTATTTATCATTTTCTTAATTAATATTTCTTTA
>MNCI01007155.1:84531-149768 GCA_015680685.1 Gnetum montanum
TTCTACAAGTTTCTCTTTTAATTGTTGGAATGCATGTTCACATTTCTTGGTCCAAATGAAAGGTACATCTTTCTTTGTAAGCTCTACCAATGACTTTGCAATCTTAGAGAAATTCTCAATAAATCACCAATAGTAGCCAGTGTATCCAAGGAATGACCAAACATCTTTAACAATCTTTGGTTGGTGTGTTATTCCATGGATGACCCTTATCTTTTCTAGGGCTACCTCAATATCTTTTTGCAAAATTCGATGCCCTAGAAAAATGCCTTCTTAGATCATGAGATGGCTTTTTGCCAGTTGAGTTGTAGGTTTGTATCTACACATCTCTTTAGTACTTGCTCAAGTCGGTCCAAGGCTTGCTCAAAGATAGTTCCATAGGTGGAGAATTCATCCATGAAAACTTCAACACCACTACCGATTTGCTATTGAAAGTTACTACGGACCAAGCATTGAAATGTTGTAGGGGCATTGCACATGTTAAATGGCATCTTACAATATGCAAAAGTCCCCCAAGAACTTGTGAATGTTATCTTAGCCTAATCTTCAGGTGCAATTTGGCTTTGGTTATAGCCACTATAACCATCAAAAAAGCTATAATAACAATGCCTAGATATGGTATCTAATACTTGATCCAAAAATGGCAAAGGAAAGTGATCTTTAAATGTTGCCATATTTAACAACCTAAAGTCAATGCAAACCTACCATTTGTCATCCTTCTTTGGTACGATTACAAGTGGGCTAACCCACTTAATATCCTTGATTAGATAGATGAACCTCATCTTAAGGAGTTGCTCTATCTCCTCCTCAATGATTTTCTTTAATTTGGGATTTAGCTACCTCTACAGCTACCTTCTAGGCTTCATGGCTGGGTTAGTGTAGATGCAATACTAACATATCCTTGGATTGATTCCTGTTAGCTCTAAATATGAGCAAATCATTTGTTCACCACTTTCAACAACTTCTCTTTTTGTTCAGGAGCAAGTTTGGCATTAATTATGACCAATTTACCATTCTTTAAAAATGCATACTTCATACTAGCCAGTAAATTTTTTAGTTCTAAGGGCTCTTGCTTGAAGTGATCAGGGATTTCTAACTTTCCCTAATAGGTATCATCATCTTCATTAGAGAGTTATGAATCAACTTGTTCAATTTTGTCCATGCCTTCAACATATGCACATGTTAGGTTGGAGAGGACTGCTAGGCTAGGAGAAAGATCATTTTCTTGATCGATTATCTGGACCACTTGGTTGAAAAATTAGTTGTGAATGTACAACCCTTGTAGCATTTTTTTATTGTGACTGTGGAGGAATATCACCCTTCATAGAAAAAGTAGAAGGTAATTGGATTGAAGTTGGAGATGTAGGTGTACAGAGATGTGGAGGATGATAAGGATACGTATATGGGTTTGTACCTCAAGTAGATGGTGAATGTGTTCAGTGGTACTCTAGAGGGTAATAGTGATGTTGGAATGATGCATGACTTTCAAAACTTCTAGGGGAGACAAGTTGCTAAACATAGTACCTATATGGATCTAGTTTCCTATAAGGGTACTACTACCTTGGTAGTGGCATTCCCCATGATTGTGGTTGATTCCATTATTGGTACTATTCATAAGGTTGTGGAGGAGTTCCACTTGGATAGTAAGCTTGTTGCTATTGGTGGAATTACCTTGGATTGCCTTGAGGATAAGGCAATCGTCTTGGTGCTTACGTACGTGATAGGCAAGGATTTAATGCATACACTCCAGACTCTTGTAAGTGTAGCACTACAAGGAAACATCT
This sequence comes from Gnetum montanum, assembly GCA_015680685.1. NCBI lineage: Eukaryota > Viridiplantae > Streptophyta > Gnetopsida > Gnetales > Gnetaceae > Gnetum > Gnetum montanum. Next base: position 86,313 of record MNCI01007155.1, read on the forward strand.
CTTTGGATGTTCATACTAGCATATGTCACATTCAATTTCATCATCAAAGTTAGACTTCACAACTTCCTCTACTACAACAGCTTTGGCCTTACCTCTTTGGTAGGCACATTCAACTTCCTTTCGCATCCTACCATTACAATTACTATTTTTCTCTTTAGATTCTTCAGAAATCTTCAAAGAGATTTGAATTTTTCATCCAAAGAGTCCCATAACATGTCAACCTTGGCTAAAATATTAGAAACAAACTTTTGGATGGGCAAGGTCTTTCTATTCGCCACTTCATCAAGTGGTGACTCCTTCTCATCACAAAATAAAACCTCTCATTTTCTAATGAAAGGATCCCTGTTATACTCTTCAGCACTTTTCCTTTTTCATAGCTCACCTTCTTCTTTTACTACCTACTCGATTAACCTTTGGATCTAATGAGCTCTCATTTTAGACAACCTTCCTTGGGCATATGCCCCAAGGGTTCTTCTTGTTTCTACTCTAAGCCCATCTATGATGTGGTGAAGTTGTTCCCTCTAAGAGTACCCATGGCCAGGGCATTGGTATAGGAGTGAATCGTATCAACCTATGGCAACATTCAAGGGTTCATGTGCTCCTTGTTTCCAGCCTTGGATTTTCCTTCACAAATTAGACACTCTAGAGTATATTTGGTATTTGTCATTGAATAGTTCTAACATGGTACTCCATCTATGGATAGATTCTATCTCTAAGGACTAGTACCAGCTTTCAGCTTCCTTAATGAATGTCCTTGAGAAAAGTTTAAGTTTCTACCACTCATTCTCTCTGTTCTGTAAGGCACATGCATCTTGAAAAGCTTGTAGATGTGTCTGCAAATCAAAATTATATCCTCCTCAAATCTTGGAATATTATTCATATCTAGGTGATTGATCCAACTATCCTTCAGATGCTTGGTCAGGATTTTAACTACCTTCATAATGTTGAGCATACTTCAAGTCACCAATAAAGGTTCATCATCATCACTACATTGATGACGCTGATGATGGTTTCGGCCACCCCTTCAATTTTGGTGGCCTTGATGGCATTGATCACCTTCATCACAATTGTTTTAACGGTGGCTTCCATGAGAACCATCAAATGAAGAGGAGTGTTTGGAATTGGATGAAGAGGATGAAGAGAAAGGTGGATCACCATCTTGGTGTCTACCACCACTCTTATGCTAATTACAATCACCATCCTTAGATCCCTTGTTATTGCAATTTTTACCCAAGTTCCTACCTTGGCTATCACTCTTTCCTAAACCTAGTTTATGAATAGTTGATGATAGGTTCAGGTTCACACCCTTGCCATTAGTAGCATGGGGTGGAGAATCTTCATGTTGAGAACCTTCCAAGGAAGGATCCTCATTGTCCTCTTGATCTAGTAGGAACAAGGGGTTAGTTTAATGTTTTTCCTTTGTAGCTTCATGGAGTTTCTTCTAACATTAATTTCATTTATGTTGTGTTTCAATGGGATAGTAGTTTCCAGTGTCAATCCATCCACAACATATTCTTCGTGAAGATCTACTATGCCCAACTTCTTGCAACATAAATGCCCAACATGTAGTCTTGCAGTTTTATTATTATGTACAATTACATCAATAATTTGATAGCATAAAACACAATTTTAACAATGAAGTTGATTTCTATACAAGATCAAAAAATTTGATATAAATTTTTTAAATGACTCAAAGAAATTCTAAAATTATAAAAGAAAGCAAAGAATTATAAGAAATGGAAATTTATGAGAAATTAGAAAATACCAAATATCTAGAAAAATATTTAAAATATTAGAAAATTATAAGAAATTATAAATTACAAAATTGCAAGACAAGAAGATAAAAATACACTAAGCTTAAACCAAAGCATCTCTTCCATGACTAAGTTTTGAGAAAAGATGCAAAAGATGGATATGAGAGTTGTGGAAGTGTTTGAGGCATTGGGATGATAGGGCTCTTAGAATGACTTTATTTGTAGTATGTTGACTAGGATAAGCTTATGTAGGTTTGATGAATGATATATTTGTAGTGCACTAGACCTATAGACTACATGAATATGTATAGCTCCTTCTCAAGCATTTGAAATTTAGCACATTGAGATACATGATTTGGATTATAATAAAGGACCTTATTGCCTAATTGAAGATCTAGATGTCTAATCTTGAGGTCATGTCTTTATTTGCTGTAGACTTTATGGACTTCATTATGCATGAAGGCTATCATTCTATTGTCACTTAGCACATTCAAGTTCATTAATCTTTCACATTATGCTAAGGCAAGTTCTAAGTCTAAGTCATGGGCAATATTAAGAGTGGAATTTCGCTTGTATAAGTCAAAGTCACAAGGAGAATAACCAATAAGAAGTTTTTAGATTAATCTATAAGCCCAAAAAGCATCATTGATTTTGATGCTCTAGTCCTTCTTATACTTACTAACCATGTGTTAGTATACAAGTTATCTCATGATTTGTGACTTTGGCTTATCTGTTGGCTTGGGGGTGGTATGGTATTAGCTTTTATTTTACCCCTAAGCATTGCATCAACTTCTTGAATGTTAGTTCTATGTAGTGGATGTCATTATCAAATATTAATGCTTATGGCATGTCAAACCTATTCACAATATGTTGTTCAAAGAAATTGGTAGTAGTTATTACTTGTAATTAGTTACTATTGCTGCTTCAACCCAATTTATGCAATAGTTCATAACAACAATTATATAGGATTTGTAATTTGAAGAAGGAATGATAGAACCCATTTAGTTAATTCCCCATAGATTAAAAGGCTCTAATAGTTGTATTCATTGTTGTGGTCTCTCAAATCTTGTTAATACTCCATTGTCATGTTGGTAGCATTTGCAAGATTTTGTAAAATGATGTACATTGTGAAACATAGTTGGCCAGAAGTAATGAGCCATCAATCTCTTGATTGTTGTTCTTCTTCCTGCATAGTGACCTCCACATGATGTTGCATGCACATCCTAGAGAACTCTTAGTTGCTCCTCCTCTAGAACACACCAACACATCAAACCATCAATACAAATTTTATAGATGTTTCCCTCTATTTCCATTAAGTGTTTGACTTAGTGTAAAAATCTCTAGACCTCACATTTGTCCCATTCAGTAAGGACCTTTTGCTCCTTTAAATATGTAAGGTGATCTACAAACTAAGGAATGGTTTTTGAAGAGGAAACTAAAGTAGCCTTTGCAAACAAAGGGTCATTAGGGAATCGATCAAATAAAGGATTTTCATCAACCTTGTTGTCTCATCTAAGTCTTGAAAAACGCTTTGTAATAACATTTTTAGACCATTTATCTTTGTAATGTTGAATTCTTACAAGATTACCAACCACAAAATGATTTTATGATTCACTATGGGTTTATTCATAAAGAATCTGATTGCACGATGATATGTATGCACAAACATAGAATATCCAAGCACATAGTGGCTAAACTTTTTAAAAGAATACCATCAAATCCTTTTCTATTATGATGTAATTTAATTAAGTATTAGCAATTCTTCTGCTCACATAATGGATATAATATGGATGGTTTTTTATCATCCATTTGCATGAGTATGACTTCCAATGAATAATTGGATGCATTAATTATGATGTGGAATAACCTAGACCAATTGGATGCTTATAGAATTAGAGTTTGAATAAGCTCCTATTTAGGAAACTCACATGTTTTCTCACAATCCTCTGTCTAGTTAAAGGCTACATCTTCCTTGTAAGTTTTACCATCAATTTTGCAATCTTGAAAAAATTCTAAATGAAGCTTGATAACATTGTGTGTGTCCAAGAAATTACCTATCTTTCACTATTTGATGTCGCTGTGTGACATCTTAAATCACCTTGATCTTTTCTAGCTTAACTTCAATGCCTTTTTCTGATACCTTATGCTCAAGAATAATGCCTTTCTACCAAATGATAAAATAGAAATACAACTAGGAAATGTAATATATGATGATTTTGGAAACGAGAAACTAAAAATGCAATTATTATAACATATCTTCATTGTGCATTTTTAAACATTGATAAATCAAGAGTAACAAAGATGTACAACATGGACTCATCTCTTCACCTTGATCTTTTCTAGCTTAACTTCAATGCCTTTTTCTGATATCTTATGCTCAAGAATAATGCCTTTTTATACCCGATGACTCTTTTACCAATTTGGCTTTAAGCTTATTTCTACAAACTTTTCTAACATTTGTTCTAACTAGTTCAATACTTGTTCAAAGTTAGAGTCATAAGTGGAGTAGTCATCTGTGAATACTTCAACATCATTACCATTCTGGTTTTGGCACATGCTTAAGAATAGGTGTTAGAAGATAGTAGGCACATTATGTAAGCCAAATAACATCATCTTTTATGCAAAAATCCTCTGATGACTTGTGAATATGGTCTTAGCTTGGTCCTCCACTGTGATTTGAATTTGGTTATATTCGTAACATCCTCCTTACTAGCCTTAGATTAAAAAGCAATACATTGGATATATAACCCTTAATGAAAAATTGGTCATGGTAAGAAAAACTAAAAGTCGAAACAAACTAACACAATGATAGGGAAATCAAAAAAAATGAAGTCATGACTAATAAGAAATAAAAAAATGATAATAGCAAAAGAATAAACAAAATATAATTAATTAACATGAATATATTAAAAGGATTGAAAGTAAAAATGAACTAAAAAAAGACAAAGGAATATAAATCCAAATATTTGAAGTATAATCATCATAAATATCCAACAAGACTCTAACATGTTTAGACATACATAAAATATCCATAATCCAAATACATAATGCATAAAAGAGAATAATATAATAGAGGTCTATAAAATGTCATAAATATGCCCAGAGATAAATAGGCTAATGTTGAAAAGTAAACATGCATAAAATTGAAAGATTAACAATAATAACAAAGATCCCCTTGATCTACCTAGCCTTGACTGAGTGAGAAACCTTGGTAACTCCTTCGATTAAATCAAGGGTAAGTCTCATGATAGCTAGGTGAAGGCATGTAAGCCTACAACATATGTCAATAAGCATAACCAAATTAAATTACCCACTCCATCCATTAACCTACAAAAAAGGAGGCTAGTATGCACTACACTCAATTTCAAATGTTTAAATTATTATCATGTGCACTGTTCCAAATTTCCAAACCAAATGTCAAACTACCAAATATATGGATTTTTTTATTAGCCTCAAACAAAACTATCGATGCTAGAGGTACCACCTAAGAATAATGTTTTGGAGGCATTAAACAAAGAAACTGATGAGTTATGGATCACCCTCTTCAACAAGATGGGACTTATAATAAGAACCACACTAATGCATCCTAGCAAGGGTCACATACTACATATCTCCAAGGAGCCCATCTCAAATCAACCATATAACTTAGTGATAGCTCCTAACAATTAACAACCATGCAAGCTTCTAAATAATATAAACCAAATATTAAGGATGGAGGAACACAACCAATAACCAACAAGTCCAATTGACAAAAAGCTCCAACAATAAAATCCATGATTGATATTAACAAATAGACATGATCCAAACTTATTGAACAATATCAAACAAAGTCTAGGATCATTGAAACATGTCAAACTAAGCTTCAATGAAAAGATAGACTTATAAATAACAAAAATATTTAGACAACAACCTCACCACAACCTATGGTGGCTTAGACAACCTAACCATAACTCATTGTTTAAACAGAAAAAAATCATTGGTAGAAACTACAACAAAATTTCTTGATCATTTCCCACCAAAATCTAAACACAATCCATAATGGTTTTAGGAAATCACAAGAAATGACTTGAAATGGATAAAACAACAAGGGGGGAAATAACACAACTTCATCACGACTTGTGGTGACTAACCAAAACCTAGCCACAACTCATGGGATTACATGTTTTCACAAAACAAAGATCAAAAATGCAAAAGACAACTTAAGGGTTGATCACAACCTCACCATGACCTATGATGAAATATCACAACTTGTAGTCAATGTCAATAGTCTCACCATAAATTGTGGCTAATTTGTGGTATAAGCATAATTCTTGAAAAAGATAGAACATGACTTCAAATGATCACAAAATAACTAGTAGTTAACAAGAGATGTTGGGGATGGCATGACAATGACTTAGAAGATAATTATGGACCTTCAAAACAAGGAAAAAGTATAAATGAAATGAAGGTATGGCAAAGGATTCAAACCCTATGGAAAATCATTGAAAATGTGTAACATAATAAGGAATTAGAATTCAACAAAATGATCAAAACCTAATTATTTCTATGTCAAGGCAAATATAACAACATAAAAATATGGATCTAACATGCAAGACCCAACCCAACTAGTTGATATATTGAATTCTCACAAAACCCTCTTTTTTAAAAGTGGCAAGAAGTAGTAGTATTACAATGAAAGAAAAAAAAGTTATCAATAAAATTTAAACAATACTACTCATGCAAAGCAAGACCCAAATCCAATCATAATTTCATACATATCTAAAAAAAATCAACAAAATTCAACCATGTTGATAATGCACAAAAACCTATGAATCAAAAAAACAAGAAAAAGTGTCAAGATCACTCACTCGAGAAATCAAACCATAAATCCACAAGCAACACATGAACATAGCTAAACACTCTCACACAACCACATACATGAATCAATGAAACTCCAAATACTACCATAGACGTTCAAATTGGCAATGCTTTCACATCCAAGAAAATGGATGCCAATGGTTGAATAGAGTATGAAGTTTTTATCAAAAATCTATCAAGAACTCAACATAGCAAAACTATCCAAATTTCTTTAAAAAATACAATAAGAGAAATCTACTACCAAACTAATCATAACTCGCATAATCTTCCATAAAGCCAAAAGCCATACTAGAAACATAATAATAAGAAACAACATAGATCATAATAATTTATTTCATAAAATAATGTCAAGCTTATACAAGAATATGCCCATGCCATCACATGCTCATACCATAGCCTTCATAAAAGCCTACCAAACTCATCCACTAGGTTAGTGCATACCAACTAAAAATGCATAATAAATTAATGCATAGAAATTAAAACTCATGAAAATAAAATATAAAGTTGAAAATCTAACCAATAACCATAATCAAAGCATAACATAACATCAAAAGCATTAAGAAGAAAAAAAACACTAGGATAAATATGCTAACCTAATAATCCAAAATATGGGCTGTTACATATTTGTTATAACCATCCAAAAAGTTGTAATATTAATGGCCTACAATTGTATTTAATACCTAATTAACAAATGATAATGGAAAGTGATCCTTGAATGTTACCATGTTCAATAGTCTAAAATCGATGTCGATCCTTCATTGGTCTTCTTTTTTAGGCACAATTCTAATTAGGCTCATCTACACACTAACTAATATAAGAAAAATGAATCTAGCTTTGAAGAGCTTCTCAATATCATGTTTTTATAGCTTGTTTCAACTTCGAATTAAACTTGCGATGTGATTTATGTTTCAGGTTTATGGCATGATTAGTGTATATGCACTATTGACATATACAATGATCAGTTTTGGGGATTTCATCATAAGGCCATGCAAATATTGTTATCAATTTGTTTACAACTTCTAACAGCTTCTATTTTTATGCTTCTATGAGCTTCGTATTAATCATAACCAGCATCTCTATCTGTATAATCATGATGTGATGCTTCTCTATCTAATGATCTACATCATGATTATGTGATGCTTCTCTATCTAATGAATCACATCTATTTTTATGCTTCTATGAGCTTTGTATTAATCATAAGAATTACATGATGTGATGCTTCTCTATCTAATGATCTAGGCTCTCTACATGCAATTGCACCTTATTTCATTGTACATGATGCATGAAGCCCTCTTTTTTCTTAATCTGTCCATGTTTGTTTTCCTTAGAGATTTTCAAATATAGATCTTTAATTTAGAGCTTGGCATCAATGGTCCTTAACCAAGTCCTTTCCATAAAGATGGGAAACTTCCATTTGTAATTGTTTACATCGATTACCAAAAACTTTATTGAGTTAAACCACCCACTAAGGATGGTCATAATGTCCTCCACCTATCCCAAAGAAGTATCACTGGACTAGTTTATAAGCTTTAACCTAATATTGCATTCTTTAACTAGTGGTAGATTCAATACTTTGTATATCTCTTGAAATATCAAATTAACTTTAGAACTTGAATTTAATAGAGCCTTGCATGGTGCATTTTCTATAATCTATAAGTAAATAAGGAAGCTTCTAGGATCTATTCCCTTCTTGGAAAAGATACATACTTTAATCCAATTAGTAACAACATGGATTAACATGACAGTTTACACATGGACACCTTAGTTTGAAGGTGACTCTTGTACGACATGGAAGGATGTTGGTGTTGATGTGGGATCTATAGCCATTAATTCTTACATAGGTTTAGGTGGATTGATAGACACTAAGAAAGAACATGTTTAAAGCTTACACTCAAACCTACTTGAGCTATCATCCACTTGCATGTTCATAACTCTAGTAGCATTTTTCTAATGTGGCTACAGAGGGATTTCACCTTGTAGGTATGAAAGTGGTGCTAGAGAAAGAGAAGTATGTGATGATTAAGGATACATGAGAGATGAACACAAAAGATATAAATGTTATTTAGCTCTTAAAGTTGTGGATAATACACGTGGGCAAAGTAAGTTTAAGTAACTATGCCACTTGGAAAAATGGGTTATTGGACATAATATCCATAAGGTTCTCACTACCTCTAAGGATACAAGTATCTTGGTGGTTACATTTACCACCTGTGGGTTTTTCCACTACTAATACTAATATTTCTAAGGTTGAGATTGAGATCCACTTGGATAGTATTGCTGATTGTGGAATTGCTTGTAGATGTCTTATGAGTAAGAAAATCTCCTTGGTATAGGCTTTTTTGATAAAATTTTGATTTAATACATATGCCCTTGAATTCTCTAGATGTGACATAACCAAACAACATCCCATAGAATGTTCATATTAGCAAAAGTCACATTCATCATCATCAAAATCTAAGTTAGCAACCTTATCCACTATAGTAGCTTTGTCTTTCTATGTGTACATGTCTTTACTTGGTTCTTTGTTCTTTTTCTTATCTTTGTCTTATGCAAGGGCCTACTCCATTCTTTTTCCACTATTTTGAGAGTAGAAGAAAAGTCCTTATCAATTAAGTCCCAAATTTTTCTTATCTTTACCATAATATTTAAAACTAATTTTTGGATTAACAAAGTCCTTCATTGGATCACCACCTCCATTAGATCTTTATCCTCTTTTATGTCACATACACATGCATCCCTTTTGCAAAGAGATGGATCTTTGTTATACTCTTCTATGGTTTTCCTCTTTTAACACTTAATTAATTAACCTTTACATCTAATTGATTCTCCTTTTTTAAAGTCTTCCTTGGGCATAAACCCTAAAAGTATCTCTAGTTTTGCTTCATAGCCCATCTATAATGTGTCTTCACTACTTTCTTTGAGAAAATCTATGGCCTAAGTACTTGTGTAATAATGAATAATACCTACTTAATATTACATCAATAGATTCATGGTTTTTCTATTTCCACCCTTAAATTTCTTTTCTCAAGTTGACATCATGGAGTATGTTTAATATTCATTGTTGAATAGCTCTAACATTATACTTCATCTTCAAATAAATTTTGGTTCCATGAATTAGTACTAGCTCTTTCCTTCCTTGATGAGTCTCCTGGGAAATAGCTTAATCTTTTGTCAAGTGTTCTTTATATTATGCATGACATAGACATCATGGAAGGTTGACAAATGGAATTGCAAATTAAGATTATAGCCTCCCTAAAATTTTGGAATGTTTCTCATGTCAAGCAACTTGATGTGACTATTTCTTTGATGCCTAGTGATAAGTGACAAGTATTCCTACACTCAACCATATGAATCACTAAGCATTCACATGCGATCTGGTTGAATTCCATGGATTCTATGTCTTCTGGTACACTAGTCTCTAGGAAGTGAGCTTGCCCTAATAGTCATTCATTGTCTTCCTAATTACACTTTTGATATGCAAAGGTATGACTAAGTGTAATTGAGACATATGATTTTTATTAGTTTTACGTTTTATGTTTTGGGTGCTCAAAATAAAGGATTGAAGGAATGAAGTAATTGAATAGCTAATTTAATCTAACTAACTACATGTAACTAATCCTAACATAAGCATCCAGTCCCACTTCCCACACACATCTTGAACATGTATAACACTGCTGGGTTACCAAACATTAAGCGTTACTAGGATTACCAAGCATCATGAGCATGCTCAAAGTGATTGTACTTATGTGCTTAGTTAATCACTACTTAATCTAGTTTAGTTTAGTCTAATTAAGTATTTAATCACTTAAAGAATTAAAGGAAATTTCATAAAACATTAAATGCATAAATAAATAATTAATCTATTTCCAAGTGTTGCAAGGTTTATCAAAATGTTCATCTTTATTGTCATTCACACTGATGTGCTCAGGTACACCAATGCTTGAATAAAGATTTGTATACTTTCTGACTCCCATTGTAGGCACTTATAAAACTAGCATAACTTTCAAATGAAAAAACTACAAGAGCCCTACTACAACTATGATAAGACATCCCCTAAACATAGTGGGTGAACACATATTTATAGACTTTACTATGGAGCTCTATTAGTAGGGCTTTGTCAAAGTAGAAAATACTAGGTTGACATGGCCCTGTCAATGGGGCAAGACCACGTAAATGGGGTTCCATCGATGGGGGCTTATCGATGACGCCATGTCAATGGGGGCCTTATGACATGACTCTTTGATGCTTTATCATACCCTTATGACTAAATGAAAACCTGTCCTTGAGTTCCTCTACAAAATTTGGAGGATATGGGATTATTGACTAACACTTAACATAACAAATTAACACAACAAAACTAAGTCCCTAAGTGTACAAATCGACATCATTACAAAATTTGTGGTGTTCATGATATAAAAATTAAACACCTTGACATGACTACTCAAATTGGATGGCACATCCTCTCATAGCATGAAGATGGTTGAGAACATTAAATAGTCCCAAGTAATTGAGGTTCTTGAGGTTCTAAAGGACCTTCGCCAACTTTAGGCATGTGTAGTGGCTAAGGAGGCTATGGCTATTCTCCTGCAGCTTCTACTTTCAATGGAAGGTGAAAGGCATCCAGTAATGCCTTCATCTTCTCCTCCTTACTCCAAGGATCATTCATAGTCCATGCAACATTGCTAATGTGGGCTAGAATGGGGATATCCCTCAGGCAAAGCATTAATGGAAATAGATCCTTGACATTAATGAACCATGTAGTGAATTATTTACATTCAATATCAAACACCTTTACTACATTTTGCAGCTCTAGGTAGTCATTCATTCTTTTGGCCATGCTCTTAGCAACAAATCTCTAATCAGTGTATTTGCCCTTGAGAACCTCAAGTTCAACATTTGCCATCACAAAATTTTTCTTAATGTCCTTGTGGTGCTTAAACTTGACCTTGTACAATAAGTATGAGCTATCCACCTACTTCTCTAGTTCTAACCACGACCATCTGGCAATTAACATAGCCAAGTTTGTGCACTAAAGATTGGCAAGCTCCATATATTTTGTCATCTTTTCAATATACAGCTCCTTCAGGCAAATTTTTGCTTTATGGTATTTATCAATCCCATCAATGATGGGCTACCATAATTCGCATCCTTGTTGGAGTTGCTAGAGGGTCTCATTCACCTTTACCTTTGCCACTTGAATGTGTTTCTCATTTATTTCCTTTTGTAGGCCAACCTAGTCTCTGTAGTGATCTTTGACTCTCAAATTTTAGAGCCTCTAATTTCTAGGTGGCTACCTCTATTGTAGTCTTTTAGCAAAGGGCATGGACCTCCTTCATGGAGAGGTTTCTGTTCTCAACTACTAATCTCCTTAACTCTATATTTGCTATAGCTAGTTGCTCCTATTTTTGATGGATAAAATTAGTCAATTGTTGTTTATGCATATCAACATTTCACAAGCAATGATTTTTTGCAATTAGCTGCAAATTCTCCTAGTAAGTCAAATCTAAGGCCTTCTAAATTTTATGCTGGGTGGCCTTTGCCAAGGATCGATAGAACACTGCCATCTCCATCACATCCTCAACCCCTTTCAACCTAGTATGAAGCTGTTCAAGAGCTTCATCTCTTATCAATGTTGGGTTAAGAAATGTAGCATTGGTAATTTGGGTTCTCAGTTTAGTAACTTTTGCAGCCAAGCATTCATTCAGCTTCTTGGCTATTTCAAGTTGTCCTTCCAAAATAATATTCTTTCCCCTTGCCTCTAGCAACTTTGACTAGGCTATAGTTATACCATCTACAAGGTCAAAGACATCCAAAAGCAGTTTCCTGGTTCCTACAAGTCAATCTAGCAATTGTTCATGCTAAGTTGTGCTTAGTCTACTGCTTATGATTCCTTTAGACATCTACACATATTTAAGTGTAGTGACATCTAGTATAGACATTGTAGGTGCATTGATTGTTTTGACGATTTTGTTAGTAACCACCTTTGCTGCTATTCCTTGCCCTTAGTGCTACATCACCATTACTATTGGTCCCTCATCCTCCTCCAAGTGTAACATTCTCAAAAATATCTAGGAGTTGTTATTGTTCTAAGAGAGATATTGTTACCTATCTGGTGCTAGGATTTGACCTCATGAACAACTACATTCATCGAGCAAAGAAAATGGATCCACCTCCCTCCATCAAGCTAACTATTTAGGCCACCTCATTTAGGTGACTCATCATGGGTCAGTACACAAATGTGTCATCACCACGTGTGCCTATCCATTGCTCTTGTTGGATCAAGAGCCATTTTCAATACTCATCCAACTACTAGGATGTTGTAGTGACATCTGACACTATTTTTTGAGTGGCCAATACAGGTGGTGGTTGCTACTCCTCTTCTTAGATCGTTGTTGCAGAAGTTTTTTCCTTCAGCATCTCTATCCAATTAGTGGTTGGAGTGCATTGGATAACATCATTAGTGTAGTAGGCTATTCCTCCCATTCGACATAGTTTTCTGATGAGACATGAGAATGGGAGTGCCTTCCTTCCATGTTCATTCTCCTTGAACCACTTCTCTATCTTCAAATAGATTAGTTGTTGAAAGTTGATTGGGAATCTTCTACCCAAAGCAGCACACATACAAGCAAAAAAGGTAGTGATCTTGTTCGGCCTCACCGTGGGATATAGGTGAAAGGCCACAATCTTGTAATGGATTCTTTCTGCCAGTGTTAGCACATCATACTCCTTGTGGTTAACACCATAGCACCACTGAACCCATTCCCTTTTGATGCTAGGATCTACCTAGATTTTTCCTAGTTTAAGGCAACCAAAGTGCCTCTACAATGGCTTACACGAAGTAGGACACTAAAATGTTCTTGATCTTAATCATTGAACTAGCCTGCCTCTTGCTCCAAAATAGGAATGTCTCTCCCATGTACCATTCTCTGCTAAAAGTGATAATTGGCCACATCGAACAGGTCTTTAGTTGATCTTATACCTTTTTAGGTGATTGCTCCAAGAAAGAGCTGAAGTTCAAATCTTACAGTATTGTTTACTGGACCTCCCTTGATTTGATTTGGTTTATGCAGGCTTCTATCAAGGTTCCCTCAAGGTTCACTTATTTTGTTGGTGCCTCATCTTGGTGGAAATGTTATGTTGTTACCACCTGTTCTAGAATCTAAGAAATAGACCCCACTTCAGCCTCTTCCCTAAGAGGTCCTATGGCATGGGTTGCGATCAGTTCTTCTTGAGCCTATTCTTGGCCCCTTTTCATTCTTTGTCGTTTTCCCTTGGTTGAGAAGGTTTTCCTTCTTGTGTGTGTTTGCCTTTTTATGTCATCTGCAATCACAACACATCCATGGATTGGTAGATATAATGTGTAACTTAAAATATTTGGATACCTTATCTCATTAATTAGTTACACTTGGCTATGGTTGGACCATGGTAGATTGATTATTTTATTATTATTGTATTAATTTTTTATTATAAGTGTCACTAGAGCTCGTTGGAAGGGTTTAACTCTTGTAATTTGGCATTTTAATGTTGATTCCTTAGTTAAACCTTTGTGGGAGTTAGAAAAGTGTTGAAACATTTTCTATCAAAAATAACATGTTTAAGTCGCCCACAACTAAGAGCTTATCTTTAAGAAATATAAGGTCAAAGAATGGAGTGATTCTAATAAATGATTAGAAAGTTATGGGCTTTGGAAGGTTCTGGGCTTTGAAAACTGCAAAAACTCCTTGGGCGTTTAAGAGAAACTATGAAAATTTCAAGGGGTATCATGCATATATATAGTATTTTTGCATTGCATCGATGGGGCTACATATCTGCATGGGCACCATTAATAGTGTCCCATTTATGGGGTTCGTAAATGAAATTTTCAAACTTGAATATTTCAAAAAATACAAGGAATTTTTCAATGAATTTGGAGACCATGGATTTCCACAAAATCCAAGAATATGATGAAATCATTGAAGAGGGTCTTTGAAAGCTTGAAAATTCAAAAATTTGATGGAGAATGTGTGAATTAAAGAAAAATACTTAAAGGAGCACATAGTCAAATGCAGAAGATGGATGCATGAAAGATTCTGATTGCAATAATGCCTAAGGATAAGGTGCTTAACAGACCCAACTAAGAGATATGCAAGTGGGTCCTCCCCATAGTAGGCACATGCCCTATTTTCCCTTACATAACCTCAACCCAAGGATTTTGTGGAAACCACACCATGCAAAGACTTATTCAATGTTATTGATCAGCATGTAATGATAAGAAATCCATGAAAATACTTATGCATCCAAGTAAATAGAAAAGTCACATCTTGTGCAAACCTTTGAATTCTTCCTAATTCTAGAAACCACCAAGGTCACAAATTTATTAAAATTTTATTTAATGAAAGGGACCTCATATTTTCAAAACAATGAAAACCATAGATTTTTGTAGATGGGTGGATGTCATGGACTCACTACCTATTCCATGAAAAAGAAACCATATCATAGCCATCAGTACAAAAATTCAAAAATAGAAACTAGAAATTAGCAAACAAAAACATTAAGCACAAACCACCATTAGCAATGGCTACAGCACCACTGTGTTATGTTGGCACAAAGCATGTTTTTTAATAAAAAATGAAAAATCACACTAAAATAAAGTAAAAAATATAAGAAAGTGTAAAATATTCAAGAAAAATTTAAATTTACTAACGATGGTGTAAAACAAAAATGGTTTAAAATAGGAAAAAGTTTTAAAAATAAAAAAGTTGTAAAATAAATCATTTATAAAAACAAAATGTGTAAAACAAAAAATAGAAAAACTAAGGAGCCATGTACATGATTAGCATGGATGACCATCTCTCCCACAACTAAGTTCGAAGGAGGAGATCCATGAATGAGGTTGTCCATCTATTGAGGCATTGCTTCCATTGGCTTGCATGGGTTCATGGAAAGGCTTAACTTGTTGCATGTTGACCAGCTGCTTTTTGTCTGAGCTCTCAAGTTTGTAGATCAACACAGCCCTAGAAGAAAAGGTTTCATAAATGATGTAAGGCCCTTCCCACAATGTCTAAAACTTAGTTCGTTGAGGTACATGTATGGGGTTCCAGTAAATAACCTTCTCTTTCAATTAAAATTTCTCTTTGCATATTCTAAGGTCATAACACTTTTTGTTGAATGTCTTATGCACTTCATTCAAGGATAGGCCTACCAGTGAATTTTCATCTAGCACATTTAGGTTGATTAATCTTTATTTTTGTGCTAGGCTAAGGTCAAGATCCAAGTCATAGGCTGTTGAAAGTGTATGGAGCTTGAATTGGATAGGTAGAGTTGGTAATTTGTTATACACTAGCTCATAGGGAGAGTAGCCTATAGGAAGTTTCCATGTTGAGTAGTATGTCGAGAGGACATTGTTTAATATTGTGTTTCAATCTCTCCTATATTTGCTTATAGTTCTCGTTAGGATCTTTGTAATCTCCATATTGGTAACTTTTACTTAACTGTTAGCTTTGGGGTGGTAGAGTGTTGTTAATTTATATTTAACCCCAAAGCATTACATAAGTTTGTGAAAAGTAGCACCTGTAAAATGGGTTTCATTATCAAAAATCAATGCACGTGGCACTCAAAACCTATTCACAACATTTTTTTGTACAAATTGTGCAACAGTGGATGATGTATAATTGATGATGGCTACTAATTCTACCCATTTTGTGCAATAATCAATGGCAACGAATATATATGCCTTTACATTTGACATGGGTGTGATGGGATCCATGAAGTCGATGCCACATATGTTGAAGGGTTCTAGTGGTTGAATCCATTGTTGAGGTCCTTCCATTCATGTGGTCATTGGGCATTCTTGAAGATGGTTGGCTAATAATACACTACCATTAGGATCTTAATGGCCATGCATCTCACAGCATAGTCATCCCCACAAGGACCCTCATGAGTGTCCTAGAGAATGTGTAGTTGATTAGCATTAGGTACACACTAATGAACCAGGCCATTAGTACACACCTTGTAAAGATGTTCATTGATTTTTGTGAATCGTTTGGCTTAATGAAGAAACTATTGTTTCTTTTTGTAGTCCAAATCTTATGGCATCTCCTGAGTAAGAAGATAAGTAAGGATGCCATCATATCATTTTGGTTCTATAAGCACTTGTTCATTTATTACACCAGCAAAGAGAAGTTCATCTAGAAATTGGTTAAAGTGGGCTCTCCTCCTCTTTATCATCCCATCGTAACTAAGACAAGTGATCAACAACCACATTTTCAATCCCCTTTCGATCTACCATCATAAAATTGAATTCCTGCAAGATCACTAACCATCGTATGACATGGGGGCTCACTGTTGGCTTGTTCATTAGGAAGCAACTGGCATTGTGGTAATTGTGCATAAACACTTTACATCCAAGCACATAGTGCCTGAACATTTCCCAAGCATACACCACAATCATTAATTCTTTCTCTATGGTGGTGTAATTTAGCTACACACCCACAATGCTTTGGCTTGCATAATGGATATAATATGGATGTTTTTGGTCGTCCAATTGCATAAGCACCGCTCCGAAGGAATAATTAGATGCATTTGTCATGATATGAAACAATTTGGACTAGTCAAGTGCTTGTAGAATTGAAGTCTCTGTGAACTTCTACTTGAGGCTCTCACTTTTTTGCATTCCTTAGTCTAGATGAATGTAGCATATTTCTCCATTAGCTTGACCAACGATTTTGTGATCTTAGAAAAATTCTTTATGAATAGTCGATAGTAGCCAGTATGTCCAACGAATGACCAAACACCTTTAACAATTTTTGGTTGGTGATTTATTCCTTGGATGATCCTTATCTTTCCAAGATCCACCTCAATCCTTGCCTGAGAAATTCTATGTCCCAATATAATGCCCTCCTAGAGCATGAGATGGCTCTTTTGCCAATTGAGTTGTAGGTTTGTTTCCACACATCTTTTAAGTACTTTCTCAAGGTGTTCTAGGGCTTGCTTGAATGTAGCACCATAAGTGGAGAAGTCATTCTATCAATTTTCTGCTAAAAGGTGCTTAAGACTAGATATTGGAAAGTGGTAAGAGCATTGCACAAACCAAAAGGCATCTTTCAATATGTAAAAGTTCCCTAGGGACTCGTGAATGTTGTTTTGGATTAATATTTTGCTGCAATCTGGATTTGGTTAGAGCCATTATAACCATTCAAAAAACTGTAATAGAAATACCTAGATATGGTGTCCAACACCTGATCAACAAATGACAACCGAAAATGATCTTTGAATGTTACTATGTTTAATAGTTTGAAGTCGATACAAACTTGCCATTTACTACCTTTCTTTGGTACTATCACAAGTGGACTTACCCACTCACTATCCACAATGGGGTAAATGATCCCTACCTTGAGGAGTTACTCAATCTCCTCTTTGACAATCTACTTTAATTTTTGGTTTAACCACCATTGTGGTTGCCTCATTGGCTTCATGGATGGATTGGTATAAATGCAGTGTTGGCATATTCGTGGATCAGTTCTAGTGAGTTTGGGATATGACTAGGAAAAAGTTATTGGCCATTTGTTGACCACTTTCAATAGCATTTGTTTCTATTCAGAAGAAAGATTGACATTGATTATTACCAACTTGTCATTTTTCAAAAATGCATATTCCATGCTAGTAGGTAGATTTTTCAAATCTAATGGCTCTTGTTTAAAATTTTTATGGATTTCTCACTCTTCCTAATAGGTATCATCATTTGCATCATCAAAGAGTTGATGATGAACTTACTCTAGTTTATCCATGCTTTTAATATAGGCACATATCAAACTCTAAGCAGGTTCCATGCAAAGTGTGTTGTTTCCAATATCAACTATCAACTACTTTGTGCCCTTCTATTTTTTGGCTATTGTGTGCAGCCACCTTTGAACTTCAAATTCATCTACACACTATCTGCATGCTTTGATGGATGTGATCTTAATAGACCAGAGTTTCTGCACACAATTACACCTAGTATCATCATACACGATGCGTGGAACTCACTTCTTTTTAATCTTTTCAAAATCATTCTCCTTGGAAATTTTCAAGGAGAGATCTCTTATGTCCATTTGCTCATTAACATTGCTCAACCATGCCCTTCCCATAATAATTGGAAAGTCTCCTTTATAGTTGTCAACCTTGATCACCAGAAAAATTGATAGGCTAGGACCACCTACAAATAGTGGTTATAATGTTCTCCACAAGTCCCAAAGGAACTGTAATTAACTAGTTGTTCAATTCTAGACAAATATTTCTCTTCTTGAGAGGTGGCAGGTTTCATGCATTGTACATGTCATGGAAAATTAGATTTACACTAGAACCTGAATCAAGAAGATCCTTGCATGGCTAATGTCTAGCAATCTATAAGTAGATGAGAGGAATTCTAGGGTCACATCTTTTCCTAAGAAGGTTGCAAGCCAGGATCTAATCAAATACAACATGGGTTAACATGATAGTGCAGATATTAGGAGGTGTTTGGTTTGAAGGGCTCTTGAAAGGTTTTGATGTAGAGGATGATGGAGAGACAGGGCAATTAGCTACATTAGTTTGTGAAGAATTTGGAGGACTATTGGGTCATAAGAATGGTTGTTTTCAAGATTTGGGTTCTGAACCATTCAGCTAGAAATCTGGCTATAAGTTAATAGCTCTAATAGCATTATGTTGTTGCAACTATGATGGAATTTCACACTACATAGATGGAGCAGGAGGTAATTGGATAAAGGGTAGAGGAGCATGTGCTAAAGGATGAGAAAGATGATAGGGATATGGATTTTTTCCTCTGGTAGATGGCAAATGAGTTTTTTGATACTCTAGAGGGTAGCAGTGATGTTGAAAAGAAATGTGACTAGAAGATTCATGTGGAGGGAGACATTGATTGCTAAAAATAGTATCCATATGGATTTGGCTACTTGTAAGGGTATTGCTGCCTTGGTGGTGACAACCCCCACAATTGTGGATGTTGCCATTGCTGGTATTGCTCATATGGTTGTGAAGGAGCTTCACTTGGATAATAATGTTATTATTGCTAGTGGAACTACCTTGGATTATCTTGAGGATAAGATAATCTTCTAGGTGCTTGCCTTCTTGCCAATCTAAGATTTAGCATGTACATCCTAGACTCCTACAAGTGTGACATAACAAGGCAACATCCTTTAGGATGTTCATATTGGCATATGTTACATCCTCCATCATCATCTAATTTTGACTCCATAGCCTCTTCTACTATCACAACCTTACCCTTACCCCTTTGGTAGGCATGTTCGGCTTCTTTCTGCCTCCTATGATTATAATCACTACTTTACTTTCTTGAATCTTCTACAATCTTTAGAGTAGTTTCAAATTTTTCATCCAATGAATCCCACATTTTATCTACCTTGGCCAAAATTTCAAACCTAGACTTTTGGATTGGTAAGGTCTTTATATTCACCACCTCATCAAGTGGTGACTCCTCCTCACTGTTGCAAAATCAAACCTTCCTTTTTCTAATGGAAGGATCCCTATTATATTCCTCAGTAGTTTCCTATTTCCTCAGCCCTCCTTCTTCTTTTACTACTCAATTTATTAGCCTTTGGATCTGATGGACTCTAAGTTCTAATAGTCTTCCTTACACATAAATCACAAGAGTTCTTCTCATTTTTAATATAAGTCCATCTATGATGTGGTGAAGTTGGTCTTGTTGAGAATAACTATGGCCAAGGCATCAATGTATGAAAGAATAGTATATGCCCATGGCAACATCCAAGGTTTCATGTGTTCCTTGCTTCCATCCTTGGATCTACCTTCTCAAATTAGACACTTAGGAGTACGCCTGGTATTTATCATTGAAAAGTTCTAGAATTGTACTCCACATGTGGATGGATTCCAACTCCAAGGACCGATACTAGCTTTCAACTTCCTTGATGAGTGTCCTGGGAAATAGCTTTAATTTCTGTCAATCATTTTCAATATTTTGTAAGGCATAGGCATCGTGAAAGGCTCCCCACCTCAAATCTAGGGATATTATTCATGTCAAGTCGCTTAATCCAACTATGGAATTTTTATTGCCTCTATGATATTCAACATACTCTAAGTTGCCAACAAAGGCTCATCATTATCATTATTTTAATGATGCCTATGATGTCCTCTACTACCCTTTCATTCATGGTGAGCCTGGTGATCATTATTATCTTGTTGTTCACATTCATCACAATTGTTCTTTGAACAACGTCTATCAGAACCAAAGAGAAAGAAGAAGATGTAGACGAAGAGGGCAAAGAAGGAGGAGGACTGTCACCACCATGGTATCTGCCATCTCCTCTATGCTTGTCACGACTACATTCATGAGATTTCTTATCACCCTAATGCTTTCCTAAGCCCCTGCTTGAACTTCCACTTTTTTTTTAACCCAGATTGTTGATAGCAAACTGTAGCTTTAGATTCAAGCCCCCATCACTAATATCAAGGGGTGGAGAATCTTCATGTTGAGAAAACCTAGAGGGAGGATCGTCATTATCATTTTGGTTGAGTAGGAATAATGGATTGGTAAACCATTTCCCCATCATAGCCTCATGGTGCTTCTTTTGGTATCAATCTCTCTTGTGTTGTGTTTCCATGGGATAATAGTCTTGGTAGTTATAGTCATGCACAACATACTCCTCTTAAAGATCTTGGATGCCCAACCTCCTAAGATTTTGGAGTAGCATCCTAAGCATAGATTTATTGGAAGGCATTACAATGTTGCCCTCCATCTCTCACCACCATAGGTATTCATCCTAGTGCAGGATGAAGGTCAAGTCAGGTACATACTCATCTAGATGATTATATACTACCTTGCATTCTTGAAGCACTAGCAGTTTAGTATCATTGCACTTGTGAAAAGAAAACATTTTGCAATTACAATAAGTTCTCAGTGTGTTTAAATTATTATATTTATTTTTAGAATGATTTTTGACCTTAGGGTTTGTCCAGTGATGTTAATGATTTTCACTATACCTAGATAACACACATTTCAAACAAAAAGAGTCCTTAGCAACGATGCCAATGATGAGCGACAAGTACCCTTACACTTAACCATACAAATCACTAAGTGTTCACATGCAATCTGGTCAAATTTTGTGGATTTTATGTCTTCTAGTACACTAGTCTCTATCAAGTGAACTTGCCCTAACTATCATTCGTTGTCTTCCCAATTACACTTGTGATATGCAAAGGTATGGTTAACTATAATCGAAGCATATGATTTTTTTTATTTTTATCTTTTATGTTTTGGATGCTTAAAATAAAGGATGAAAGGAATGAAGTAATTCAATTGCTAATTTAATCTAACTACACCTAACTAATCCTAACATAAGCATCTAATCCCACTTGTTATACACATCCTAAACACATATAACACTACTGGGTTACCAAATGTTAAGCGTTACTGGGATTACCAAATGTCATGCACATCCTCAAAGTGGTCATACTTATGTGCTTAGTTAATCACTACTTAATCTAGCTTAATTTAGTTCAATTTAGCCTAATTAAGTACTTTATCACTTAAAACATTAATGGGAATTGCATAAAAAATTAAATGCATAAATAATTAATTAATCTATTTGCAAGTACTACAAGGTTTATCAAAAGGCTTGTCTTTATTTTTGTTCACACTGTTGTGCATAGTTTCACTAGTACTCAAATAATGATTTGTACACTTTTTGACTCCTACTATGAGAACTTAGAAAAATATTCTCTAACTTTCATCCCTATGCTTTCTTCTTTCAAATTCTCTACTATTCATTATGTTTTAGAAATTTTCTCAAATATCCAGAACCTTGCTTCTTGATGGGGGTTTTCTCGTTTTTTCCTAGGATATACTATTGTGTTTTTCTATTGATTTATTTTTTCTATTATCACAAACAACCTAAAAATCAAAATTGGTATTAGAGCTAGGTTCTTTTGTGCTGGTTTTTTTTTTTTGTGATGTTTGATTTTAGGGTATGGATAAGTTTGCAAAAATCAAAATTGAAAAATTCTTTGGCAATAATTGCAAAGTTTGAAGAATGTACATGGAGGATCTTCTTGTCAGTGAAGATCTTTAGTAAGTAATTGTTGATTCAAAGCCTACTACTATCACAGATTCAGACTAGGAGGCCTTGAATAGAAAGAAATGAAGCAAAATTCATTTGTATCTCTCTCGTTTAGTGCTGCTTAATGTTTCTGGAGTTCTAACTACCAAATATTTGTACCAAACAAAATTGGTTGCTAATAGATTGTTTCATAGGAGGAATTTACACACACCCAAGATGCTTGAAGGTATGTTAATTACTAATAATTTAAGTATCTTCAACGATATCATGATGTAACTTGAAGCAGTTAAAGATAAAATGAAAGAGAAAGATTGTTGTATGTATCTTTTAGAGTCTCTTCCTGAGTCTTGGAATACTTTTGTAACATTAGTGAGTAATTTTGTGTCAACTCATAATTTTGATTCTATTGTATCCCAACTCCTTAGTGAAGAAACAAGAATTAAAAGGTCTACCCCTGTCCAAAGTGATCTTTTCATTGCCAAAAACTCCAACTTAAAGTTGAATAAAAGTCCACAGTTTAAACCTCCTAGATCCTAGAAAAATTTCACAAAACCAAGATGTTAGAATTGTGGAAAGATTGGTCATCTTAAAAAATATTATAAAGTAGCAAAGAAAGGAAAAGCATCTATAAATAATAATAATAACAATGAAATTACTCCTTCTCATCAAGAGGGAGATTTGTATGTGGTGTCACTAGTTGATGACACTATGAGAGTTTCTTGGTATATTGATTCTGGTACTTCCTATCACTATATCCCACACCTTGAATGATTTTGTGAATACTTTGTTTCTAATCTTAGTATGATCAAACTAAGTGACGATGGTCTTTGTGATGTTGTTAGGTACAGTAAAGTTTAAAATCCAATTTAAGGATGGAACCATTAAAACAATATCTCATGTTCGTCATGTACTTAAACTCACAATGAGTCTCCTGTTTGTGAGTGAGTTAAATTCTGCAAGTCTAACTATCATATTTGATGAAGAAAAATGTAAAACCTTACAAGGGTCTTTACCTCTAGCCACTAGTGTAAAGGTGAGAAGACTTTACCAGTTTGAAGTAAGATTGTGATAGCACAAGTTAACCCTCAATAGGAGATATCTTTTCAAGTGTATCTTTCTAATATTAAGTGTATCTTTTCAAGTTAATAAAGGAAATTTACAGGATCGTCCTCCCTCAATAGGAGATATTGCTCCTAACCAATAGGATGGTATGCCTAATATACAAGACATAGGTATAGGGGAAGATGAAAGTGAAGATGATAAAATCAAGTATCAACATGATGCTTCATCAACTTCACAATCCTTAAGATGGTCTAGTCACATAAGAAAATTACCCACTCAGTTTGAAGATCAAATTCTAATCGTTGAAGATAAACCACTTACTTATGATGAAGTGTGTACATCTCTTTATCATAAAAAAGGGAAGCAAAAAATGGATGATGAAATGTTTTCTATTCATAAGAATAAGACATGGAAATTGGTTGAACTTCCATCTGATAGAAAACCAATTGGATGTAAGTGGATGTTCAGAATTAAATCTAGTAACTAGTTTAAAGAAAGTCTTGTTGATAAGGGTTATTCCCAAAATAAGGGAATTAATTATGATTAAATCCTCTCCCCTGTGGTAAAATTAACATCCATTAGATCATTACTATCAATAGCAACAGCTTACGATCTAGAACTTGAACAAATGGATGTAAAAACTGCTTTCCTCAATGGTGATCTTGAAGAGGAAATATATATGCTTCAACCTAAAGGGTATGAAGTGAAAGGAAAAGAGCATATGGTGTGTCAATTGCTAAGATCATTGTATGGGCTCAAACAAGCACCAAGGATGTGGAATAAAAAAATTAATGAACACATGTTAAATTTTGGCTTCATTAGAAGTTAGGAAGACTCTTGCTTATCTGTCAAAAATAAAAATGGAAAACTCTTAATTTTATTGCTATATGTTGATGACATGTTAATAGCAAAAAGTGACATGGATGAAATTGAGTTGAAACAACTTCTTTCTTCTTTATTTGAGATGAAAGACCTTGGTGTTGTTAAAAGGATTTTGGACATGGAAATTAAAAGAAATAGAGGTAATAACAAACTTTGGATAGGACAATCTGCATATGTGCAAAACATCTTAAAAAGATATAACATGCAAGATTGTAAGCCTGTGGCAACACCCTATGAAACTAGGATGAAACTCTTAGTTGACCAATTCCCAATGAAAGCTGATGAAAAGAATCTCATGATAAAAATTCCATATGCTAGTGTGGTTAATAGGTTGATGTATGTAATGGTCACTACTAGACCTGATATTGCATACATTGTTGGAAAACTTAGCAGGTATATGTCTAATCCAAGGAAACAACACTAGATTACTGTAAGACAAGTTTTTTGATATCTTCATGGTACTATGAAGTTTGGTATTTGTTATCAAAGTGATTTATCCATTCTAAACGGTTATGTGAATGCTGATTCAGGTGGGGATTTAGATAATAGAAAATCCACTAGTGGATATGTGTTTAATATCTTTGGTGGTGCAATCTTGTGTAGCTCAGTCTACTATTGAAACAAAATATGTTGTTGCAAACCTAGCTAGTCAGGAAGCAACATGGCTTCAAAGATTAATGGCTAAACTAAGAATTCATAAAAGAAAATTTTGAAATTTGGTTGCGAGAACCAAAGTGCAATTTATATATCTAAGAATCCCACTTTCCATAATAGGATAAAGCATATAGAAATACAATATCAAACAACTGTTGATGTTATGAAAGGTGATATCATCTATGATCTGGATTAGGCTTCATAGCAACTTTGCCTTCAAGAGGAAGAATTGTGAGTAAAGTGAAGGCAACTATCATTCACATAACCTCAAATATTGTCATCTCTTTGATTACAAGCACTATCTTTTTTGTAATTGTATGGTACAAATATTTGAAATATAGTTAATGTAAAACCATTTTTCATCTCTATCATTTTACTATTAATATCTAGTTTACATCTAGCATCCCATGCTATAAATATGGTTACAAGGAAGCCTTCACGGTAGTGTGTTTTTCTTTCATCTCTATGCTTTCTTCTTTCCCATTCTCTATTGTTCATTATGTTTCAGAAATTCTCTCAAAGATCTACAAGCTTGTTTCTTACTAGGGTTTTTCTCATTTTTTTTCCAAGATATATTATTGTGTTTTTTTATTGACTTATTATTTCTATTATCATGAACAATCTAAAAATCACAAAAGCAACCATAGGTTTACCACGTGATCTACATTGAAGGAAGCAAGATTTTAGCGATTGGATTTGCCTAAGTGATAATTTGTATCCTCCTTTCTAACTACGATATTAATAAAATAGTAGCCCAATTTTCCTTTGCTACTTCATGATGTGCCTCCATGAAATGATCTTCGCAAAGTTGAACTTCAATGGGCTTGTAGGGCCTAGATATTTCATGAGCTAGCTTGTAGTCAACTGCAATTGCTTCTAGTCGAACCTTCATCAATGATACCATGAGCATGAATGGAGCTAAATGGTCAAGTAGCAACATAATGTTGCCTTATAGGTCCCTCCATCACATCTATTCATCCTAGTAAAGGATGAAGGAAAAAATTAAATAATAAGGATCCAAATGCTAGTAGTCTATTTTCACCTGATAAGGCACATCATCCCTATTTCTAGTTATTTCGTCATGTCCCATGATAAAATCATCAAGAAGTGGACAAGCAACTCCACACAAAGAATACATTTTAAATTAATATGTTCCTTAATAAAATAATATTATTTCTTAAGTGATAAATTATTAAGTCCTAATAGCAATTGTGAATAATTTAAACTAATATAAATCATTAGCACTGGTCTCTAACAACAGCACCAATAATGAATGTGATGAGCGATGAGGTACCCCTACGTCCAACCATATGAATCACAAGCATTCACACATGATCTGGTCAAATTCTATGGATGGGACTAGTTGTGCATCTAAATCATTATGCCTTGATCATAGTTCCCTATGTTCCCACTTAGACTAGTGGTAGCTTTGTCACATATGGTTTAGTCTAAAGTGAGGCGACTTCTCCTCCTAATTGTAAAAAAATCTACCCCCTTGATGGATCAACAAAAATGATGGACTACACAACATCATTGATAACTTGGAAGAGGTTTGATTCATCCCTACTTCCCCAACTGAGAGTTTCAGCAATGCACTGCAAATGGCTCATTACTGGTCGGTAATCTTGTTGCAATGATGGTGGAACTTGTGGCTCACACCACTGCTTAAGCTCCTAGTCTATTTCCTTTTCTAGTTCTAGCTCCTTTTCTATTTCTTGTTCTTCACCAAGGTCTTTCCTTAGTGCTGCAAGTGTAAGCAACTCAGCAAAAGAAGCATTTTGAGCCCTGTTGAGAATGTCATTGGTGTATCCCAAGATCCCAATGTGCTTACACAGCTTCCTGATCAAGCAAGGGAATGGAAGTGTTGCCTTCCCTACCTTCTTTTCTTTGAACTACCTTTGAATTCTCATGAAGTACATTTGGAAAAAATTAACATTATATTTTGTTCATTAATATTGCACTTCCCCTAGCCATGTAGGTTAAGATTTTGTTGAGCCCTTTAGTTGGGAAGAGGTGATATGTGCCTATCTTAAAATAAGTCCTCTCTTTCAAAGTCAACTTGTTGTATGTTTTATTATCTTTATTATACACCAGCTTCAGCCACAACTTTCTTGTTTCTGGATCGAACCTTGTGGACAGATGCACCAACTTGACCCCCACATTTGGTAAATTCAAAGCCTCTATGATTGCTTTAACTAAAAAAGAGATAGTGACTTTGTCAATGTTAACTATGGTGTCCTCTTCCTTATTATGCCAAAATTAGTATGTCTCATGGAGGTACCAATCTCCACTTTTTGAAAAGATGTGCCATAATGGTGATGTCTAGAGTTGAGGTCGAACCACGTTAGGGGAAAATGCCATAAATGGATCAAAGTTCATTTCCATGATGATCGTGGTCAACATGGATTTCTCTTGCATGGCTTCAAGGCATTCTTGAAACAATGTGAGGCATTGTCCTTGCACTAGAGCTTGTGGTTCTACGGCCTCTCCTTGGACTAACTGCCCTATAGTAGGAGCCTCTTGATAAATGCTAAATGATTGGGCCTCCTATTCCTCATGTTTAGTTGGTGGGTCTTGTTTTTCTGGTCAACCTCTACCACCTCTTGGATGTTTGGCTACATCTGCAAAGGTCCTTCTTATCCACCTCTTTTTGGGGCCATCTGCAATCAATCAAGGGTTTGATGTTACTAAGGTATTTTTATTTATCATTAACAAGTTTATACCTTACTCATGACATTAGTTCTATTAAGTTTTTAGCTCATATGATTGTAGAGTTAGAAATATTTTTAGAAAATGCCAAAAAAATGTTAATCTTCTTTCATGAACCTTCGCAATTGGCCTCTTTTTCCCTATGCATGGCTTATCATAACAATTATGGTTCCTTGGGTGAGAAAATTAAAGGTTTAACATTCATATGATTGATTGTTCATTAAAAAACTTAAGGTTTTTAACATTCTTGCCCTTATAATACCTTCCAGATGATAGCAAATTTCAAAAAATTGACATAATTTTTTCATGTAAACATCCTTCCCCAACTAAATTAAACACTCCGAGTTCAAATAAGTTCAAAAACCATGAAAATCAAAGTGATATAATGCAAAATATCACTAGTGGAAGTTGATTGCACAAAGCTCTTAGTCACGAGAGAAAAATTCAAAAACTCCCCTAGTTGCAGATGATGATAATGGATTTTGGAGCATCATGGGGGTCCTATATGCAATTTTCATGGACTCAATATTGAGTATGTGACGTCGAGTCTTACCTGATATTAGGTAGTTGATATTGAGGTGCTTGAATTTGTATATTATGAGGGCAATCAACATGGAAAATAAAGCTCTGTGATAGATGGAAGGGTTTCAAGTTAAATACAAAGTTCTAGGGTAAGTAAGAATTTATATGTAAGCAACAAAAGTGTTAGAAGATGGAATCGTAGGCATTAAAAGCTTTAGAAGATGCAAGAAAAAGGGATATTAGATCCATGGTGTAGAATGGATTAGTTATATGATAAGGAAAGGTGTTGAGTTTATCATGTTAGGTACTCAGAAGGTTAAATATGATGTGGTTGTTTCAAACAAGTACAAGTCACAACAGTTATACAAGTAGGTCCTCCCTAAAGCAGGCTTTAGCCCTGAATGCCCTTGTATAACCACACATAAAAATGTCTATAGGCATCAAAGGGGTTGAATGCAAGTGAAACAAAACACACATGCTAAAACCACCAATTTGAGAAAATAACTCTATGTTACACAAAACCACAAGTTAGGATCATACGAATAGCAAGATGAAATGGATGTTAGAAGGGATTGTAGAAATCAAGGTGTGAGCTACCTCACCATAGGCATAATGAATCCTTGTGTGTTATTTAATGGTTGAAGTAATCAATAGCCATTCTTTCCAAGATTCTAACCAAGTCCATACCATGTTCTAGTTACATTGCATAGTTTCATCACTTCGTTTGACAACCATAAGACTATCACAATTGCAAGGAGTAGCATCACTTAGCATTGTGTCTAAGGGAGGAGTTTATTCATGGCACATCTTTCTTTCTCTCCCTTCTCTCTCTCTCTCTCTCTCTCTCTCTCTCTCTCTCTCTCTCTTTTGAAAGTATTTTGAGAAGCTACCAACCTTCAAGCATGGGTACATGCCTTTTCAATGGAACCCTCAAAAACTTATTCAGTGCCCTTTTATTTGACTCTTACTCCCATTTTTCATTAAATCTACAAGGATATAATTACAACCTTAGCAATAAGATAGAAGATACATAAGTGGTCAAAGAGAATCCACAAATTCCCTTGATGCCACACACTATACATTCGCCCTTGGTTCTGCACTTTTCAGTCCAAGCATAATGATTATGAATTTATTCTTAGTTTTGGTGATAGAAAAGCATACCATTATGACCATAGCAAGAACCGCTTATTAATGGAATAGATGGATGGATGATGTGGCCTCACTATCCAAACAATCAGCCCTTTATGACTTGAAAACATAGAGAAAACCTCATCTCAATGGGCTACATGATCATTTTATTCACAAGTGAGATTACTAACAAAGGGAATGAAAACAAAATTTTGAAAAAGTAGAAAAGGATAGGAAAATTTTGTATCGAGAAATAAGAAAAGGATAATAAATTGTAAAATAAAAAGATGAAAAACACTTATTAACTCTGAATGTTAGGATCCCCCACAACTAAGTATTTGATCATGATAAGAATTAATAAGAGAATAGGCAAGATCCATGCATGTGCAAAATAGTGTATTTTCAAGCCACTAGGTGTCTCTTGGTTTAGTGGCAACTGCATAGACAAGTTTTTGTTCACACACTTGGTTGTTAAATGTATAGTGGCTCAAAATATGAGTTGTGTCAACGTTGCAAATATCTATCCCATGAATGCACCCTTGATCATGATTAGGCATGCATGGAGTCATTTGTCTCTTCACAATGCTAGATTCATTACTTCTTGTAGGTATTGGAGTAACGATGGATGGTGGCCCTTGCATAGGATCAAAGGACATTGGTTGTGAAAGGGAAGGTGTTGCACTAGATGGGCATTATGTTGGTTTGGATGATGTAGTAGGTCCATGAGTGTTGGGCTTACACATGGGAGCCATCCTAAAGAAAGGATGTTTCCAATATTGTGGTGGGGACCTACTAACATTATCATGTCTATGCACATTCACAACACAAGTGGCATTCTTTTGTTAATGTTAGGGTGTTGAACCTTCCTGTGTTGTTGGCGGTGACATGTGATGGGGTGAAGTATGAGAATATCAAGGACAAGATGGAGGATGAGAGGTGTAAGGTGGTGATCCTTCAGAAGATTTCATAGATTGATGATACTCGAGAGAGTGGTAGTAGCGATTAGGAGTAGAGGAAGTAAAACTAGTTGGAAAAATAGGTTGTTGAACATAATATCCATATGGGTTCGGCTAGAGTTGGGGTAAGTCTAGTGTGGTGATGGCCTCCTCCACAATTGTGGGTTTTGCCACTGTGATTGAGGACAATGTTAAGGCTAGTAAGAAGTCCCCCTAGGATAGTACAATTGGTTGTAGGACTATCTATGATTACCTTGTGGAAAAGGCAAGTTCCTGGGCATGTGCTTTTGTGCAAACTTGTGATTTAATGCAAATGCCCAATACTCATGTAGATGCAACATGACTAAATAATAGCCCTTTGGATGGTCATATATGCAAAGGTCACATCTATCATCTTCATCTATGGTTGAGCCTATAGCCTCTTGTTCTTTGGCCATTTTCCTTGTTTGCCAAAAAGTGTTCCTAGTTGTTTCTTGATTCTTCTTCCTCCATTTATGGTGATCACTTAATTCATTTTGTGTTACCTTCTTCTCTATAGTTTCTACGAAAGTTGTAACTTTCTCATGTATCCACTTCAACATCCTATTAAACTTTACCTCAAGTTCATTGATAGACTTCTATATCAATAAAGTTTGTTGCAGAATCACCTTATCAAGAGCTACCTCTTTCTCTTTACCATAAATGTGGACATTCTTCTTTTGAAGAGTTGAGTCCCATTGACATTTCTCAACATTCTCCCATTTACATAATTCCCCTTCGTTTGCCACACACTCGATTAGCTCTTGAATCTAATGGATGTGTAGCTTGTATAATTGACCTTAAGCATACATCCCAAAGATCTCCCTCATTTCATTACAAAGCCCATCTATGATGTGGAAAAGTTGATCTTCCTCGAAGAAACCATGGCTTGGGCATCTATTCAGTAGAGAATAATATCTATCTAAGGTCATATCCAAGGGTTCACATTGTTCTTATCTCCATCCTTGGATCCATCTCCTCAGGTTGGACACCCTCACATAGGTTTGGTATTTCTCATTGAAGAGTTCCAACATGGTGGACCACCATTGAATTGAACTTAGCTTCAACAATCTATACCACACTTTGGCTTTATTGATTAGTGTCCTAGGAAAGAGCTTAAGCTTTTGCCACTCACTTTCAATGTTGTATAAGAAACAAGCATCATGGAAGACTTGTAGATGATGTTGTGGATCCAAATCATAGCCTCTTGCAAATTTAGGGATATTATTCATATGAAGCCTAGGTAGGCAACTTTCCCTACGATGCTTGTGGGGTATCTTAACTACCTCTATTATCTACATCAAGCTCTTAGTGGCCAACAAGGGTTCATCGTCATCAGACATGTTGTGATGAAAATTTCTATTTCTATTCGTTTGATTGTGACGATTTTGTCTATGTCCATTTTGACGTCTTTAATTTTTCCTATGGTTTCAATTCCTAATTTTATTTTTATTTTGACATCAATGATGAGCTTGGTCTCTATACCTACATTCATCTTCATTAGAACTAGACGTTCAAGAGGGAGAGGAAGATGAGGAACTGAAAGGATTGCCATGGCTTCTATGGTGTTCCCCCAAGGTCCCTTGATTTATCATTTTCAGGTTTTGAGGAGGTCCTAGGCCTTAAGGCCTCCCTTGATCCAGGACTTACTTCACCTTCTCTAGGGTTGTCCGCCTTAGGTGAATCTAGTCCTTGAGTGTCATCAGAGTGGTCATGAACATATGAAACCCCTACATGAGGTTGGTCACTCCAACTTTCTTCAACATATATCTCATTAGTTCTCCAATGAATGTTGTCGCCATACAATGCATTATCACATCCTTGTGAAAGAGACATTATTTTTAATTAATGATGTGTGTGATTTAATATTAATATTTTCTAAAAGATAGATCATTAATACCTTTACAATCATCATGTATAATAAAATAACTAATGTAGATAACTAGCACCATCCTTAGCAACAGTGCCAATAATGAGTGGTAAGGTACCCCCTACGTCCAACCATATGAATCATAAGTATTCATGCATGATCCAATCAAATTCCATGAATGGGACTAGTTGTGCATCTAACTTGTTATGCCTTGATCCCAGTTCGTTGTCTTCCCACTTAGACTAGTGGTAGCTTTGTCACGTATGGTTTAGTCCAAAGTGAAGCATATGATGATTAATATTGTCTAGCCCTAAGCTACTCCTAATGATAATAAAGAGATAAATTAATTGAGCTAATTAACAATGGAAAGTAAAATCTAAACTAGCCTACATGCAATGAGTATCCATTCTTAACCATCTGCACATGCCTTGAACTTCACGTAACTACCACTGAGATTACCAAGCATATGTTACTAGGCATAGCAAACAATACACTACTAGGCTACCAAGTAATTACACTTAAGTGTTTACAATTAGTCATATTCATTCCCCTTAATGACAAGAATAATAAAGAGCAATAAATGAAAACATTAACTAAGGAAACAATAAACAATTAAATAATTGAAAGCAATAATAAATCTAAGTGGATGCTACAATGATTAAAGTAATTTCTATCTTTATTGTCGATCATGTAACGCATCCAAGTACATCACACGCAAATAAGAATGTCGTACAATCACTTAACATCACACTACAAGTATGCACTAGAAAACAAAATTCTGACTAATCTAAAATCTATGAAGAAGTTATCTAGAATCTATATCCCAATTGTTCACCCAAGTGTGGTATTTATAGGCCACCACAAAAGAGGCGATATTGGATGCTCGACATCGAAAGTTGTGCCTCAGTATCAGATACCTGACATCGTGGCCCTGATATTGAATATCTAATATCACGACCCTACAAAACATGACTCATCATAATGTCATAGTAACCCCTACACCCAACCATACAAATCATGAACATTACACATTACCTAATTATAATTTGTAGATTGTACTCACAAAGTACCTAAATTGTTAAATGTGATCGAAGATTGTTATCTTCACAATTACATTCATATTGACCTTAATTCGTATGGTTAAGTATAATTGAGGCATATGATCTTTGATTTTGTTTTGCTATATTAAAATATTAAAATTAATCTATTTAATCTACATTCAGAAATTAAAACTTATTCTAGCCTAAGCAACAAGTAGTTGTTCTCAAGTTGTCCTACACATCTTGAATGTCTACTATCATTGCTAGGTTACCAAGTGTTCAACTATTGGGCATACCAAATGGTAAGACTGTATAGAATTACCAAATAATTACGTATTTATACTTGAAACTAGTACTCATTCTGTGTATCTAATGTGCATGAATAATGTAAATTATTGTTATAAGTATGAACAAAAGTAAACATTAAGCTATGTGCATAAGCAAAAAATTTGCATTAATTGTAAATTCTAAGCTAAGTTAAAGTTCTACAATGGAATAAAATAATCTTGATCTTTATTGCTATCATGTAATGTGTCCAAGTACAAGGCACTTAAATAAGGAATCCAAACTATTTCAAACCACAATGCAAGCACTCATTGACTATTGTACCTGTTACGACAAAAAACTGCAAAATTTTAACTATGTTGTTATCCAAAATAGTGAATTTAATGCAATAGGTGGATGGTATTGAGACTTTACCTACCTAAGATGCATCACATTTGCAATATTGGATAAAAACATACAATATCACAGCTACACCTCATAAACAAATTAATAGTTAAGTTAATTGTTATTTTTTGTTAAATCTGATTGCATATCATACAACTTTTGAACCCCATCTTTTAATCTTGTTCTAAGTAACTTTAAGGTAGTTTTCTCTACAATGAAAATGTTTAACCCTTCCTACATGTTCTATGTAGATGGTGAGGTAGATAGTGAAAGATGCATTGAAAGCTAACACACAAAAATGCTCAAGGAGAGATTAATATTGGTTGAAATATTAATACATTTCATGTTTTAGCTACACAAAATATTTGTATTTTGGCCAGAACTATTAATTTTCTATGGAACTCTAATGTAAAGTTGTATTTTAAAGTAAAACATGGTTTTCCAAATAGCTTCCAAGTTCCTTAAGTTTTCAAGTGAATTTATATAGCTTATATGGTCTTATGAGTGATGTATTTACTTGAAGATTTTTAGGCAATTTAATTTTATTCCTCACATACCCCATGAATAGTTAAAGTTTAATTATTGAGTATGGTTAGAGTTTAATTATTGAAAGACCCATAACCTATTCACATTCTAAAGACCAAGTATTTTCAAAAGTTCACCATTTATACATACTCATCATCAAATTTAAAATTATAATGTCTTTCTCATGTTGAGTTCTCTACATTGATTTAAAATCAAAAAGAAATTAAAACTTTTTTTGAACTTCATAACATACCAAACCTTTTTGAGTAAATATCAAAGCCTTTCTTGAGAACCTATTTTACGAACATCTCAAACATCCAATTTTACAACACAATAAAAAGACCAAAAAGCCTTGCTTTGATAATTTTATTAAGAATTCAAATTTTTTTTTTTGATTTCACTATCTTTGAGCTTAACAATAACTTCTTCATGCAACTTTTCAGTGCTATGAGTTCTTAGAAAAAGCCACTCTATTTAACCTTAACCATGACTTTTTCCCAATCACTAACTCAAGTATAAGCTTTCACACAATCGATAAAAAACATATACACGTTATAGGGAAAATAAGGTGCAACGAAAAGTAAACCCTAATCGATTAGGTGAAATGAAATGAAGATCCAGGATATTGATAGTTGAAGTGGCAATTATCACAGCATTACACACTCTAATCTATAGACCATTCGTAGGATAACCATTAATACACACCAAAGATTTACCTATGATCCACTATTACCTATCACCGGGCGTTTACTTGAACCCATAATTTACTACATGTATGTTTTTAACCCCTGCTCGTTATATTATTTTCATGTATGTACCTTATTTATTTATTTTCATTTTTTTGTTTCTTCAATGCCAGTCTAATATTTGTGTTTTCCCTGTCATCACTGTCATTTAGAAGCACATATCGTTTATTGAAATGCTTCACATTAACGATTTTAGCTGCTCATGAGATTCCTATCCGTTCATGGAAAATACCAATTATTCTGTCATTCCTTCTACATTTAGCTTTCATGGAAGGCTGCCTGTAACTTTTAACTCCGATTTCCAAATTGTTCCCATATCTATTTGCATGCTAATAGAATAGCTGTCACACAGACACACAGCCTTTAGAAGCAACAAACAGATCAGCAACAGAAATAAACTATCAATGTTGTAAAATGCATGGCTTGTAATTACGCTTTCCTTTGAATTTCTTTACTACATTCTTTGAGTATGTGCTCGTAAATCGTAACCTCACATTTCCTTTCACCTTTTCTACAATAAGATTTCACGTTATTGTAAGCTTTGACCCTCACGTTTTCAATTGCCGAAAATACAAGAAGAATCATGCATAGCCAATTCGCAGTTTACTTTTGGCTGTAAGCTTTGACGACCTCTTCCAAAAATAAGGAATCAAATTAACATTGGAGGTGCTTACAATAATAGATGCAACATAAACTGTGAATATGTAAAACTCAAATCGATAATTTTTTAGATTTATTAGGACTTCTCATCTATTTATCAATTCTTTAAAGGGCTCATGGTCTTAAAACGTACTGCATAATACTGGATAAAACGTTCATGAACAACAATGTTTTCCCGTACATGAGGCTTCCTTGAAAGTCGTGACCAACTGCACAATAGCACTAGGTAACTTATTTTTAAAAAGAACATAAAAACCCAAAGAACATTAAAATTTGGAAGGTTGCATGAATCACAATGTCCTGTATACACTGACATCGAAACATCCAACAAATATGCTATAAACTGAATTAGCTAGCATTTCAGCAATATACTACAACTATTATTTCAAATAGAAAATTTCCTTGACATTCTCAAACCTTCGCTGCTGCGGCTGAGTTTTTCCTGGGATTATGTAAGACCTCTCTCTCAATCCTTCGACGTATTTTGACTGCCGGTAGAACAGCAGTTACCAGAAGACGATAAGCCATCAGGGTTGGTACGAGGTGCAGTGAAACGTTTAAGCACTTCTTCCATAGGATGGTGAAACCTGCACGTAGGCCCGTACTTGCATACGCCATAGCGACGGTAGTAGGCACACAGTGGCCGATCCTTAAAACAGAAAAAGGTTCAAATTCACAGAAGTAGCCGATAACGAAAAACGGAAACACAAACTTGAATTTTATTTTAGGTATTACTGATACTGTTATATGTTACCGGGCGTAGAGGCAAACCCATTTGATTAAGATTGCAGCGCGTCAACTCCGAAGCTGGATCCGTGTGCAGAAACCTACACCTGTCGCCAAATTTGCATCCGCTCACAGATTTGAAATACTGACACTCGCGTTGATTGTAGCCGCTGCTTTGCGAGCTGATAAGGCCGCGATAACGTGCTGGAACCTTGCAATCAGGCTCGTTCAGCGGTGGCTGCATTGTTGCAGCAATTATAGATGGAGGAGCATTTGAGATGGCAAAACCTTGATTGTAATGATATAGCTGTTCTGGGTGTGGTACGAACGGCGCCGGATTACAGAGAAAACCCTGGATCAAATAAGCAAAAAAAATTTGAAGAGAATTGTTATTGATTCATATGAAATGTTAGTTCCGCTTAGGATGTACAAAGCTTCTTTCCAGAGTTAGCAATGCGTGATCAAAAATACAGTTTCTGGCGGCAGGGCATTAATGGCATACACTCGTGACGATAGCACAACCGTGACGCCGTCCGTCCCACACTGTTCTTCACGAACCAGAATTCCAATTTTGTACTTGGGTCTTATATTTATTGATATCGTCATCCACCTGTGTACCAACTAGACGAGTAGGCTTTGCAGTTTACACCCCTCTAAAATTGTTTTCCTAGAACGGTACCCACAAATACGGAGCAACTTGAAATAATTTACTGAAGAATGTCTATTCATTTCCCCAGTTTCAGACATGCCCTACTGCTCCCACCGTCCCAAGAGATTACTATTTCTCCATGCATTTACTTCACATCCGTAGAAGGAGAAATAATTGAGAAACAGCACCCCCATTTTGCAATAATATGCCCGAAATTTCCTTTCTTTCAAACTTGCAGAACAATGACCGCATCTTTAAACAATGTTCCTATTTTAAAGCTGTGATAAGAAAGTCACGGATATCGAACCGAGCTTAGCCGATTTAAAGATTTTATCCATCTCAAGTTAATGCTGACAGGCAACGTATGCCGTTTCAACCAAAATTTAAAATCAACTTGCGAGATTTGAACTTTGAACACAAAAACTTAAATTACTGTGAAGCCAGAAACTTTACCTGATACGAGGGCCACGCCTGTGTTGACAACATACAGTCGGGAGAGTAAATCAAAGGCATGTATGACATTGGAACTGGCAATTGATGGTACTGTTGCTGCTGCGCATGCATTACAATTGTTGGCGACGCCCAGGATGCACTTTGCAAGTGCTGTGATGGACGCAACGAATTCATAGAACTACGATTAAATTGGGGATATTCATATTTACAGTTGCTCTCGAACTTGTAGTAGCTTGGGGATATATAGGACGCACACTCCGGTCGCTCCTGCGCATTCAGCAAAGTTGCTCCAGAAATCAATCATAATGATAAATCTCAGAAGAAATATTATTGTTAATCCAAAATTCCAAATCCAATGATATTGTTTCGATCCTTTTAACCAACTCCAAGACGCGGCTCGTATCAACTCTTTAAGAACAACTCAAATGATAATTCCTGATATCCCTCTTTACCACAAAGAAAGAACTTGCATGTTCAATGTTGATACCAGCCCTTCGACAGAAATAGCCTCAAACGCATTTAATAAACGATGTTTCCTTTGTATTTAACAAAACAAAAAAGACATTAACAGTATCCCCCTTTCTCCTTTACTCCAATTTCCAATCTCCCAACCGAATAAACCAGTTAATTTATATATTTTACAGGTAAACAGCCCAAACAGCATAAAAATTATGCGGCCCCAAAAACATCAGTTAATGTAAAACGCTACCTGTCTCTCCTCAAAGCTTTTCGTCACTTCCTTCTCCAAATGTTTATTTGCTTCAACAGATTCCATGGCCTGACACATAACGACAGAAGCGCTCAATGAAACCTAGGGCAATCCAAATAAAAGAACAAAAATTTTCTGTAGAACTAAAATATTGAACTATTTCATACAAGTTGGCCTTCGCCTGCACTCAGGCTTAAGTTTACAAAATTCAAACGCTCGGCTTCACCGAAGGTGTCACAACTTGACTCCGACGCCTTAATAGACTCCATTTGTTCTTCTTTTCCCTCAGCTCTGGGGCACAAACAGGATCCTTTAGCACCGAAACCACAGAACTCTCCTTACTTACTAAAGTATACGACAAAATCTACCCTAACACTAAACAAATTGCATTCATTACTCCATGTAATACGGTGATACGCTCCATTCTTCAACTCCAGAATTGGCGAGTAGGCAAATTAGCAATAAAGTAAACTTAATTTTGAAAGATCGAAACGCAAACAACTTATTCCACAAAACAAGCAAAATACATCTGCAATTTTGGCTTTCGACGGGAAAAAGACAATAAACCTGAAGCTACTTAGCTGCTACTTCAAAAATCTTGAGCCAAACCTTCTCGAAGGCTAAAATTACACTACAAAATGGAAAGCGCTGCAGCAAAAAGCGAGAGACAGAGAAACCGGAACATCTTACACCGAAACCACGAGAAGGCGAGAACAAATTTCGTGAAAAAATCCGTCCGGGCGCCCTGCCGCCTACAACACAGACGAAAATGGCAACCTAGGGCGAAAGGCGGCCAACAGAAACCGGGAGAATATAAAGATATCAGAATCCGCTTTTCGAAGACGGAGATCGAGCCGTATTAATTTCCTGTGCGCACAGCGAGGACAGAATCATCGCTCTTCTCTTCTCGTCCGCTTGGGGTAAGAAAACGCCGTCGGCGTTGCAGAGCGAAAAGACGGTGCATCGAGACACGAAATTGTGGAAAAAAGTAAAATCACAAACCAAACCGTGGAGCATCGTCGAGTCAAATATGACTAAATAAATTCTTCGCGGCCGTGGGCCGGAGCGAGCCAACCGGAGAGACACAGCGAGAGAGAGAGAGAAAACGCGCAAGCGATGGAGAAAAAGAAGAAAACTGAACCCGGCATTTAAAGTTATATTTATTGCAGTAGCTTTGGCACTTAGGGTTCAGGAATAGCTGCGTTTGTTTGCTTAAATCAATGCTAGATTTCACTGGCGATCGCAAATTGCAGAGAATGATTGCCATGCGATTTGAGACTTGACGCGACTGCCATGGCTCATGCTATCTTCATCATTGTTCATCAACGCTCACGCAAAGCAAAACTGTGACGACAAACATCCGTTGCGTTTGCGTTTTTTCTTCGCCAAACCACGACGATTTGCAGGCGGCCTATGCAAATTCGCAAATGCAGTAACCAGAGTCTCCATTTCTCTGGAAGATGACTGGTAAGTATAATGTATGATTAAGAATTTCTGTATGTCAATCCGGATTCGTGATGAAAGGCAACTTTTAATCTTAATTGTTGACGTTCTAAGTATGTTTTTGGAAATGTTAAATAATATTGAAATTGAGGTTGAGGTTTTATTAAGTCCAAACACCCAAAAAGATATAATATATAGTAATGGCAGGGTACACTTTTTTTTAAAGCAAATGTAGAACTTTATTTTATTTTTAAAGGGAAAAAGAGTAGCAAAATACAATTAATAGGGCATCCAAATTAAAAGAAAACAGTTAACAGATAACTTTAACGTGAAATATTAATGTAGACCAATTGCCGTGGCCCATATTATTTACAAGAAATCAAGCTGTGATTCCAATTATAGATGTACTGTTAATGCCGAAGGCTAAATATAAGGGGAGTGCTTTTTTTTTGGACAAAATAAGCATCATGAGTTTAACCACAAAAATAAAATGGCATGACTATCAGCATCCTTAGTGTTAACAAGTTTTTACCTGGTTCGTATTGGGATTTGCACTACATGATTATTTTTTAAAAAATTCTAAATGGATTATATTAGGATGTTTCCAACTAGAGTTGGAAATATGTAGTCAAGTTCCCTGGATCATACTATTTATATTTGTACAAAACGGTATGAAAATGCTTGTATGCAAGTATCCGAATTTTCCTGGTGTATCTATGGTGGTAGAAATTCTGAAAGTTCAACCCTTAAAATCCATGCAAAATATTCAACGGCCAACATAAAAGGTACAGGAAACAGGAAACTATGTACAACTCTTGACATAAAAGGCACACCAAATCCACCAAAATCCTAGAGAAGTACGAGAAAACACTCACCAGTTGCAAGCAAACATTCATATAAACCATGGGTGAGCAAACTCAACTCACTAAGAACATTAATTCTTGTATTCATATACAAATAAATATTTATAAAAGCCATGGACAAATAAACTCATGTTATTAATAACATTAACAATTTAGCCTGTTTTGACCATTTTACATTATAGGTGACAAGTCGTAGTTGGCTACATCAATGAGGCCTGTTGACACAAGGTCTTTTCTTGCTTATAAATATGCATTCACCAACCACATTTATGGCAATAGATTGATAGCAATAGCAGAGCTCTTGTAATTTTTCTATTTGAAAGTTAGAATATATTCCCAAGTGCCCGCAACAAGAGTCATTGAGTATACGAATCTTTATTCAAGCATTGTTGTACCAAAGCATAACAATGTGCAAGCTTCTTGATAAACCTTGTAGCATTCTGAATACTTTAGCTATTTTATTCATGCATTTAATGTTTTTAGTTATTTATTTAATGTTCTCAAATAATTATGTTAATTAAGCTAATTAAGCGAGATAGGCTAAATAGATTAAATACATAAGTAAGACGGCTTCAAGCATAACACATATTCGCTTAGTAATCCCATCAATGTTATTGCTTGGTACACCCAGTAGTGTAGTGCTTGGTAACCCAGCAATGGATACATGGGTTCAGGACATGTACAAAAAATGGGATGGGATGCTTATATTAGGACTAGTTAGAGATCGGTTAGTTAGTTGAATCAAATTAGTCATTAAATTATTTTTGTTCTCTCTTCAAGCTTCAAAGAACATAAAACATAAAATGATAAAAATCATATGCCTCAATTATACTTAACCATACCTTTGTACTTCACAAGTGTAATTGGGAAGACAACGAACGACCTTTAAGGCAAAGTTCACTTTCTAAAAGACTAGTGTACCAGAAACTATAGAGTCTGCAGAATTTGATCGGATCATGCATGAGCGCTCTATGATTCATATGGTTGGGCATAGGGGTACCTTTCACCGCTTATCATTGGTGCCACTGTCAAGGACTCTGTTTGTTGAAACATATACTATCTAGGCTTAGTGGATGTCATTAATATCATTGGACAAACCCCAAGGTCAACATCACTCTCACCTGACACATAACTATGAAAGCACACTGATACTTTATTTGTTTACAAAATGTTTTCTTCTCATAGGCAAAATGATACGAAACTTCCGATCCCACAAGAGTGCAAAGTGATATATACTCATCCAAATGAGTTTGTGCCTGATTTCACCTTCATCCTACATCAATATGAGCAATTGCGATGGCATGACATGGAAGGCAACATTGTATTGCCTCTTGATTGATCTGTGCTTGGGATGCTGTTTCAAACTCTGAAGAAGTTAGGCATCTCAGAACTTCAAGAGGAATATGTTGTGAATGGTTATGACACTCGAGACTACCGTTCCACTGATACACAACACAGGTGAGATCAACATTAGAAGAGGCATCATGAGGATGCTACGAGAAAACAGTTTACCAATCCCTTGCTCTTACTGAACCAAGACAACAACAAAGGTCTTGCCTCTAAGGACTCTTAGCATGAAGATTCTCTACCCTTTGTTATGGGTGATGAGGGTGTGACCTTGAATCTGCAGTTAACAATCCACAATTCAGGTTCAAGGAAAGATGACAGTCAAGGCAAGGGATCAAACAAGCATCAAGATGCTACAAAAAATAATGAATGTGGCTATTATAGCCAAGGGGGAATTGGTAGATTTCATGGTGGAGACAATCCTTCTCCCTCTTCCCCCTCTTCATTTGTATCTGCTTCTTCTTCCTCTTTTGATTTTGGAAGACATTGCAGAAGGAACAACCATGATGGAGGTGAGCATAGAGGCAATAATACTAATCGCCATGCACCCAATAATCAAAGGGGTAATACAGGACATCATCAATGACAATGAAATCATGATGATGATGAGCCTCTATTAATGACTTGAAGTATGCTTAACATTGTAGAGGCAATTAAGATTTCAACTAAGCATGTGAAAGATAGTTGGATTAAGTGCTTAGACATGAACAATATCCCAAGATTTGAGGGGGGATATAACTCTAATCCGTAGACACATCTACAAGCTTTCCACTATGCCTGTGCCTTGTAAAACATTAAAAATGATTGGCAAAAATTCAAACTCTTCCCTAGGACACTCATCAAAGAAGCTAAAAGTTGGTACTGGTCTTTAGAGCTAGAATCTATCCCCAGATGGAGTACCATGCTAGAACTATTTCATGATAAATATTAGATGTACTCCATAGTGTCCAACTTGAGAAGGCAAACCCAAGGCTAGAAATAGGGAACACATGAACCCTTGGATGCTACCATGGGCAAATATTATTTTTTCTTACACCAATGCCCTGGCCATGGTTACTCTCAGAGGGAGCAACTCCGCCACATCATAGATGGGCTCAAAGCAGAAACCAAAAGAACTCTTGGGGTTTATGCCCAAGGGAGATTATCTGAACTAAGAGCTCATCAAATACAAAGCTTTAAAGAATAGGTCACAAAAAAAGAAGATGAGCTGCGAAAAAGGAAAAGTGTAGAAGAATATAATAGGGATCCTTCCATAAAGAAATGGGAGGTCTTATTTTGTGATGAGGAGAAGTCACCACTCGATGAAGTGGTGAATAGGAAAACCTTGCCCATCCAAAAATTTGTTTCTAATATTTCGAGAAAGGTTGATAAATTATGGGACTCTTTAGATGAAAAATTCCAAACTGCAATGAAGATTACTAAAGAATCCAAAGAGCAAAATAGTGATCATAACTATAGGAGGCATAAAGAAGCAGAACATGCCTACCAAAGAGGTAAGGGCAAAGTTGTTGTAGTAGAATACATTGTGAAGACAGACTCTAATGATGACATTGGTTGTGACATTTATCAATATGAACATCCTAAGGGATGTTGCCTTGTGATGTCACACTTACAAGTGTCTAGGATGTATGCGTTGAATCCTTGACTAGCATAGAGGCAAGCACCTAGATGATTACCTTATCCTCAAGGCAATCTAAGGCAATTCCACCGGCAATAACAAGCTTATTATCCAAGTGGAGATCAACCATAATTGTGTGAGTAATACCAATAGTGGAACCAATCACAATCATGGGAAATACCACCACCAAGATAGAAGTATCCTTACGGGTAATTGGATCCATACAAGTACTATGTTTAGCAGCCTATTTCTCCACGAAGCTCTACAAGCCACACCTCATTTTAGCATCATTATTATCCTCCAAAGTACCATCGAACTCATTCACCATCTACTTGAAGGGAACACCCATATCCTTACCACCCTCCACATCCATTGACACACATCCCTCTGCCCTCAACCTAGTTACCTCATGTTTCATCCATGCAAGGTGAAATTCCCCCACAGTCGCAACAACAAAATGCTACGAGGGCTGTGAATTTACAACTAACCTTCTAGTCGAGTGGTTCAGACAA
Organism: Gnetum montanum; assembly: GCA_015680685.1. Lineage (NCBI taxonomy): Eukaryota > Viridiplantae > Streptophyta > Gnetopsida > Gnetales > Gnetaceae > Gnetum > Gnetum montanum. Next base: position 130,731 of record MNCI01007155.1, read on the forward strand.
TCGTTCTAAGAAATAACCATTCTTCCGATCCAACAGTCCTCCCAAACCTCACAACCTAATGCAACTAGTCACCCTATATCTCAAACACCCTCATCCTCTACATCAAATACATTTGAGCACTCTTCAAACCAAACATTGCCTCATATCTGCATTATGTTGCTAACTCATGTTATTTCTGATTAGATCAAGGTTGGCAACCTTCCCACCAAAAGATCTAACCCAAGAAGTCCTCTTATTTACTTGTAGATCGCTGGACATGAGCCATGCAAGGCTCTTCTTGATTCTAGTTCTAGTGTCAATCTCATCTCTTATGACATGTACAAGGCCTAGAATCTACCACCTCTTAAGAAGAGCAACATTCGTTAGAATTGACAAACCAATCAATCACTATCCCTTTGGGGTTAGTGGAGCACATTGTAACCACAGTTAGTGGGTGGTCCTATCCTGCTGATTTTTTGGTGATCAAGGTTGAGAACTACAAAGGTGATTTCCCCATCATTATGGGAAGGGCATTGTTAATCATGGTTGATGTGCAAATGGGTATCAAGGAACTCTCCTTGAAAATCTCCAAAAAAAATCAATTTGGATGACTAGAGAAGAAGTGTGTTCCATGCATCATGTACAACAATAACAGGTGCAATTGCATGTATAAAATATGGTCCATTAAGAGTACATTCATTAAAGCATGCAATTAGTGTTCACAAAAAATAGATATCCAAAAGTACCTGTACGTAGCAACCACAAAAAAGGAGGGCACCTAGTGGTTGATAGCTAACTCAAATAGTAGCACATTATGCATGGAACCAATTGAAAGCCTAGCATGTGCCAATGTTGAAAGCATGGATGAACTTAAGCAAGTTCATCACCAACTCTTCGATGATGAAGACAATGATACCTATTGGGAAAAGTTGAAAATTCCTAAACATTTCAAACATTAGCCTGGATAGTTAACAATCCTATTAACTAGCATGAAGTATGCATATTTGAACAATGGCAAGCCTATTGTAATTAATGCAAATCTTGCTCTTGAACAAAAAGACAAGCTATTGAAGGTGGTCAACAAATGACCAATAGCCTTTCCTTGGTCATATCATAAGCTAATTGGAATTGATCCAAGGATATGCTAGCATTGTATTTACATCAACCTAACCATGAAGCCAAGAAGGTAGCTATAGAGGTGGCTAAACCCAAAATTGAAGTAGATAGTCAAGAAGTAAATAAAACAACTCCTCAAGACAAGGTTCATCTATTCCATTGTGGATAGTGAGTGGGTTAGCCCACTCGTAATTGTGCCAAAGAAAGGTGGCAAGTGGTGGGTGTGCATTGATTTTAGACTATTGAATATGACAACATTTAAAGATCATTTTCCATTGCCATTTGTGGACCAAGTGTTGGACACTATCTTTAGGCATTGCTATTATAGTTTCTTGGATGGTTATAAAGGCTATAACCAAATCCAAATTGCACCAAAAGATTAGGCTAAGACAACATTCATGAGTTCCTAGGGGACCTTTGCATATTATAAGATGTCATTTGGTCTATGAAATACCCCTGCAACATTTCAATGCTTGGTCCTTAGTATTTTCCAATAGCAAATTTGCAACAGAGTAGAATTCTTCATGGATGACTTCTCTACCTATGGGGCTACATTTGAGTAAGCCTTGGATTGCCTCGAGCAAGTACGAAGGAGATGTGTTGAAACAAACCTCAAGCTCAATTGGCAGAAAAGCCATTTAATGGTCTAGGAAAGCATAGGATTGGGGCACAAAATTACTTAGGCAGGGATTGAGGTAGACTCGAAAAAGATAAGGGTCATCTAAGGAATTACACACCAACCAAAGACAATTAAAGATGTTTGATCATTCCTTGGACAAACGGGCTACTACCAATGCTTCATAGAGAATTTCTCTAAGATTGCAAAGTCATTGGTTGAGACTACAAAGAAAGATGTGCCTTTCATCTAGACTAAGGAGTGCGAACATGCATTCCAATTGTTAAAATAAAAAGTTATAGAAACTCCAATTCTATGGGCACCAAACTAGTTCAAACCATTCCACATAATGACAAATGCATCTAATTATGCTTTGGGTACTATGCTTACATAGTTGAACAATAAAAAATGTCCATATTACATCCACTATGCAAGCCAAAGCATTGTGGGTGCACAATTGAATTACACCATAACAGAGAAAGAATTAATGGCAGTGGTGTATGCTCTTGAAAAGTTCATGTACTATGTGCTTGGTTATAAAATATTTTTGCACATAGACCATAATGACATCTACTTCCTAATGAGTAAGTCAATAGTGAGCCCTTGTATCACACGATGGCTCATGATCTTGCAGGAATTCAATCTCACAATGGTAGATTGGAAAGGGATTGAGAATGTGGTCATTAACCATCTCTCTTAGTTAAGATGGGATAATAAAGATGAGTCCACTCTTTGATCAATTTCCAAATGAACTCCTCTTTATAGGAGCAATAAATGACCAAGTGCCCACTGAAACAAAATGGTACAATGACATTCTTACTTACCTTCTCACTCAAGAGATGTTACAAGGTCTAGACTTTAGGAAGAAACAACAGTTTCTTCATTAGGCAAAGTACTTCATGAAAATCAATTGACACCTTTACAAGGTGTGCACCAATGGCCTAGTTCGTTGATGTGTCCCTAATGCAAATCAACTATGCATTCTCCAAGATGCTCATGATGGCCATTGTGAAGGCCACTATGTAGAGAGGTGCATGGTCATAAAAACCCTAATGGCAAGATACTATTGGCCTATAATCTTTCAGGATGTTGACCAGTTTATGCAATCTTGTGAATGTTGTCAAAGAGATGGTGGGATGATCGCTTGAATGGAGGGTCTTCAATAGTGGATTTAATAACTGGAGTCCTTTAACATATAAGGCATAAACTTCATGGGTCCCATCGCACCCATGTCCAATGGAGAGGCGTATGTCATCATAGTAGTTGACTACTGCATCAAATGGGCAGAAGTAGTAGCTATCACTAATTGTACATCATCCACTGCGGCTAGATTTGTACAACAAAATGTTGTCAATATGTTTGGGGTGCCATGTGCACTAATTTCTAATAATGAAACTCACTTTATAGATGCCACCTTTTGAAAACATATGCAACGCTTAGGGGTCAAACATAAATTAATAACATCCTATCACCCCCAAGCCAATGGTCAAGCAGAGGTGAGTAATAGGGAGATCACAAAGATCCTAACAAGGACCATAAGCAAATATAGGAGAGACTAGAGCATAAAACTCAACGATGCCCTTTTGGCCTACCACTCAACATGGAAACTCACTATTGGCTACACTCCCTATGAGCTAGTGTATGGAAAACTCTCTTGATTCAATCTGAGCTCTATACACTCTCAACAACTTGTGATCTGAATATTGACCTAATTCTAGCACAAAAAGAAAGACTGATAAACTTTAATGTGCTAGATGAAAACTAATTAGTGGCCCTATCTTTGAATGAGATGCATAAGGCATTTAACAAGTAACATCATGACCTTAAAATATGGAAAGTGAAATTTCAACTAGGAGATAAGGTTCTCTATGGGAATCCCACATACATATCCTAGAAGACAAAGTCCCAAACATTGTGGGAGGGACCTTATATAATTGATCAAACCTTTACCTTTGGGGCCATGTTAATCTACAAACTTGAGAGCCCAAATAAAAGGTAATTGATCAACATCCAACAAGTAAAGCTTTTCCATGAGCCTAAGTAATCCAATGCAACAAATACCTTGGTGGATGGACAACCGCATTCAATTTTTTAGATCTCCTCTTTCCAACTCAGTCATGAAGGAGATGGCCACTCATGCTAATCACACATATGGCTCCTCAGTTTTTCACCTTTTTGTTTTACACTTTGTTAATTTTCATCCATTTCTTGGTTTTTATTTTACAACACCATTAGTATGTTTTATCTTTCTTAAACATTTTATACTTTTTTTAATATAGTTTATTTTATTTTATATTTGTATGTGACTTTTCACTATTTTTGCTAATAAAAGAGCTTTATTTTCATAGGACATAGTACCACTATTGCTATTTACTAATGATGGTTTGTGCTTAATGTTGTGATTGTCAATGTCTAGTTTCTATTTTTGAATTTTTTTTATCGATGATGTAGTCATGGTTTCCTTTTCATGGAACAAGTAGTGAGTCCACAACATCCATCCATCCACAAACTCTATGATTTTCCTTATTTTGGAAGTTTGAGGTCCCATTCATTAAATCAACTTTTAATAAATGTATGACCTTGGTAGTTTCCAAAATTGGGAAGGATTCAAAGGTTTGAACAGGGTGTGACTTTAAGGGGACTCAATACTCTTCGTGCTCTTCTATTTACTTGGGTGCTTGAGTGTTTTCATAAACTACTTACCGTTATATATTAACCACTATAAGAAGTCAAATAAAGTCTTTGCATGGTGTGGTTTCCATCTAAAAAGAAAAACAAAAATAAAAGAAAAAAAACATTATGGGAATTCAAAGTTCATTCCTTAGACAAAATAAATGAGCTATGCACATTAGTTATGGGACTAGAAAGATATGTTACTCATGTGTGAAGGTCCCCTCTAACTAAGGACCTATCTTACTTCCTACTTCTCTTTTCTTCTCTTTATGGAATGGTGGTTGTTTTGTGGGAGTACTCTTATGTCTTAAGGAGGTGGATCAATCTTGGAATGACAATGCACAGTCACTGAAAAAGGTTGGTTTTGGTCTAGACTAAGGATGAATCTTCTTTGGTCATTTATAAGCATGAACTCCACAACAAACTTCTTATGACCTTAGTTTGGAATTCTGTTTGACCTTCTCCATCATCCATCTATGTTGATTGTAACTCACCTCGCTACCGATGTTCATGTTCTTGATTCTATGTCTTGGTCTAACGTACTTGAATTCTTAGATAGATTCTTTTTGGTTGGTCCTTAACTTTTCATGACCATTAATTGACTGTGGGGCCCATGAACTCCTTCGTTGAGGTTATGTAAGGGTAAAAATGGCATGTGCCTACTATGGGGAGGACCCACTTGCATATCTCTTTGTTTGGGTAGTTAAGTCCTTTACCTTAGACATCATTACAATTCTATCTTTCGCATATTTTATTGTGTATCCCACTCAGTGCTCCTTAAACTTTCATTAAATTCATTCTCCAAACCATTTTCTTAATTTTCCATATTTTCCAAGCTTCACCACCCTCTTCTACTATTCTCATCATGTTCATGGCTTCTTGGGATTCCATTTGATCCCAATTTCACTCACAAACTCCTATTTTGAAAGTTTGACCAAAGTCAACAAAAGTCAATAATGGTCAACAGTCACGTTGATTAGGCCTAGTCGACGCATGCCAAAAATCCTATAAATACCACTGAGAACTTTGACATTTTTACCATTTGCTTCATAACATGAGGGGAGTTTTTGCCATTTTTCAAACTCCAATTGTTTGTCCAAATCACTCTATTCTTTGATCTTGCAGCTACTGGACGTAAGCTCTTAATCATGGGGGCTGCAAACTCTAAGGTTTTCAATAAAAATTTTTGAAAAGTTTTCTAACTCCCCCAAAGGGTTAATGAATACAACGATATGAAACCATCAATTTTTAAGAGTTAACCCTTCCAACAACCTCTAGAATGACTTATTAACATTAAAACACATGTGAAGTAATGATTAAAATTGATAAATCAACCATGATCACAACTTTTCCAAGTGTAACTATCCCAAGGAGATAAGTTATCTCAATTATTTCATGTTACACAACAATTGCTAGCTCGTGGTCATGTTGTGATTACAAATGGTGCCAAGATCAAAATGACTGCAGGAGGGAGGACCATCGCAACGAAGGAAGAAATGGCATAGAATTGGAAGGGGCAAACAAGAACAAGCCCAAGATTAGCTGAAAGAAACCCATGCAATGGAACATCTTTGAGAAAAGCCTAAAGTGGAATCTATTTAATAGATTCTTGAAGAAGTTGCAATAGAATAATCATAGTGCAAGGAAGCACCAAGACCTATACTGAGGCTTAAAGTCACATTAACACAAGCTTTCCTTGACACCATCAGGCCTCGTGATATCCAATGCTCAATTCTCCAGGAACTAAACTTTGGGCCATTTCTAGAGCATGCTCTAGTAGAGGTGAAAACACAATTGCAAACCTCTCCCATGTGGCAAATCATCACTTCTAATGAGGAGTGGTACATGGGAGAGACATACCTCTTCTAGAATAATAGAAGGGTAGGCTCCATAGTCAAGATCAAGGACGTTCAAGTGTCCTACTCAACTGAAGTTATTACATAAGTTCTTGGGTTGCCTAATTCTAGGACACAATTGGGAGAGTTATCTACACAAGTTAACCCTAAGGCCAAAAGGGAGTGGACCCAACAGTGTTACAAGGTTGACCATAAGGAATTCGGTGTGCTCACACCAATGGAATGAGTATACTTTAAGATAGTGGCCTATCACCTTAATCTAATGATGAGGCTTAGCAAGGTGACTATTTTTTCCACTCGAGCATGCATTTTACTAAGCAAGAGATTTCTGGTGAACCTTCCATAATTGATCTAGTTAGATATTAAAAAGCGCTTTAAAGAAAATGAATGTTGAAGGAAAACGCTACTTTTTTCATGCCTCATCAAGAAAATTTGCAAAAGGATAGGGATTGTTCGCTATGCAAATGACATGATCAAGCATGCTGCTATAGCCTCATGGTCTGAAATGATCAAGGACAAAACACCCATCATGTTCAAAGAAGGGGAGCAGCAACTGCCACCTCCACCACCTACTTAAGAAACAACACCAGAGGCTAATGTAGCCATTAGGCACTTGTGCAAAATTCAAGAACAAATCTTGCATGGGTAGGAGTAGCATGGAAGAATAAGTAACGAAGCCCCATTTGTATATCAACTTGCGATGAGTCAACTTAATGAGGTGGCTTGGATAATTAGCTAGATGGAAAGAGGTGGACTGATATTCTCTACCCAATGAACGTAGTTACCTACAAGATCGGATCTCAATGCTCGAGAGGTAATGTTGTCTCTATCTCAACATCATTTATTTCCAAAAATCTCTCAAAATGCCACCTCCTTTTCAATGTGTTTGGAGGAAGGCAAGGGGGAAATTGTATTAGTGATGTAGCACCAAGGGTAGGAGATTGCTACTAAAGTAGTTGCTAATCAAATCGTTGAAGCACTTAACACACCTACGACGTTTGTACCAGATGTATTTGCACTTCAAAATGTGCAGACATCCGAAAGCATGGTTAGTAGAAGATTGAGTGCAACCCAACACAAAGAGTTGTTGGATCGATTGGTGGGGACTAGGCAATCAATTTCAGATATCTTCAATTTTTCAAACAACATTACTACAACCTAGTTGGAGCTGTTAAAAGCAAAGGGCAAGTGCATCATCCTAGAAGGATGCACTTGGTTGTAGAAGTTGCTGATATGCCCATTTTGCTGATCCTGCACTCCTTAGCCTAGTAATAACTAGAGATGAAGCTTTTCAATAGCTTTAAGAATGATTAAAACAAGCTGAGGAGGAATGGGTGATGACCATTTTCAACTAGTCCATAGCAGAAGCAAAAACTTACTCAATTCAAAAGGACTTGCGCTAAGAAAATGAATCACTGACTGTAGAAAGTCATTGGCAACGCAATGTTGATGCACAAAAATAATAGATGCAGGAATTCATTCATCAATAGCAGGAGCATCTCGCCAGGGTAAACACAGATTTAAGAAAATTGAGTACAAAGAATCATAATCTATCTATGGAGAAAGTTTGAGCCTTATGCCAGAAATCTATCATTGAGATTGCTGCCTAGAAAAATGAGGCTCTCAAATTTGAAAGTGTCAAGAATCACTATAGAGAATAGGTTGGCTTGTAGAAGGAATTAAATAAGAAGCATATTCAAATGACTAAGATAAAAGTAAAAAAGATCCTCTAGTAACTCCAATAAGGAAGAGAGATGTGGTAGCCCATCATTGATGGAATAGACGCCTATAACAAAGTGAAGATCCACCTAAAGGAGTTGCAAATTGAATAAATGACCAAGTATATGGAATTGACCAATCTCCACTATACAAACTTGGTGATTCTAACTGTTAGATGGTTGTAGTAAGAACTCGAAAAGTAGGTGGCCAACTTGTACTTGCTGTATGAGGCAAAGTTCAAGCACCATAAGGACACCAAGCAAAAGCTTGAGATGAAAAATGCTGAACTTGAAGTTATTAAGGCACGATTCACAGATCAATAATCAATAGCCAAGAACTTGGCCAAGAGAATGAATGATTACTAGGAGCTGAAAGATATAGTCAGAGCATTTGACATTGAGAATAAACAACTCACTACCTTGTTCATTAATGCTAAGGATCTATTCCTAGCAATTCCTTGTCCTTGGGATGTGCCCATCTTGGATGCACAATCCTAGGATTAAGGAGGAGAAAATGAAAGCATTATTGGATTCTTTTCACCTCCCACCAAAAGTTGCAATAGTAGCAGGATAGCCATAACCACCTTAGTTGCCACACATGCCTAAAGCTAGTAAAGGTCCTTTAGAGCCTCATGAACCTCCACTGCTTGGGACTGTTTGATCTTCTTCACTGCCTTCATGCCATTAAAGAAAGTGCTATCAAAATTTTGTAGAGTCATGTCATGGTGTTCAATTTTGTATCATGAACACCACAATTTTTGTAATGTATTAATTTGTACACTTGGGCACTCAGTTTTAGTTTGTTTTATTAAGGGTTAGTCAATAATCCCATACCTTTCCAATTTTGTAAAGGAACTCAAGGACGAGTTTTTATTTAGTCATGGGGGTATGATGAGTTGTGGTTGGCTGCGTCGACAAGGCCCTATTAACTAGGCCCTATTGATGCATCATTTCATGCATCGACTAGGCTACGTCGATGTAGGATCTATTTTTGCCTATAAATATGCACTCACCAGCTACATTTATGGTAATAGATTAATAGTAGTAGCAGAGCTCTTATAGTTTTTTCATTAAAAAGTTAGAATATTTTCCTAAGTGCCCATAGCAGGAGTCATTAAGTATATAAATCTTTATTCAAGCATTGTTATACTTGAGCACGATAATGTATACGACAATAAAGATAAGCTTCTTGATAAACCTTGCAGGATTCTAGATAGTTTAGGTATTTGATTCATGCATTTAATATTTTTAGTTATTTATTTAATGTTCTCTAGTAATTAACCTAATTAAGTGAGATAAGCTAAATAGATTAAATACATAAGTATAATTGCTTCGAGCATAACACGTATTTGCTTAGTAATCCTAGCAACGTAATTCCTAAGTACTTCGAGTAGCATAGCACTTGGTAACCTAGTAATGGATACATAAGTTTAAGATGTGTACAGAAAGTGGGACTAGATGCTTATGTTAGGACTAGTTAGAGATCAGTTAGTTAGTTAAATCAAATTAGTCATTAAAATACATTTTCGCTATCTTCAAGCTTCAAAGAACATAAAACATAAAATGATAAAAATCATATGCCTCGATTACACTTAACCATATCTTTATACTTCACAAGTGTAATTGGGAAGACAACAAACAACCTTCAGGGAAAGGTTCACTTTGGAGAAGACTAGTGTACTGGAAACTATAGAGTCTATGGAATTTGATCAGATCGCCAATGACCGCTCTATGATTTGTATGGTTGGGCATAGGGGTACCCTTCACTGCTCATCAATAGGGCAATCCAAATTTTGTAATAGCATAAAAAAATATTTTCAAAAAAAAATCATTAATAAAGGGAAATGTTACCTTTTTAAAACATAAGAAAAGCAAAAATAGTAATCTTAACTAGCATATATTAACATATTGACTTTTTTATATGATAATTGATGGAAATTTTTAGAAAATGTAGAAAAAATCTACATGTGATCTTCACTGACTTCTAAAAAGCATATGATAGAGTGCCTAGAGATACTATTTAGTGGGCCTTACAAACAAAAAACATCTCTGATAAATTTATTAAAGTGATTCAAAACATGTATGAAGGAGCTACCATTAACATTAGAATAGCTTGTGGAATAACATTTGATTTTCCAATCACAGTAGGTGTACATTGACCTACATCAAGGGTATGCACTTAGCCCATACTTATTTTATCATTATTATGGATGATTTAACAAAGGAAATACAACATGAAATCCCTTCATGTATGCTATTTGTAGATGATATTGTGTTGGTGGATACAGATCAATAAAATATTGCTACAAAAATGAAGTAGAGACATGCTCTAGAATCAAAAGGCTTAAAATTTAGCAAAAATAAGACAGAGGATATGAAATACAATTTTAATAATAGCATAAATAGTGGTCAAATAAAAGTGACAATTTAAGGCAAAAATATCCCTCCCCATTAACAACTTTGCTACCGAGGATCAATTCTCTAATTAGATGGTGAAATTGATAAAGATATCAAAAATAGAATTGAGGCAGAATGGTCAATCTAGTGATGTTCTATGTGATAAAAGAATATTAATAAAATTAAATATGTAATATAAAAATTAGATGAAGACTTGGAGTGGCTTCTATTTCAAATATGCTAGAAGAATGTAGGCTTAAATGGTTTAGACATGTGCAAAGAAGATTAGACAATGAGCTTATAAACAAAGGTTGCTACATCACTGTTTTAAGAAAACCATTGAAAGTAAGATCAAAGAAGACATTGTAACAAATGATTGAATATAATTTGAAGAAACTACAAATAAATAAGGATCTAGATCATTATAGAACTGAATAATGAAAAAGAACTCATGTAGCCGACCCCATTTTGTTAGAATAAAGACTAGGATAATGATGATGATGATATATTAATAGAATGATGTGTGTGCCCAGCTTCCCATGATATGTTGATATATGTGTCATCTTTCTAAGATGTTGATGTATGTGCCCAACTTTACACCACCCCATCATTTCCCCCAAATAAAAGAGATATTTCAAATTTAGGTTTCTTTAATTTCAAATTTTGCCTATTATCATAAAAAAATAGTAACAATTTTTTTCATTAAGTTAGAATTGTTTACACCATGTATGTTCACATGTATGCATACTTATGTTAAATGTACATGTTCATACACATTGGTTGGCACTAGCATTAAACCCTTTCAAAAAAAGTTTATATGCTCTTTCATGCTATGCGTATGTATCAAAAACATTAATATGTGTATTGGTTGTGCATACTAGCTACATTGATACAAGTGTTGGTTATGTGTGTTAGATACATTGGTACAGATGTGGGCTATATGTGCCAACTATGTTGATATATGTACAAATTGTGTGTCAACTATGTTGATACATTGATTTGTGTGCTACAACAAATTTTATGGGGTAGAGTTCACCTCCTTAGTGATCACCTACCTCTAGTCCTCTACTCCTCCAAATTTCCTACTATTTTCTTTGCATTTATACCATTTCTCCACTCTATTTAGGGTTTTGTATTTTCACTCAAAATTCTCTCAATTTTATAAATTCTTATTTTATTTTTCTTTTATGCATTAATGCTTCTTTGTACGCTCTTTTTGGTTTGTTTTCCCTTCAAAGAATCATAATGAAGGAACTTAAAGAATAATATTTATTTTAATTTTTAAATTACATTTGAAAGAAAAAAAATAGTTAATATTACTTCTAAAATTGAGAAGTGGAGACATGGTTTACAATCACAGGGCTTAAAAATTAGTAGAAGTGAGGTAGAATATATGGCATACAATTTCTATAACAGCACAATAGTGAAATAGATATGATAATTCAAGGCTAGAAAGTCTGTCACTAAAAACTCTTTTTCTATCTAGGATCAATACTGTAATTATATGGTCGAGTTGATAAAGATATGAGATAGGCTAGTAGTATTCTATGTGATAAAAAATCCTAATAAAACTTGAAGAAAAACTTTACATGACAATAATTAAGCTTATTCTCTTATATGGTGCTGAATACTGAGTAGTACAGAAGATCCTTGAACAACAAAAGTTAGTGTAGCAGAAATGTCAATGCTTATATGAATGTTAAATGTTATTATAAGAGATAAATTTCACAATCCACACATTCGAGTAAGACTTGGAGTGGCTTCTATTTTAGATAAGTTGAAGGAATAACATCTTAGATTGTGTGGACATGTGGAAAGAAGATTAGATAATGAGCCTATAAAAAAAGATTGCTACATCATTGTTCTAGGTAAGTCATAAAAAAAAAGATCAAGAAGTACATGGGAAAAAATTGAAGAGGATTTGAAAAAATTGCAAATAAATAAAGATTTAGCTTTTGTGAAAAAGAACTCATGTAGCCAACCCTCTTTTTTTGGAATAATGCTATGATAATGATTTGAATCATCACATAAAGGCTTAATTCTCATCATGCCAAGGCAGGACCCTAGAAGGGTTAGTAGAAGAGTATAAGCCTAACCTATTTTGAGTAGCTACACCCAAGGATGATGATGACGATTTGAAGGAGAAAATTAAAATTTCTCATTTATTAGAAATAGTTGTAACAAAAATTTACCCTTCTATGAAAATTGAGAAGGAACTTAAATTTTTTGAGTAAACTCAAGTCACTTTAAAAAACCATGGGTGAACCTACCGATGTTATCATGGTTATCAATTTGATGAGCTAGTAGTGATGGGATTAATGGTGATGGTTGAAGTGAAGCTCAATGATGTGTAATCAATGTATTTCTATTACCAAAAGAAAAAAAAGTAGAAAGAGAAATAACAATTGGAAATGCTTTTAAGAAATTAAAAATAAAGGATTCAAAATTTCCATGTATTTATGCTTCTATAAAATTTGAATTCCCAATCCTTAGGATTCATTTACAACTTATAATAGCAAATGTACAACAAGAAATAGGGAAAAGCAAGAATAAATCCTTGACAACAATGATCTATAAAATACAAGTGATTAAACTGAATAATCAATAACACTAATCTACAAGTTCAACCCTATGTAAAGGCATAACCTAGATATAATTAGAAATTATCATGTGATCAAAAGAAAATGCAAAAGAAAAATTTGATAAAAACCATGAAAGGGTAGATCCAAACTAATAATAACATTAATCCACATCACTACCCATAATGAAACTACCACATTATTCAATACACTATCATTCTTCCAAAATTTGTAACAACTTTCAACTAAGCATCAATAATATCATTCTTGGCGATGAACCTACTTTGTCTACTTCCTTTATTTTTATTTGAAAATATCCTCAACCACTTGTTCTTTATTTAATTTGAAATCTTCAATGTACAACTAGGTTTCAATAGCAAGAGCATAACTATAACATTTCTTTAGAAGTTAAATATCAGGTTCTCAAAGATGTCTCTTTTCAAATATAGCTTTAAGTAAAAAAGCTTCCAATGAAAGCTAGTTAATTAATTTTGTTTCTTACAATATTACTTTTCTTTTGTTTGGAGGATCAAAGATATGAAGCTTGTAGTTTTTATTGCTATTTGTTCATATTTTCTTATTGAATCTTTCATTTATCTTTAAAAGGAGTTTTCTCCATTTTTTTATAAGAAGTCAAAATCTTTAAGGGTGCTTCTAAACAAGAACAAGACTTGATCTTTTTCCTATCCTAGAAAAGAGATTTTTTAGGATTGGTTGTAAAGATGAAAAACTTGAAAAGACATTCTCAAAACGATTAGGCTTTTTCTTTATACTTTCATTCTTTATTGATCTATTATACTCCAATTTTTTTTATATATCATTTTCATTTTCATTTTTTTTTGTTTAACATTTGTCCACCTTCCCTTCCCTCCCCTCCACCTCACATCCTACCTCTAATGCATTATCATTACTTATAGGATGGTAGTCAACAATATCATTGTTCCTGCAAAATTATTTTTCTTAACTCCACAAGGATACCACCACAAACTAAGTGTTCAAGTACTCCATTTAAGGCTACAATAGTCATTAATTCAATATAACCTTTGTTGAGTTAATGATGATGATACAATGGGGCATAAATTTCCAATTGAGTGTGGACTTAGGCTACCACACACAAACTAGGAATGTTAGGGAAATGATAAAGAAACATATAGCTTAAATGCTAAAAAATGGCTAAGTGTTTATTATTGAAAAAAATGACTCAGTATAAAATGCTAAGAAATTAAGTATAGAATTGACTAGGAGTGATGGGATAAAAACTAAATGTAAAAATGTACATAGATAGAATAAAAGATCAAATATAAGATGCTATGATATAGGAAAAGGTTTTAGGATTCTTCCCAAATATTTGATATGTAGGTAGATGGAGAAGTTACAAGAATGATTTAGAGTTAGTTCGTAGTCAAAATAATATTGTTTTAATTAAGTGTTCGAATGTTGATGTTGAAGTTTGAAAAGTTCTATCTCTAGATAATGATGTTGGAGGTTGGAAAATTCTATCTCTAGGAACCAACACTGAAGCCAGTTAGATGAAGTTTGATGAGTGGTGAGATACCCCTACACTCAACCATATGAATACGAGCATTTCACGCATGATTCGGTTGAACTCTGCAGACGGACTAGTTGTGATATCTAGATGGTTACTCGTAGATCGCAGTTCGCTGTCTTCCCACCTGGACTAGTATTAGCTTTGTCACGTATGGTTTAGTCTAGAGTGAGGTGTATGATGTGTTCCTACACTAATGTTACTCCTGGGTATGATGGTAAATAATGTCAACTAAGCCAGGAGAGAGAATGAGAGAGAATGTAAACTAGCCTAAGTGCGATGAGCATCTGTTCCTTAATCATCCGTACACATCTTGGACCTCATGCACGACTACCGCTGGGATTACCAAATGCATGGCCTAGGTACGCTACTAGGTTACCAAGTAGTCACACTTAAATGCTCATGATTAAGTCGTACTCATTCCATGTTACTAGGAGATAAGGGTAAAGAGATATTACTAAGAAAGTAATAAATAATGATAACAATTAAATAATTAAGTCAAGTGGATGCTACAATGATGAAGTAATCTCGATCTTTATTGTCGATCATGTGCATGTCCAAGTATGTCACACTTGAATAAGGATGTCGTACAATTATAATCATCACACTACGTGCATGCACTGGGAGAAAAGGGTTAAGAGGAAAACTACTAAAAAATAAAAACTAAAAACTTTCAAGAACAACTCAAAACCTACCTACCAGATTTGCCTATCTCTTATTTATAGATGAGTAGACAGGCTACGATATCACGTATGTGATATTGTGTCTAGGCTATGATATCGTGTACGCGATATCACGTCTAGGCTATGATATCGTGTACGTGATATCGCATACACGATATCATGGTTGCAATATCACAGCCACCAATTCATGACTCATCAAAGTTGAAGGCATGCTAATGCTAATCTTGGAGGCACAGGTACAACTATGGACCACATTGGTGATGCTAGGAGGTATCTTGCATGTACATGCAATCTTTCAAAATCTCAAAAATGTGCTTAAGATCTCTAGAAAACCAACCTTGAAATGATTTAAACCCTTATTTATAGGCCCAAGGCTACCAATTCCAACTTAGGGTTACTAATTTTAAACTTGAAGTTAAATCTTGCTTTCCTGAAGTTAATCCTAAGTTTAAGGAAGGTAAGGTTAATTGTTTTAGTTGGAAATTTTAGCAACCTAAAAAGGTAGCATTAACATTAGCATCATCAACACTTAGATAAATTTTGCCAAATTTTCCAAGTGTTAGTTTTAGCCTTATAGAGCATTGTTTGATACCTGAATTAATGTTGAACAATGTTGAGATGCTAGTGAGACATCCATGAGGGTAAAGGATGATCTTAGATGCTGATTGGAAATAAGAGAGAATTTATTTTATATGTGTTGAAAATGTTGATGCTAGCATTAGCATTGGTGTTAGAAACACTTAGCTAATTTTTCAACATTTTCTTTAATTTGCAAATTTGAATTCCCAATGATGAAGTGTCAAAGTATCACATCGATGAGCCCCCATCGACATGGCCTCGTTGATGTAGCTCGATTAATGTGGCCTTGTTGACATAGCCCCATCAACATGATGTTGCACCATTGATAAAGCTGCATCGATGTAGCATTTGCTACGTTTATGAGGATCCATCAATGCAACTCCACAATAAAGTCTATAAATACATGCTAATCTGCCATGTTTACGAGAAGTCTGATCATAGTTGTAGTAGAGCTCTTGTAGTTTTGTCATTTGAGAGTTAGAATGTTTTTTTGAGTACCCATAGCAAGAGTCAGAAAGTGTATGGATCTTTATTCGAGCACTGATGTACCTAAGCACACTAATGTGAATGGCAATAAAGATGAGCCTTTTGATTAAACCTTGCAACACTTGGAATAGATTAATGATTTATTTCTGCATTTACTATTTTCATTAATTATGCAATTAATTAAGATAAGTAAGGCTTTAATTAATTAAATAATTAAGATAAACATATTAAACACATAAGTACAACTGCTTCAAGCATAACAAACAACGCTCGGTAATCCCAGTAGCATGTAATGCTTAGTAACCCAGTAGTGTTGTATGCGTTCAGGATGTGTATGAAAAGTAGGACCAAATGCTTATGTTAGGATAGTTAGTTATTAATTAGTAATCAAATTAGTCAAATTGGTTAATAAAGTTTTAATTTGTTATTAATCATAGGTGAATAAAATATAAAATAATAAAAATCGTGTGCCACAATTACACTTAACCATACAACTAAGCTTTATAAGTGTAGTTGGAAAGACAACGATTGTCACAATTAGATTTCACTTCCTAGAGCCAGTGTACTTAAGAGCTTAAGGTTTGTAGAAGTCAACTGGATTGCACATGAATGCTTGTAATTTGTATGATTGGCCATAGGGTATACTCACTGCTCATCATTGGTGCCATTGCCAAGGACCTTTAGTTGTTACGTGTGCTATCTAGGATTTAGTGAAAAAATTATTTAACATCGTTGGAATGAACCCTAAAGTCATATCATACATCAAAATAACTACAACAATTATAAGAAAGCACACTACATTTGGTGTCTTCTAATACCATATGTCTTATTCTCACAAGTGTGATTCTTCATCCAACTTTGACAAAGTAAATCAGTAGGTGCCCTAGCAATACAGAGTGATATATGCTCATCCTAATGAGCATGTACCCAATTTCACCTTCATCCTACACCAAGATGAATAACTGCGGTGGTGAGACATGGAGGGAAACATTGTGTTACCACTCAATTGATCCATTCCTGCGATGCTCAATCAAACTCTTATGTGGTTGGGCATCCAAGGGCTTCATGCTGAATATGTTATGTAGGATAGTGATGCCAGGGATCATCATCCCACCGATGCACAACTTCTAAGGGATTGACAGCTAGAGCAACACTACGAATCTGTGAAGGGGAAGTGGTCCAGTGATCTTGCATTCTTGATGCACCAAAACACTAGTGGAGAATCCTTCTCTATGGATTTTCCATATAGAGAGACTTCTCTCTTTAACTTTGGTGAAGGAAGTCAAAACTAGAACTTGCAATCGATAATATAGAATCCTAGTTCTAGCAAGAATGGATTCCATGACAAAGGGGGATCCAAAATGGAGAGTCATGGTAGGGATGTGGGCAAGTAGCATGATCATGATCATGGTCGCAACCACTAAAGAGGGGGTGGCAGACACCATGATGGTGCTAGTCCTTCTTCTTCTTTACCTTCATTGTCATCTTCTTCCTCTTTTGGCTCTAAACACAACTACAAGGGATGCGATCATGATGGAGGTGACTGACGGGACTGAGATGATCATAGGGACTATTGAACAAGTCAAGATCTAGGGTGCAGGCATTCAAGAGAGGCCTGTCTCCATGAATGAAGGGGTAGCATAGAGCATCATAGGCACTAGGTTCATGACTATGATGAGTCTTTGCTTGTCACCCGAAGCATGCTAAACATCACAGAGGTAGTGAAAATTTTGACAACACACATGAAACATAGAAGGATCAAGCAATTGGATATGAACAACATTCTCAAGTTTGAAGGGGGATATAGCTCTGATCCACAAAATCATCTTCAGGATTTTCACAGTGCTGATGTCTTACAAAACATAGAAAATGATTGGAAAAAGGTTAAGTTGTTTCCTAGGACACTTATCAAAGAATTAGAATGCTGGTATTTGTCCTCGGAGATGGAATCAATTTGTAGATGAAGTATGATGCTCAAACTATTCAACGACAAGTATCAAACATACTCCCGAGTGTCCAATCTAAGAAGGCAGATCTAGGGATGAAAGCAAGGAACACATGAGCCATTAGATGCCACCATGGACAAATATTATTTCATATTACAACAATGCCCTAGCCATGGTTACTCTTAGTAGGAACAACTTCAGCACATCTTAGATAGGCTTCCCTCGAAAACAAGAGAACTCTTGAGATCTATGCCTAAGGATGATTGTGAAAGTTAAGAGCCCATCAAATCCAAAGGCTAATTAAGTAGGTAGAAAAAGAAGGAGATTGAGGAAATGCAAAAGTGTAGAAGAATACAACCAAGATCCTTCCATTTTGCAAGAGGAAGGTTTGATTTTGTAACAGTGAGGAGGAATCATCACTTGATAAGGTGGTGAACCAGGAAACCTTGCTGATTTAAAAATTTACCTTTGAAATTTTGGCTAAAGTAGATTAGTTGTAGAACTCTATAGATAGTAGATTTTAAGCTATTTTGAAAATTGCTAAAGAGTCAAAAGAACAAAGTAGTGATCATGATCATAGGAGTTGAAAGGAAGCTAAATGTGCCAATCCAATGAGTAAGGAAAAGATTGTTGTCATAGAAGAAATTGCAGAAATTCAATCAGATGAGGATGGTGGCTGTGACATCTACCAATATCCTAAGGGATGTTGCCCCATTGTCACAGTTATAGAAGTCTGGGGTGTTGATGAGCCACGATATCGCGTACGCGATATCGTAGCCCGCCGCAACATCTATAAATAAGAGGCGTTTTTCCCTATTTTAGGCATCTAGACTTATACCCTTAGCCAAACTATAGTAGTTTTAC
>MNCI01007155.1:150063-212453 GCA_015680685.1 Gnetum montanum
AATTAGAACTTAGTTAGTAAATAGTTAATCAAAGTTAGTCATTTAGTTCTCTTCACCTTCCCCTATTAGCATAAGACATTACAAAGATAAAATATATAAAAATCATATACCTCAAGCTTACTTAACCATACAATTGTGACAATACAAGTAAGTTTGGGAAGACAGCGATTGATTAACCTTAAGTGTTCCATTAAGGCACGTAAGCACTTAGTCCTTGGAGTTTGACCAGATCACGTGTGAGACGTTCGTATTCATGTGGTTGAGTGTAGGGGTACCTCGCCACTCATCATTGGCGTCGTTGCTGGGGACTTAATTGTTTGTGTGTTACGTAGAACATAGGAGATCATTCACATCGTTGGGACACTAGAATGAACCCTTAGGGTTGATCAAAAGAAAAAAATAATAGAACAGTAAACAGCACACCAAACAAAACTAAAATGTCTTCTTCTTCACACAAAAGCACTTTACCACCTAGGACTCACACAAAAGACAGTCAGTGATACAACACACATAACCAAGATCTGCCAGTTCCTCAATAATTCCGTGTGATATATATTCATCATGATGAGTATATACCTGACTTTACCTTTATTCTCCATCAAGATGAACAACTGCGTTGGAGAGACTTGGAGGGTAACATAGTGTTGCCTCTAGACCGAGCAGTTCCCAACATGCTGCTTCATGCTATTTCACGAATAGGCATGTCATAATTGTATGCAGAGTACATTGCATGTGATTACGACACAAGGGACTACCATCCCATAGAAGCACAACGTCAATGGGACTTGCGACAGGAGAGTTACCACACATCTTTGAAGGGCAAAGGACCCCATAACGCTTCACCCATCTTAAGCGAAATTGAGGGTGGTGAACCTATTTCAATGGGTTCTCCACAAAACGGTGTTCCCCCTCCTAAGATGGTGAGGAGGTGGTGTATCAGAACCTTCACTCCATGATTCACAACCCTGGTTCTGATCCCCATGAACACCAAGTGTTCAATGAGGGAACACAAACACATGATAAGGGTGGGCATTTTGATTGTCATCACGATTGGGGTCGGGACCACCGAAGAGAAGGTAGGAAACATCGTCATGGCGATAGTTCTTCTTCTTCTTCACCTTCATCGTCACATTCACCCTCTCCTTCAGTATCAGGACGTAGTCATAAGGAACCTAACCATGAGGATAAAGGTATATAGAGTGAGAAACCTCGATGAGAGAGTCGAGAGTGAGGATGACGACACTCTAGAGAATCACAGCATGGAAGAAGGGAAAGTAGGGAACCACGTAGACATCACAGACGCTATGAAAGAAATGACCATGAAGAACCCCTACTTGCAACCCAAAGCATGTTAGACATCATGGAGGCCATAAGAATTCCCACAAGGCACCAAAAAGATAGTAGGATCAAGAGGTTAGACATGAATAATATCTCACAATTTGAGGGGGGATACAACACTAATCCTTAGAACCATTTAGAAGAATTTCACGATGCATGTGCCTTGCAAAACATCAAGAACGAATGGAAAAAACTAAAGTTGTTCCCAAGAATATTAGTAAAAGAAGCGGAAAGCTGGTACTGGTCCTTAGAACCGAAATCCATTTGAAGGTGGAGTACGATGCTAGAACTGTTTAATGATAAGTATCAAACGTACTCCCAGGTGTCCAACCTGTGAAAGAAATCCAAGGATGAAAGCAAGGAAGTCATGAACCCTTGGATGCTACCATGGGCCGATATTATGCACTGCTACATCATTGTCCGGGCCATGGTTACTCGCAACAGGAGCAACTACGCCATCTCGTAGATGGACTTAGGCATGAAACCAAGAGAACCCTTGGAACGTATGCCCAAGGGAGATTATCAGAGCTTAGGTCCCATCAGGTTCATAGATTTTTGGAGCAAGTAGCTAAGGAAGAAGGGGAGCTACGTAAGAGAGAAAGTGCAGAAGAGTACAATCGCGATCCTTCCCTCCGAAAAAAGGGAGTGAGATTCTGTGAGGAGGAGGAAGAGTCACCACTCGAAGAGATGGTGAATAGGAAAACCTTGCCGCTTCAAAAATTAACAACAGAGCTATCAGCGAAGGTAGACCAAATGTGGAACTCAAATAGTAGATTTGAAATCGTTCTCAAAATCATAGAGGAGTCTAAGGAGCGAGGTAGTGACTATGATAAAAAGAAAAAGAGGGACATGGACCATGCACGTAACAATGGTAAGGGTAAAATGGCCATCATCAAAGAGGTTGTGGATTTTGATACAGAAAATGACGGTGGATGTGAGATATGCTAGTATGACCATCCTAAGGGATGTTGCCCAGTAATCTCACATTTGCAAGAGTCTGGGGTGTATGCACTTAACCCATGACTTAACAAATGGCAAGCATCCCAATGGTTACCTTATCCCCAAGGTAACCCGAGGCAGTTCCACCAACCATTAACGTATTATCCAAGTGGAACTCTGCCACAACCTATTGAGCAACATCAGCAGTGGCAATACCCATAGTCATGGGGGATGCCACTGCCAAGGCAAAAATACCCTTACCAGCAACTGGATCCATATGGTTATTACGTGCAACAACCAATCTCTCCACATGACTCTATCGATCACGTGACACCACAACGTCACTACCAAGCTTGGGAGTATTATAGGACTCCTTCTCCTAGGAGAGACAACCCACAAACATACCAATCTCCAAATCCATCTGCAACTCTCACATCAATAGCTCCATTACCACCTACTCTAGCAATGCAAGGGGTACTCCCCACTCAACTGCAGCAACCCAATGTCATGAGGGTTGTGAATTCTCAACCTGCAATTGGTTTTGACAACCTTATGTAGAAAATATCTTTCTTCAGAACCAACAATCCAACCAAGCCCTCACAATCACAAGTCGAACATCTTAACACCTCCCTATCAAGTAAGGCTTTGGGGCCTCCTTCAACCCAAAAATTGAGCTTAACACACAAGGTTATGTTAACACATGCCATTACTGACTGGATTAAGGTGGGCCACCTTCCCAGGAAATTCTCTGATCCTGGAAGTCCTCTAATCTATCTCCAAGTCATTGGGAATGAACCATGTAAAGCTATTCTAGACTTAGGTTCTGGAGTCAATCTAATATCACAAGAGATGTATAAATCCTGGAACCTACCTCCCTTAAGGAAGAGTAACATTCGACTAGAGCTGGCTGACCAGTCCATCACTGTCCCCTTGGGATTGATGGAGGACATCATTACCACTGTATGTGGGTGGTCGTATCTAGCTAATTTCCTAGTGATACAAGTAAACAACGGTAAGGGGGACTTCCCAATAATAATGGGAAGAGCATGGCTAAGTACCATAGATGCACATCTAGGAATTCGTGATCTTTCTCTAGAAATATCCAAGAAGAACACTTTTGGAAAGATCGAGAAGAAGAAAGTTCCATGCATTGCATAGAGTGACACGGGGTGCCATTGCATGTAGAAATCATGGGTTATGCAAAGTTTAGCATTGCCTACATGCAATCGGTGTGCACAAGACATTAATCTACAAAGGTGCTTGTATGCAGCAGCCACACGACAAGAAGACACCTAGTGGTTGATGGTTGATCAAGTGAGCAACTCACTAACATGCATGGAACTAACTGAGGGAATAACTACTGCTTACATTGAAAGCATAGACACACTGGAGCAAGTTCATTGCCAACCTCTAAGCTTTAACCTTGAAAACATCAACTAGGGGAAGTTGGAAATTCTTGAGAGATTTAAATAAGAGCCCCTAGATTTGAAACCACTGCCCACTGGTCTAGAGTATATGACTCTCAAAAATGGAAAACCGGTGATCATCAACGCAAGGCTTGTTCCCAAACAAAAAGAAAGACTTCTGAAAGAGATAAATAAGTGGTCAAAAGCCTTTGCCTGGTCATACCCCAAGTTAACTGGAATAGATCCTAGGATATGCCAGCATAGGATTTACATGGACCCCTCCATGAAACCTCGAAAACAACCGCAGAGGTGATTGAATCCAAAATTGAAGGAAATAGTAAAAGAAGAAATAGAACAACTTCTTAAGGTTGGGTTCATATATCCCATTGCTGATAGTGAATGGGTTAGCCCTTTGGTGATCATGCCTAAAAAGGAAGGCAAATGGAGGATGTGTATTGATTTTAGGTTGCTAAACATGGCAACATTCAAGGATCACTTTCTGTTGCCATTTTTTGACCAAGTCTTAGACACCATAGTAGGGCATCGCTATTATGGTTTTCTGGATGGTTATAGTGGATATAACCAAATATAGATAGCGCCAGAAGATCAAGCCAAGACAACGTTCACTAGTCCTTGGGGAACATTTGCATATAAAAAAATGCCATTTGGCTTGTGCAATGCTCCTGCTACGTTTCAACACCTAGTTCTAAGCATATTCCAACAGCAGATAGGAAACGAAGTGGAAGTCTTTAAGGACGACTTCTCCACTTATGGAACAAGCTTTGATCAAGCCTTGGACCGATTAGAGCAAGTGTTGACAAAATGCGTAGAATCCAACTTAAGGCTCAATTGGCAGAAAAGCCATCTGATGGTCCAAGAAGGTGTAGTACTTGGGCATAATATTTCACATTCAGGAATGGAGGTAGACCCAGATAAAGTTAGAGTCATCCAAGGAATCACCTGACAATTGGAAACTATCAAAGACATTCGATCATTCCTTGGACACATTGGCTACTATAGGAGATTCATTGAGAACTTCTCCAAGATTTCCAAACCATTGATAGAACTTACAAAGAAGGATGCACCATTCGAATGGACCAGGGAATGTGAACGAGCATTCCAAACTCTAAAATAAAAGCTTGTGGAAACCCCCATTCTACAAGCCCGGAACTAGTCCAGACTGTTCCATATAATGATTGATGTGTCCAATTATGCCTTGGGAGCTATACTTACATAGTTAGATGACCAAAAACGTCCTTACTACATCCACTATGCAAGTAGGAGTATCGCTGGTACACAACTTAACTACACAACTACAGAAAAAGAATTAATGGATGTAGTGTTTACACTGGATAAGTTTAGGCACTATGTGTTAGGTTACAAAGTGTTCATCCATACAGACCATAGTGAAATCAGGTTCCTCATGAACAAGCCAATGGTTAGCCCTCGTATCATACAATGGTTGGTAATCCTACAGGAGCTCGATCTAACGATGATCAATCGAAAGGGCATCGAGAACATAGTTGCAGATCATTTATCTCGGTTGCGCTGAGACATCAAGGAAGATGAATATGCCATATTCGATCATTTTCCTGATGAAGCCCTCTTTGCTGGTGTAGTGAATAACCAACCCATGGAAAGAAATTGGTATAGTAGCATCCTTACCTATCTCCTTTCCCAAGAAACACAACAAGAGTTGGACTTTAGGAAGAAATAACAGTTTCTTCACAGATCCAAGTACTTCATGGAGATTAATGGATAACTTTACAAAGTCTATCCTAATGGCTTGGTTCGATGGTGTGTGCCCGATATGAACCAACTAAGAGTTCTCCAAGATGCTCATGAAGGCCCTTGTGGGGATCACTATGCAGGAAGACGAACGGCTATTAAGATCCTACTTGTAGGATATTACTGGCCAACATTATTTCGGGATGCCCATCAATTTGTCTAATCCTACAAGTGCTGTCAACGTGATGGAGAAATGATTGCTAGAATGAAGGATTCACAACAATGGATTCAACCTTTAGAACCCTTCGACATTTGGGGTATAGACTTTATGGGGCCCATTACACCAATGTCCAATGGAAAAGCTTACATCATCGTTGCCGTAGACTATCTAACGAAATGGGCTGAAGTAGTTGTGGTTACAGACTGCACATCATCTACAGCTGCAACAACAAGTCATAAATAGGTTTGGTGTACCACATGCACTTATCTCATATAATGGAACACACTTCATAGGTGTAACCTTTTGGAAGTTGATGCAACATTTAGGGGTGGAACATAAATTGACTACACCTTATCACCCCCAAGCTAATGGCCAAGCCAAGGTCAGTAACCGGGAGATTACTAAAATATTAACAAGGATAATTAGCAAATATAGGTGAGATTGGAGCACTAAAATGAATGATGCTCTCTGGGCATACCGTTCCACTTGGAAACTCCCTATAGGCTTTTGTCCCTATGAGTTAGTATACAGAAAAATTCCAAAGCTTCCAATTCAAACCAAGCTCCGTACACTATCCATGGCGTGTGACCTCCACCTTGACCTTGATCTGGCACAAAAGCAAAGATTGGCAACTCTAAACATGCTAGATGAAAACTGATTAGTTGCCTTGTCATCAAATGAGTTGCACAAGGCACATAATAAACAACGTCATGACTTAAAACTTCAAAAGGTTAAGTACCAACCAGGAGATAAGGTCTTTTACTGGAACCCCACAAATGTGCCACAATGCACAAAATTTCAAACATTGTGGGAAGGGCCTTACATCATTCATACAACCTTTCCCTCAGAAGCCATGACCATATACAAACTTGAAAGCCTGATAAGAGATTACTGGTCAATGTGCAACAAACCAAACCCTTCCATGAACTTAGAATAGCTGGTGCACATAATACCTCTAAGAAAGGATGACCTTGCTCATTATTTCAGATCTCCTCCTTCCAACTTAGTCATGGGAAAGATGGCCACCTATGCTGATCAATCAAGGCCCTCAGTTCCTTTTTAAGCTTTTGTTTTACACATTTTTTTTTTGCAATTTCTTTAACTTTTCTTGTTTTTGTTTTGCAACATCATTCATACTTTTTTGTTTATTTGTGTGATTGTTTATGTTTTTAAGTTTGACACCTAATAAGTGCTCCTAGAGATGGTATGAACTATATTCCATTGATTGCTAATGTTTGGTTTTTACCTTTGAGTGATGATGCTGATACTAAGGTATGGTTCTTTTGATATAACAGGCAATAAGTCCACGTCATCCGTGAATCCATGAAATTCTATGATCTCTCTTGGCTTGGAACTATACAGTCCCGTTCCTTCAATAATAAGAACTATCAATGAATTGGTGATTGGGTATTTCTCAAACTAAGGAAGGACTCAAGGGTTGAATAGGGTGTGACCTCAAGGGAACTTGATGCATTTGTGCTGGCCATTCTCTTGGGTGCTTGGATGTTTTCTTCTTGGGTTTTCCTTACCATTCTAATGTTGCTTCATTATCGGGAAGCTGAGCCAATAAAAATAATAAGTCTTTGCATGGTGTGGTTCTCACGCAAAAAAAAAAAAAGAAAAAAAGAAAAAAAAGAGAGAGAAAAAAGTGAGAATTCAAAGCACACCCCTTAGACAAAATAATCATCTGGGCTACAAGCACTAGTTATGGAACTAAACAAACATGTTCACTCTAACTAAGGCCCTTTCTTGCTTCCTACTTTCTCCTTTCTCATTTCTTTGGAATGGTGATGACTTTTTGGTGGAAGCATTCTCGTTACTCCAAGTGAATGGATTGGCCAATTGTATTAATGCGAAGTCATTGGATGTGGATTTTTTGAGGCTAGATTTGGAATGAGATCTTCTAAGTTACTTTAACCATTAATACAGAAGGGGCTGTACACCACCTTGTTCTTGAGACTTCATTTCATTCTCTTTTTTTCATCCTTCTTTCTCCATTTTTTTACCTCATTACCAGTTGTATCAATAGTCTATGTTTTGGTTGATGCATTGTTTTCTTTTTGGTAAATTCTTGTGGTTAAGAATTTAACTCTTGTTTCCAAATGGCATTTCCAAAGCCTACGAACTCTTTGAATGTGGGATTGTTAGGGCATTCAGGGCATGAGCCTACTTTGGGGAGGACCCACTGGCATTCCTATTTGGTCCATCTGTTAATTTCTTTCCCTTAAACATTTTCTGCAATCCACTTTTATTTTGTTCATTTCCATCCCTAACATCCATTTTATCAGTGTTACCGTTATTTTTTTTTCTCCATATTCCTTATTCCTTATTATTTTTCTCCATTCTCTCACTACTGAAGGTTCACTCTTAGTCATGGAGGACCTAGTCCAATTTTTTTGATTTTCTCTTAACCCCTACACCTCAGGTAATCACCAGTATTATATCTCCAGATCCACATTAGCCATATCACAACTCAGCCACTGGACCTTACACTGAGGCAAGGTATGAACTACATTGTGATTCATTTACCCTTGCTAATATAAGATTGTGTTGTGTGTGCAGATGACAATCACACACCAATAGATTAGATCTGGAGGAAACATTTGGAATGGACTGGTGCTGGAGCAGTTATGCAAGGAACAAGACTGATGGTGTGCTTATGGATGAACAACGAAAAGCGCAATCTTGGCGTCGACAGAAACAGACTTCTTCTTCTCTCTCTCTCTCTTCTCTCTTCTCTCTCAGCTACCAAATAAGGCTGGATGTCAAATGTGTATAGTGTTCACTCTTGTTGTCATGAACACTAATTTTGTCATGTATTGTAATGATGATCTATTCACAGGTCACCCCATTCACCATTAGTATCATTCAAGTCAATAATCCCATACCTTCCCAATATTTTGTAAGGAACTCGAGGATGAGTTTTCATTTAGTCATGGAGTTATGATGAGCCGCAATATCACATACGTGATATTGCAGCCTGCCACAACATCTATAAATAAGAGGTGGCTTTCCTTATTTTAGGCATCTAGACTTAGACCCTTAGCCAAACTATAGTAGTTTTACCATTCCAGAGTTAGAATAATTTCCATGTGCCTGCAGTAGGAGTCTTAAAGTGAACAGATCTTTATTCGAGCAAATTGTACCTGAGTACACATTTGTATATGGTAATAAAGATGAAATTTCTGATAAACCTTGCAACATGTGGACTAAGCTAAGTAGGGTTTAATTATTTTTAAATGTTTAAATGCTTTCCTAGATAATTAATCTCTCTCAACCCTTGACTCTCCTAGTTAAGTGCACTCAGTACGACTACTTCAAGCACGTGTGTAACACTTGGTAACCCAGTAACGAGTAGCATTTGGTAATCCCAGCAGTGTTGCACTAGTTCAGGGTGTGTGCAGCAAGTGGGAACAGATACTGGTGTTAGGATAATTAGAACTTAGTTAGTAACTAGTTAATGAACGTTAGTCATTTAGTTCTCTTCACCTTCCCCTATTAGCATAGGACATTAAAAGATAAAATATATAAAAATCATATACCTCAAGCTTACTTAACCATACAACCGTGACAATACAAGTAAGTTTGGGAAGACAACGATTGATTAACCTTAAGTGTTTCATTAAGGTGCATAAGCACTTAGTCCTTGGAGTTCAACTGGATTGTGTGTGAGATGCTCGTATTCGTGTGGTTGAGTGTAGGGGTACCTCGCCACTCATCAGGTGTATTCTTTGAATCCACAACTAGCAAAAAGACAAACACCCAGAAGATTGCCTTATCCTTAAGGCAATCCCAGGTAGTTCCATCAACAACAATAATATTATCCAAATGGAACTCCACCACAATCATACAAGCAGTACCAGTAGTGGTAATATCCATAGTCATGGGGGATGGCACCACCAAGGTACCAATACCCTTACAGACAACCAGATCCATATGGGTATTACATTCAACAACCCCTATCTCCACGTGATCCTTTCAATCATGTTTTTCCTTCTCAACATTTCTACTATCCTTTTGAATACTATAGAACTCATGCTCCACATTCCAAGAGGGATACCACATTTCATCCTTATCCTTCTCCTATTCTTACACATGTTCCTCCACCCTCAACACAGCTATCGCATAATCCATTCATGCGGGGTGAACTTCCAACCTGGCCACAGCATTGCAATGCTACTAGGGTCATCAATTTAAAATTGGTTAATGAATCGAATGGTTTGGAACATCATGTAAAAATGGCATGTGAAACAATGAAATAAATGGTGCAAAACATGGAGGATGGCATAAACAGTAAGAGTAGGACGACAAACAATGGATAGTGCATAGCAGCATGGCGAATGATGGGTGCAATAGAGTGGTAGGTGGTGGGATAGTGGTGAGCAAAGCATGCAATGTAGTGGTGGCACAGGGATAAGAACAGGAAAAGCAAGTATGTGTAGTGACAATGGGAATAATAGGTGAGAACCAGTGGTGATGGATGATGGGCGAGCGATGAACTATAATGCAACAATGCATAAGGTGGAAAAGGAAGGTAATTGTAGAGGTGTAACAGTTGCATGCTAGTGGTAATGCAAAAAGGAGGTGGCATAGCCTTAAGTTTTCCAAAATTGTAGCCTATCCAATGTCATAGTTGGGTTGGTCACAACACAGTGTGGCTGGGCCTTATGATCCTATCACATTATGGCACAACTTGCCTACATCACAGTTGGTAGCAATAGCTAGGCCCTAACCCTTAGGGTTAGGACCAAAGGCCAAATTTTAAAATATATTTTATTAACATTTTTATTAATTTTTTTTAAAAAAATTGTTATTTTATTCCTATAGGCATAGTGAGAAATTTTGAACAATAATATTTCCCAAACTGTAAGTCAAATTGAGGTAAAATTTTTACCATTAGAATCATCTCGACAAGTACTACATGTTGGGTATAGTTGGACATGATTTTTATTCATGGTTGTCTTATAGATATGAGATCCATTTTCTAGACCTAATTATTCATGAAAATCATTGGGAGATATCTTCTTACTTACATGGATCATCTTAGACATATGGCACATCTGGTGGAGGTTTGTGGCTCTCCCTAGCTCCATGGTTCATCATTGCATTATAGTTAGCCCTTGATTTGGATTGGCCCTTGGGTCATGGTTTGCTCTATTACCAAATGTGAAATCCTATTCTTGGATGTCATGGAAAACGTCAAATGTATGTTATATTAGACATTAAGTGTAAGAAGATAACATGACAACATCAAATATGTGTAACATTTGACATTATGCATAAATAAAATAACAAAAAATGAAAAAAAAAAGAAATGCTTTATTGATGTGGAATAATGTATTTGGTCATGCTCTAAGTGTTCTTTGGAATTATCTTCTTTCAGGATCTATCCCTTAAAGACTATCCAGCATTGCCACCATGATTAGGCCTATCACTAACTAGAAGGAATGGCTAGCCTCTCCTTGTCGTGCTTCACCTAGCACGTGTTACTTGCCTTTACTAGCTCCACAACACCATGTTGATATGATCTCTAATGCATGAGTATAAATACCTTATCAAACCCTCCCATAGGACACCTTGAGAGACATGTTTGTTATTACAATGCACCATTTTTGGTGTTAATGACAACTTACCCTTTTCAAGTGTTATTACAATAAGTTATGAAGAGACACCATCTTCATTATGTAGTAGCATCATTCAAGGATGAGAACATGATAGTCTACCAAGTAATACACTCTATTACCAAGGCTCTTGAGAACAATAAAGAGACACTGCCAATTTGAAAAGAACTTGGACATCTTAGCGTTAGGAAATTACCTCAAAATCATATCCCTTTTCTTAATTTCTCTAAGTTTGACATGCTTGTTATGGTGATGTACATAGCATCTTTATAGTTGTAAATATTAATGGTTATCTTCTTGTGATTTTCCTCAAGTGTGTCTAGTGCAACAAATTACAATTTATCATTCTCCTCATTAAGTTAATCAAAGTAAAGGCACATCTGAAACACCACAAAATTTTGAGCTTAGTACTTATCCAACAAGAAACAGGTCCCTAGGACCCACAAATGATCACAGCTACATCTAGGGTCACACATGGCAACTTCAGAGATCAAAATACTTGATTTTCACTAAGTATGCAGTCTCAACGTATACGCCCAGCGTATACGCTCAAGTTCACATCCACAGCGTATATGCCCCAGTGTATACGCCCGACATCCACAACGTATACGCCCCAGCGTATACGCCCGACATTCTCAGCGTAGATGTACAGCATGCACGCCTCACATGTACGCTCGGCAGGTACAACAGATGTATACGCTCGGCATGAAATCCCCAAAGACGACATGGAGACAACACTGCAGAACAAGACTTGGTACAAGGTAGCAACCATTATCGTATATGCCCCAGCGTATACGCCCAGCATCCATCAACGTATATGCCAGTGTCCACGACATCTACGCCTAAGTTCGCATACGCCCAGCACATCCAGTGTATACACCCACAGTCTACGCTCGCCAGACACAGTGTATACGCTGGGCGTATACTTCCGCCAAATGTAACATATTGTACACTTGTAAATTTTACGCTTTTGCACCCGGTCAACGTGCCACGTGTCGTCCAACTTGAGTCTAGCATCAAAAACCTGTATAAAAGCCCCATTTTTCACTAGATCCAGGTTGGTTGGAAAAATTTCTAGAGCACACTAGAGAGCAGAGATGCTGCAAACCAGAGCACAAAACCTTTTACGCTAGACAACCCTGTACGCTGAGCATACAACCTCTACACTGTGCCTACAATGTAAACCAGCCACAATCATCCTTGCATCCATCAGGGCTTTTCGTCCGCCTTGTGTTCCAATTACAACTGCATTAGACTGGTGCATTGTACTTTCATTCTGTAATGCCATTGTTACATTTTCTTCCTAAAATCATTTACAGTTTTCATTAATTGTTGCATGTATTCTGTTTTCGCTCATTTACGTTACGCTCTGTTTGCATCGGTTACACTGTTTACGCTCTGATTTACGCCCGTTACGCCGTTTACGTATAACCCAGCGTATAGCACTTCGATGTACGGTCGGGGAAATCCTTGTCTGATCCGTGTGCGGACCACCCAAGGTACTCTACCTTTGTTCATTCCAACTCACCCTCAGGTGAAGGTAGGGTCTTCTGTGCATGTCCTGTGATCCCACGATCTCTGTTTCCTTCCAGCCGAAGACCGACGATTTCGGATGGTACAACATCTAATTCCACTAGTAACATAGCTTCGAACTCATATGTGAGCATGAAATGGGTTTAGCAAGTTGAAGTTGTGGTCTTGAAGATTATTCGATAGACCTAAGGGAAACGAGATAGCTCGGTATGCCACTTATATTGGAATTTGTGAACCATGATTTTAAGCAAATGAGTTAGGATTTATTGGTTGACTTAGCTTGGTCATTGGATTACGAGTAATATGGAAATGAGAATGACTAAGTGATTTGATATTGTTTAGAGAATTTGACTAGTTTTTTTCTCTTGAGTTAAGGTCCATTATAAGTAATAAGGAAGATGGGGATACCATAGTAGGTGATTATTGTTCTAAGATAAAATCAAAAATATACTTTGAAGTTGTAGATTTCATAGGGATTGCTTCAACCCACTTGGTAGAATACTTTGTAGTTATTAAGATAAACTAGTGACTGGTGGATGAAGGAGGATGGATGAAACTTATAAGATCCAACCTTCACTTTTGGAAGGGCCTCACAATTTTAGAGGTCCTAAGTTCTTGAGATGAGATGTAAATAAGTGAAGCATGACATTGACATGGATCACAAATCTTGACTACTTTATATGTGTTCCTAGACATCATAGACCACCAATAACAAAGCAAAATAATACAAGCTATCAATGACCATGAACCCAAATGACCACCACATATGCCTAAATTTACCTCTTCTAGGATTGTTTCAACTTCGTTACAAATTAGGAAATGTAGAAAAACACTTGATATATATATACAACATAAAATATAAGGTTCAACAATACAAAAATGCTTAGATCATTTATAGAGAGTTTCCTTTTGTAATGTTGACAAGTGTTTGGAAGTTTCTCTATTTTGTAAGTATTGTGTGATATCTTGATATTGCTCATCTTTTTCTAAGTTAATGAAACTTACATGTTATGTATCTATGAGTATTATTGATGCATCCTATGTTAAGTGAGTTAAATAACCCTTGAGAGAATTAGGGTTAGCAAAAAGCGAAGGTAGATAGGGCATCAACAAGCATGTTTTTAAAGAGATGGATATACTTGACTAGACATTCATCAAATCAAGAAACTAAATTTTTAGCTAAATCCAGATAAGGCTAAATGTGTTCAACCTTGCAAGTGTATTTATTGTTTACTTGGTGTATGACTAATTACGAGTTACAATGAATGAAAAGCCTTTTCACTCTTATTAGGAGTACTACGAGCAAATCTCAGTTAAGGCCTTTGTACTCAATGAAATTTTTAGTGTATGAAAAATTAAACTTATGAGTTTGATAAATGGGAGTCATGCCTTGATAATGAAGAACACAAGCTGATAAATCCAATTTTTTCGCAACAACAATATCATAGATACATTATTGTATCTTAGCATACATTATCATATAAACGATATCGTGGGGTGCGTGCTAGGCTATATAAATAACACTTGAGTGCATGGCTCTGTAGGAGATTTGATAGCATAGTAATAGAACTCTTTTAGTTTATTTTCTTGAATTTAGTACTTAGTAGTATGTGGCCATAGTGTGATATTTTGTAATTGAATGGAATCTTTATTCCAGTGTGATGTACTTTAACACATTGCATGCTTGGCAATAAAAATCAAGCTAACTTTACATCATTGTAGCAGCACTTAGTTTTATTTCTATTTATAATTAGTTTACTATTTACTATTTTCATAGTTCATGTTTACCATTCCTTGCAATTTACTTTTAATGTCATTAAGCAGAATGATTATGATTGATCTTGAGTACATATGTGTAATTGCTTGGTAACCCAGTAGTACTATTACTTGGTACACCCAATAGTATATTACTTGGTAATCCTAGTAGTAGTTGCATGAAGTCCAAGGTGTGATCAAAAGATTAGGATCAACTACTCATCGTGTAGGCTAGTTTAGATTTGTTTTATTGTTACTTAGATTTAGGAACTTTTACTTTTACTTCATGATTAGGAGGAGCATAATGGCCAGTTAAACATCAATTATCATATACTTCATCATGAGTTAAA
The DNA here is from genome assembly GCA_015680685.1 of Gnetum montanum. Lineage (NCBI taxonomy): Eukaryota > Viridiplantae > Streptophyta > Gnetopsida > Gnetales > Gnetaceae > Gnetum > Gnetum montanum. The sequence continues at coordinate 164,954 of MNCI01007155.1, forward strand.
CCATACACATTGCTTTTGCTAACTCAGGTGGGAAGACAATAATCATGAACGCTAACTAATTACTGGTATAATCACATTGCCTTATCTGTGAAGTCTGACCAGGATTGCATGTGAACACTGGTATCTCGTATGGTTGGGTGTTGAATACTCCACCGCTCATCATTGGCAATGTTGCCAGGGATAAGTCTATGTTATACTAAGTAATTAATTTTCAAATGTTCATTGTATCAGAACCTAACTCTAATTTTCAAAACCTTAATATAAAGCACACTAACATAAAGAATGAAAAAATGATAACATGACTTTGCATAGTAATCAAATATCACCTGCTAAGGAAAGAAGAAGGAGTTGTGATAGAATTACTAATGAAGAAGATTTGGGAATGCAATGTAGACATGTATTACCTATGCTCACATTGATCCATACCATCCAAACTTCACGTTCATATTCCATCAAGATAAATAAATGAGATGGAGAGATATGCAAGGCATCATAGTCCTACCTCTTGAACATGCAATACTAAACATGCTACAAACTATTCTAAGAGGAATGCACTTGGACTAGATTCAAGAAGGGTATCATGTGACTCAACACATGGCTAGACCCTATGAATAAATAAGGAAGCAATTAAAGAGGAATGTTGTTATGGAAACTAAACATGTTCATACCAAAGGGAAGTAGACCAACACATCTGTTGTCATAGAAGAGCTTGATGTTGATCAGTTGATTTTGAAACAACTCCACCAAAACCATGAGGAATCATTAAAGACACCTATCATTAGACTAGAAGAACCTGTCAAAGCCCAACTTCACTCTACCCTGGTAGAGCCACACAAGGGGGAGGCTACTAACTCAAGATACAAGTGGGACTCTAGGTCAAGGCATCTTGCTAAGCCCTATAAGAAAACTCACAAGAGTCATGAAAGGAGAACCAATTGGTACCATTCTTATGCTACCTCCTCTACTTCATCATAATCATCAAAGGACTATGACAGGAGACAACACAAGTACTGAGACTTTGATAGGGAAAAGTGGAGAGCTCATGGTCATCATGACTGATACTCAAGGTATTCTAATTCAGAAGATGAGGAGTATGAAAGAAGAAGATACGTAAATAAAAGAGAGGATCAAGAGAGGCATGAGCATATAAGGGGTCACTACTACCATAGAGTCCATGAATCTGATCTTGATGATGAACCCCTTATGGCAACCTATAACATGATCAACATTTAGAAAGCAATCTACATACCAACCAGGCATGTGAGAGGTAGCTAAATCAAATGGCTAGATATGAATAACATGTCTAAATTTGAAGGAGGTTAGCATCACCTTCAAGCATTCCACGATGCTTGTGTCCTTCAAAACATAGAAAGTGATTGGTAGAAATTAAAGTTTTTTCGTAGAACACTTGTCAAGGATGCAGGAAGCTGGTACAAGTTACTAGAACCTGAATCCATTAGACGATGGAGTACCATGCTTGAAATTTTTAATCAAAAATATTAGACATATTCATGAGTGTTGAACTTAAGAATGCAAATCCAAAACTAGAAACAAGGGAGTCATGAGACCCTTGATGTAGTAATGGGAAAATATTATTCACTATTACACAGATGCCTAGGCCATGGATTTTTATGAAAGGAACAACTAAGACACATCATCAATGGGCTAAGAAGAAAAAAAGAGATATCCTTGGGATTTATACCCAAGGAAGACTATCAGAATTAACTGCCCATTAGATTCAGAGACTCATCAATCAAGTGGTAAGAAAAGAAGGAGAACTCAGAAAAAGGGACTTAGTTGAAGAATACAATAGGGATCCATCAATCCAAAAAAGGGATGCATTGGTATGTGATACCTAAGAGGAAGAAACCTTGGATCAAGTCATCAAGAAAGAGATGCTACCAATTTAGAAATCTATTGTCGATGTAGTAGCATAGGTAGCAAAAATGTGGAATTCAATAGATGAACGATGTACAACAACACTAAAGGTTATGGAGGAGAAAGTAGAACAAGCATTCAACAAAGGTAGAGACAAAAGTAAGAAGAATGAATTTGGATAAAAAGATAAAGTTTCTTCAGTAGCTTGGTACTTAGACACCAACTCTACAAATGATGAAGGTTGCATTGTATGCTAGTACAAACATCCTAAGGGATGTTGTCTAGTTATGGTACATCTACAAGAAACTAGAAAATGCACACTTAACCTACAATTTTTTCAAAAGCAAATGCCCAAACAACTACCTTATCCTCAAGGTAACTACAAAGAACAACCTCAACCAACATATTATCCTAGTGGAGCCTTGCCACAACCTTTGAAGCACTACCATCAATAGTGGCAACAATTGAAATCATGGGCCATGCCATCATCACTCCAATAATATCCATATCGACAACTTGATCCTTATGGATACTATGTCTAGCATCTAGTCTTACCAGTGAATGCTACTATTTAAAATGCACAATATCACCCACCAAAATACCACTAACTGGCATCACCAAGGACTAATCTAAACTTGCATGTGCATTCATAAGTAGCTGATCTCTCAAATCCCAATCCAAATCTTTTACCACTAGTGCCACCACTCATAATGCAGGGTGAACTACAATCACGGCCATAGTAGAAGAAGGTTGCAAGGGCAGTAAATGTATGAATAGAAGATCTCACCAACAATGCTAAGGGCTAAACAAAGAAACATCCTTTTTCTAGGATGAGTCCAAAGAAGGTTGGCAAAATAGGAACTTCATCAAGATCATCTTCTTCAAAAAGAGTTCTTCTCACTCTTGACAAGCTTCCATCACCATCAAGTCTAAAAATACAAACTGTCATGCTCACTGCAGTTGCTACCGATTGGATTAAGATAGGGCCACTCTTGTAGAAGCAAATTGACCTAGGCATTCCTTTAATTTATCTACAGGTAGCTAGGAATGTATCATGCAAAGCTATACTACACTTAGGTTCCACAGTCAATTGAATCTCCCATGATACATATCAAACATGGAACCTACCACCATTTAAGAAATGCAACATCAAGTTGGAGCTTTCAGATCAATTTGTTGCCACCCCTTTAGAATAGATTGATGATGTAGTGACCACTATGAATGGGTGGTCCTATCCAACAAACTTCTTGGTGATTGATGTGAAGGATATTAACAAGGAATGTCCAATCATCATGGGGATGACATGGCTTAGCACCAGTGATGCTAGTCTAAACATGAGATATTTATCCATGAAGATCTCAAAAGAGGACAAACATGGAGTCATCCACACACAAAGAATTCCATGCATAACTACTAAAAGAGAAGGATGCAACAGTGGAAATAATATTCAAAATACTAACATAGACAGCATACTAGTCCACAATAATAATGAAAGACAAATATGTATAGAATGAAGAGCAAAAGCCACAAAACTAAAATACACCCCATGGCCACTAACTGAGAATCTTGATTTATCGAACATATGCATTAATAAACATGAACCACTTACTAATTCCTATTCGAAGAAAATGACTCCAACTAAGGACTTGGAAATGAAAATATTAACTCATAAACACATACCAATGGAAAAGGAAAACAATAACTTAGATGATCAAAACTCAACTACCATAAAGATCACATGGAATAATCATAACAAAGTTAAAACCCTAAATATGGTAAAAGAACCACCCAAAGTGTACGATCCAGGAGATATTGGGAGCATTTTCTGAACACTTGTCCAAGAGTTTAGTCATGGGGGAGATGCCCTATCAGCACTTGGGAATTAATAAGTGTTTTTTAATTTTCTTTTTCCTTTTCATTGTTCACATTCTTTTACATTTTTCTCATTCTCTTATACTTTCTTATTTCTTCAATTTTTCACATTCTTTAATATTTTTCAATTCTTTAACATTTTTCATTCTTTATACTTTTTCATAATTTTTACCATCTTTCCCATTTCTTTTATACTTTGTTTAAACCCTTTGTAAATAATTTTTGATCATTAATATAGCACATTTAAATAACAGCAAGATGTAGCCTAATAAGGTGAAGAGTTTGCTATGATATCAAATCATAATAGACTAATTATTTACACAGTGAGCCCAAATCATCCACCCATCCATTCCAAAAATAAGAGGTTCTTACCATGGCCATAATTATATTCTTTCCATCATCAAACTAATAATAAACTTGTGATCATTATGCCTCAACAAAGAAGTGAAAAACCAAGTAGAATGAAAAGGGTGTGACATCAAGGGGAGTTGTGGATTCTTTTTGGATTATTATTGTAAGTTTTATCATGTTATTAAGGTTGTATTATATCCTTGTAGATCTAATGAAAAATGGGAGTAAGAGTAAATAAGTACTACCTTAAAATGGTTGACATGAATAACAAGTAAAGGGCACAAAATAAGTTTCTAGGGATCCCATTCGAAATACATGTTACCCATGATTGAAGGTAGGTGGCTTCTTAGAAATGTAAAAATAAAAAGTGCCATGAATAAAATCCTCCTTTGGATAATATGCCAAGTGACAATACTCCTTGTAGCATTGATAGCCTTAAAATTATAATTCCAAGAGATAAAACGATGTGATGTCACTAGAATGTGATTTGGATTTGATTTGAATCTTGGATAGAAAGGATAGTAATTACTTTAACTACTAATTAAACACAAGAATTCATTATGCCTATGGTAAGACACCTCACTTACCAATTTCTACAATCACTTCTAAAACCATTTCATCTCACTGTTTGAATAATCATAACTTATGATTTTGTGTAACATAGAGTTATTTTTTCAATTTGGTGGTACTAATATGTGTGTTTTGCTAAATAGGTATGTGTTACATTCAACTCCTTAAGTGTCGAAGGACACTTTTAAACATGGTTATACAAGGGCATTAAGGGCTCAAGCTAGCTTTGGGTAGGATCCACTTTTATAATTGTTGTGTCTTATACCTACCAAGCTATTCCACATCATCTTGAGCCTTCTACTTCCAATAAATAGCAATAAATACTTCCCATATCATTCACACTATTTGTTCTAATAACACAAAAATGTTGTTTTTCTCATTCCATCAATACCTCATATACTTTAATCACCCAAGATTCCTTAATCATAGATTTTCAATGCTCATTTTTCACAACTAAAGCATCATCTCCATATCAGGACCCTTTCAACATGATGCATATCTTTCAACTATCCTATGGAACTCAATTTTTTTCAAGTAAAACATTCAAAAATCTTAATTTTTATATGGTGACATCGTATCTACGATATCATATGCACCTACGATGTCGCATTTATGATATCGCATCCATAAATACTATATATAGTGCAAGGGAGGTAGAAAAAATTTTTCATTTTTGAATTTCATAAGAAGGGAGTTGTTGCCAATTTTTCCATGTAGCTAAAGAGCTCTAACATTGCAACTTCTAGCACCCATAACTTGTATATTATTGACCTGATTTGTGTGATTTTCAAATTTATGTGATCCTAAAGTAATCACCTTAGTCATGTGGGGTGCTAATAAGGGAAATTTGAGTTGATTTTTTCAAAATTACAAATAACTAGAAGGTATTATAGGGGTAAGTATAAGGAAACATATTAAGAATTGTTTTAAGTAAATCACTCATGTTAAGGCCAAAACCACTTTAAGAAGACATCTAATTGATCATATCACTCATTTAAAGTACTAATGGGATTGTTATTGAAAAATCTTCTAACTCTACAATCATAATGACCTAAGAACTTGATATAACTAAGGGTAGGAGTAAGGTATCATATTGTTGCTTATTTATAAGAATATTTTAGTAATTCTAAACCCTTGATTGATTGTAGATGATCCCAAAAAGAGAAGCATAAGGAGAACTCCCATGACAGGTAAGCAAAAGACCACAAGGCTGTGGAAGAGGACAAGCAAGCGAGAAAAATCCACAAGCAGAACAAGGAGAGTAAGAAGCATAATCCTTCAGCATTCATCAACAAACTCCTGCCACAAACCAATCTACTCAAGTAGAAGTGGATATTCCACCAGTGCCTATCCAAGAACAACAACTTACACTATCACCTGAGTGCCTTATAGGCTATTCAGAAAAAGTCCATCATGTCAATAGTAATTATGAAACTCAACTTTGGTTCATTTTTTGAATTTTCTCCAAAAGCTGTTAAGGCGGCCTAATTTGACAAATAATGGAGAATACTATCTAGGAGAAACACTCCAATTTTTCCAAAATTGAGAAGCTGATGCAATAGTCAAAATTGAAGGAATCTCAGTATCTTACTTAGTTAAGGTAATTGTAGAAGTATTAAATGTACTTAATCAAGGAGCAAAAGTGGCACAAATATCAACTAGATCTGACACAGATGTCAAGAATTTGCGGTTATAGTGGGCATAGAATAAGGAAGATAAAGAAAGTGAATTAATTAAAAAAGAAAAGATCTATTTCAAATTTGGCACTTATCACATATTTCCTACCTAGAGATTGAATCAAATATCTACATATGCGGCCAGAGGGAGTGTAATATTAATGGGAAAATTCAATGCAAACATTGCTCACCTTTACTTCATAGAAATCCAAAGGTGGTTCAAAGAAAAGAAGGTAGGGAAGTTAATACTTCCATTTCCTTTCCTTATCTAGAAGTTATGTAAATAAGCTAGTATCCAAAGGTATACAAATGATGCATTAAGAAATGCACAAAATGCTTCCTATGCCAAAATGCTTAAGCCAGTGCCTCCCAAAAAGGACCAATTAGAAGAACAATCAGGCACTGAGGAGACTACCCAACCCACAATATAACAACAACAGCAACCACAAGTTCCACCATCACCATTGCAAGAATATAGACCTTCAATGAGTCATCTGTAGCAAATTGTACAAACTATCAATTGAGGAAGCAGAGAAGAGGCCAATTTATTCAAAGTCATTAATGATGTAGTTAGACCAACCATGTCAACCAATCTTGCCAATATACAAATATCATTGAAGTTAAGAGGAGTGGCCTAGTGGTCACAATAGATTTCTGGAAATGCTACATTGTTCCAAGTGGTGCTTGAATCAAGAGAAGGAGCCATAATTATAGTTATGTAGCACCATAATGTAGTGGGAGCCATAGAAGTGATCACAGATCACATTAAATAATCTTTTAATGTACCTATTATGCCACCAATTGATATTTCTAGAGCTAAAGATGCTCAAATGCTAGCTAGTACATCTATGGCTCCTACAAAACATGAAGATGTGTTAGATAGATTGTTGCAAACATGACAAGTTATGACAAATCTATTTGATATTCCTAGTGATATCATTGCAACATAGTTTGAATTAATTACCACCAAAGAAAAATTAATCATGGTCGAAACCAAGGTAGAACATGCTAAGAATGAGCTTCATAGATTACAAGAAGAGCTTGTAGCCTTGAGAGAAAAAAGAAAAGGTCCAACTCAGTTCATAACACCAGATCAGATAACATAATTTAGAACTAAGTAGATCAATTTTATTCATAGGAGTAACAAAGATATAGCAGATGAGAAAGAAAAGGTAGTATGGAAAGCTTCAGTAGCCAAAGCCTAATCTTATAGTAAGGAAACAAACAACTTGCTACAAACAAAATGAAGTTGACCACAATAGAAAATCAGAAAAATACTCTAGAAGAAAGCATCCATTAGTTGAGAAAGCAGCTGATGAGGGTTAACCAAGATATGAACTACCTCGCAAGAGAAAAAAAAAACCTTTCTATGAAGGAGGTATGCGCCATTAGATAGAAATCAGCTATCAAAATCAGCGCATGGAAAAATAAGGCTAAGAAACATGAAAGGCTCAAAGAACACTTCCAAGACCAAGTGGGCATGTACAAGTAGATAAATGAGAAAGAGATCTACATGGAAAAGGCCAAAATCAGTTTTATTGTAGCACAAAATCTTGATTGGCAACCCATCTTGGACAACATGGCCCAAACCTATCAAGTGGAAGTGAAAACTAAAGACATGTAGATAGAAGACTTAAAAGAATACATGGTGTTAGCAAACCTTTGTTATGCTAACCTCGCCATGTTAATAGCAAGCAAGCCTAGAAATGAATTAGAATAGCAAGTAGTGGCCACTTATGCTTTATATGAGAAGGAGCTTGCAGTTAGAAAAGATGCTCTACAAAAACTTCAAGTAGAAAACTGAAGACTAGAAGTAGTTAAGGCTAACTACTAAGGGAAAAAAGATGCAGTAGTGAATCTAGGCAAAAGGTTAACAAACTATCATGAACTCAAAGAAAATGCTAGAGCTTTTGAAGAAGAGAGATGATAGTTTGTGATATGTTACATTAAAGCCAATCAGATGTTTCCATAATTTCCATGTTCATGGAACATGCTGAATCCATCAAGCATTGGTTTATTAACATGAATGGTCCATGATCTAAGAATGGAAGAAGAGAAGTTGTAGGCGCTCTTGAACAAATACCAATTTAATAATCCTGATGACAAGGAAAATAAACCTATGGATGAGCCACCTTCACTTGGAACAACATCAGGCTACACTCAACCTTATCAGATTTTGTTTTTCATTTTTTCTCAAAATTGTCATGTCATGTGTTTATTTCGGTAAACTTCACCGTAGCATTAGAGAGTCAATGTATAAAGAAGTTAGTGTCATGTAAATTTACCTTTTAATTTTGTAAGAAATTCCATCCTCATTTTTTTAAACTCAAGGATAAGTTTCCAATTAGTTGTGAGGGTATTATAAATCTAAACTTTTTGTGACAATGATATTGTAGTTACAATATTGTATCTATGATGTCATAGATACATTATCATATCTACAATTTTGTAGATACATTATTATATCTCAACATACGTTATCATATAAATGATATCATGGGGTGCATGCCAGCCTATATAAGCAACACTTGAGCGCATAGATCTACAAGTGATTTGATAACATAGTAATAGAACTCTTTTAGTTTGTTTTCTTGAATTTAGTACTTAGCAATGTGTGCCTACAGTGTGATGTTTTGTAATTGAACAAAATATTTATTCAAGTGTGATGTACTTGGATTCATTGCATGATCGACAATAAAGATTGAGATTACTCTACATCATTACAACAACACTTAGTTTTATTTTTGTTTCTAATCAGTTTACTATTTTCATAGTTAGTGTTTACCATTCCTTGCAATTTACTTTTAATGTCATTAAGTAGAATGAGTACGATTGATCTAGAAAATGTAAGTGTAACTACTTGGTAACCTAGTAGTACTCACTTGGTACATCTAGTAGTGTAGTACTTGGTAATCCTAATAGTGGTTGCACAAAGTCCAAGGTGTGATTGAAAAATTAGGACTAGCTACTCATCATGTAGGCTAGTTTAGATTTGTTTTGTTGGTACTTTAGATTTAGAAACTTTTACTTTCAGTTCATGATTAGTAGAAGCATAATGGCCAATTCAACATCAATTATCATATACCTCATCATGAGTTAAACTCATATACGCATTGATTTTATAAACTCACATTGACAGACAATGATTGTGAATGCTAAGTAATTACTAGTATAATCACATTTTCTTATCTAGGGAGTTCAACTAGGATTGTGTGTGAACACTCATATCTAACATGGTTAGGTGTTGGATACTCCACCACTTATCACAAGCTATACTAAAACCTTGGAAATCATCAAAATACAGGTGCAAGTCAAATCCTAATCTTTCAACTTTGTAGTTGAAAGAGAGATTATTCCTTTTTCACTTGGCTTCTTGAGTGCAAGTTGAATAGTGATAGTGATAGGTTCAGATAGTGGGTCTAATGTAAGAAGGCTTACTATAGCTTATCCCTTAATAGAATTTTGGGCAAGATAGGATAGATTAAACTCAGTAAGTAGTGTTTTTAATTTGGCCATTTAGTTATTATTATAATGGTTGATAGTTTTAAATATCATGTCACTAAATATAAATGTCGTTACTTGTTGTTATGTTGGTCTAGCATTTTTAAGATTGAAAGACATCTTTGTATAGAAAAACGTTCTCCATGGATCCTCAAATTCATGAAACATTAATGTTCAAGGTTGATCTGAATTTGATTATAGCGTAAAAAACCATATGTTAAAATAAGTAAAGCATGACCTATCCTTGTGTATATGATTTGATCAATGTTGGGCAACAAGAAGTCATTCTTTAAAGTTACCTTGTTTAGATGGCAAAAGTCGATACATTTTCTAATGGCTCCATCTTTCTTAGATATAACTACCATATTGAATATCCAATTTGAGTAATCAATGGGGAGTATGAGTCTTGAATTGTGAAGCTTTGTGATTTCATCCTTGATGGATAAGGCTAGGTAAGGTTTGCTCATAGACTAATAAAGGGATACTTGCTTGAGAAATTAGATCTTTCTTAGTTAAGGCAAGGACAAAAATAAGAGTGTCTAAGGGCTTTAAGTAGGTTAGATAAATGAGGTTCTCATTGAGAGGCTTGGTGATTTTGCTATGGGATTCATCCTAAGTAAGAGGTTTGTAAAGACAAAGGAGGATGGAAAGGTCCATGGCCTACAAGCATAAGGAGAAAGTATAGTTACAATAGGAAGCATGAAATAGATTCCAAAGTGAGAAGGTGTTTGGTGTATTATCTAACCTAAAGAGTATGCACTTGAAGGTAAAGGTTCCCCATAGATAAATGAAGATAGTTGATGAATCGCAATATTAGGGCCATGATATCACATCTGTGATATCGGGTTCACGATATCGGAGCCTACCATGCAATGTCGGATACCCAATATCGGGACCTATCTCCTTGCCTATAAATAAGAGATAGGTGCACTTGGTTTTGCAATAGTTAGTTAGACCCTTAGCCAAAATCTTGCCTTTTCTCCCTCCCAAAGTTAGAATTATTTTTGCATGCCCACAATAGGAGTCATAAAGTGAACAAATATTTATTCGAGCATTGTGTACCTAAGCACACCTTTTGTACGGCAATAAAGATGAACTTTATGATAAACCTTGCAGCATCTAGAATAGATTAATTAGTGTTAATTGATGTTATTAATTACTTTCCTAGTTAATGAATGTCTTCTCTCACCCTACAATTTCTTAAGTAAATACACTCAGTACGATGACTTTGAGCATGTGTGTAATGCTTGGTAACCCAGTAACGATTAGCGTTTGGTAATCCCAATAGCATTGCACTGGTTCAGGATGTGTACGGAAAGTGGGAATGGATGCTGGTGTTAGGATTAGTTAGAACTTAGTTAATGAGTAGTTAAGTTAAATTAGTCACTTAGTTATCTCTCTCCTCCCTCATTAGCATAGGACATAAAAACATAAAATATATAAAAATCATATGCCTTAAGCTTACTTAACCATACAATCGTGACATACAAGTAAGTTTGGGAGGACAATGATTGATCAACCCATTCTTGTTCCACAAGGCGCATAGGCACTTAGTCCTTGGAATTCAACTAGATTATGCATGTATGCTCGTATTCGTATGGTTGAGCATAGGGATACCTTGCCGATCATCATTGGTGCCATTTCCAGGGACTTAGTTGTTTGTGCACTAATTAGAACTTAGGAAATCATTCACATCATTGGAAAAAATCCTTAGGGTTGGTTGAGAAAATGAAAATAATACATTGCACAATGAACAGACAAGTATGTCTCCTTCTTTGTATGAAGGCGCTTCACTGCCTAGGTCTGAAACAGGAAACAATCAGTGGCATAATACACATGACGTTGATCCACCAGTCTCTCAATAGTTTCAAGTGGTATATATTTATCCTGATGAGTATATAGTAGACTTCACCTTTATCCTCCATCAAGATGAACAATTGCATTGGCAAGAATTAGAAGGTAACATAGTGTTACCTCTTGATCGTTCAGTCCCAAGCATGCTTCTTCATGCTCTCACACGAATTGGCATGTAGCACTAACATGCAGAATACATTGTGCAAGACCATGACTCTAGAGAATACTTTCCCATAGAGGCACAACGTCAAAGGGACTTGTAACAGGAGAGACATCATAAGTCTTTTAAGGGTAAGTGATCCCAGGATTTCCCACATGTCTTAACCAAAAATTAGGGTGGTGAACCTGCCTCAGGCAGTCACCCACACAACAATGTTCCTCCCCTTGACTTTGGCCAAGGGGTTGTGTATCAGAACCTTCATTCCACTATTCATTACCCAGGTTTTGATACCCACGAGTACAAAGGGTCTGAAAAAGGGACACTAACACATGATAAAGGTGGACATTCTAATTGCAATTGCGATCGAGGCCAAGACCACCAAAGAGAAGGTAGCAGACATTGTCATGGTGACAATTCTCCTTCTTCTTCACCTTCATCATCTCCTTCATCCACTCCTTTAGTATCTAGATGAAGTCATAAAGAAAAAGACCATGGGGATAAAGGTAGACAAAGGGGAAGTCATAGACGAAACAGCTAGGAAAGGGAACGAGGGAACTGTAGAGAATCTCAAGATAGAAGAAGGGAGAGTAGGGAACAACATAGGCATCATAGACACCATGGACGAGATGATCACAATGGACCCCTACTCGCTACTTGAAGTATGTTAGAAATAATTGAGGCTATTAGAATTCCAACAAGGCACCAAAAAGATAGTAGGATCAAGAGATTAGATATAAACAACATCCCACGATTTGAAGGGGGATACAACACTGATCCTCAAAATTACTTACAAGCATTCCATGATGTGTGTGCATTACAAAACATAGAGAATGAATGACAAAAACTTAAGTTGTTCTCATGGACACTAGTTAAAAAAGCAGAAAGCTGGTACCAGTCCTTAGAATTGAAATCCATTCATAGGTGGAGTACTATGTTAGAACTATTCAACGACAAGTACCAAACATACTCTCGAGTGTCTAACTTGTAAAAGCAAATCCAAGGATGGAAAAAATGAGGACATGAACCCTTGGATGTTGCCATGGGTAGATACTATGCATTATTACATTGTTTTCCTAGCCATGGTTATTCACAAAGGGATCAACTATGCCATCTCGTAGATGGGCTTGGGCATGAAATGAGAAGAACCCTTGGGACTTATGCCCAAGGAAGACTATCCAAGCTTAGGTCCCATCAAATTCAAGGACTATTGGAGCAAGTTGCTAAGGAATAAGGTGAGCTATGGAAGAGAGAAAGTGCAGAAGAGTATAATAGAGATCCTTTCCTCTAGAAGAGGGGAGTAAGATTTTTTGAGGATGAAGAAGAGTCACCACTCGAAGAGATGGTGAATAGAAGAACTTTGCCTATCCAAAAATTGACATCAGAAGTATCAGCAAAGGTAGAACAAATGTGGGATTCCCTAGACAATAGATTTCAAACTATTCTTAAATTAGTAGAGGAGTCTAGAGAGTAAGGTAGTGAAAAAAGAAAAACGAGAGAAGCTGAACATGCACGTAGCAAGGGTAAGGGCAAAGTTATCATCATTGAAGAGGTTGTGGATTTGAAAACAAACAATGATAGTTGATGCGAGATATGTTAATATGACCATCCTAAGGGATTTTGCCTTGCAATCTCACATCTACAAGAGTCTAGGATGTATGCACTCAACCCACGATTAAACAAACGGCAAACACCCTGAAGGTTACCTTACCCCCAAGGTAACCCAAGACAGTTCCACCAACCTTTAACATATTATCCAAGTGGAATTCCACCACAATTGATTGAGCAACATCAATATTGGTAGCACCCACAATCAGTGGAAATGCCACCACCAAGGCAATAGTATCCTTACCAGCAACTTGACCCATATGGATATTACGTACAACACCAAATCTCTCCATGTGACTCTATTAGTCACATTACTCTTCAACATCACTACCAAGCCTACGAGTATTATGGGACACCCTCTTCTAGGGGTGATATTCCATAAGCATATCATCCTTCTAATCTGGCCGCATCTCTTCCATCAATAGCTCCACTACCACTTGCTCCCAGGATGCAAGGTGAACTCCCTGCCCAATCACAACAATGTAATGCCACAAGGGCTGTTAACTCTCAAGCCATTGTTGGTTCCAACAATTGCATGAAGAAAAGACCTTTCTTTAGAACCAACAGTCCAACCAAGCCTTTGCAATCACAAGTGGCTAATTCCTTCAACACCTTAGTATCAATCAAAACTTTGGAGCCTTCTTCAATCCAACCACCACACTCAATGCATACGGTCATGCTAACACATGTTGTCACTAATTGGATCAAAGTTGGCCATCTTCCCAGGAAATTCTCTAATCTTGGGAGTCCTCTGATATACTTACAAATCATTGGGAATGAGCCATGCAAAGCTCTTTTGGATTCAAGTTATGGTGTTAATTTAATCTCTCAAGAAATGTACAAGGCGTAGAACCTGCCTCCATTGAAAAAGAGCAACATCTGTCTAGAGTTGGCCGACCAATCCATCATTGTCCCATTGGGACTAGTGGAGGACATTGTTATCACTATTTGTGGATGGTCCTACCTAGCTAACTTCCTAGTGATTTAGGTGAAAAATGGTAAGGGGGACTTCCCAATCATAATGGGAAGGTCATGGCTAAGCACCATTGACGCACACCTAGGAATCCACAATCTTTCCATAGAAATATCAAAGGAAAACACATTTGGAGAGATTGAGAAGAAGAAAATTCCATGCATCGCATACAATGACATGGGCTGTAATTGTGTGCAGAGGTCATGGTTTGTGCAAAGATTAGCACTGCCTGCATGCAATTAATTTGCACAAGTGATCAACATATAAAGATGCCTGTATGCAGCAGCCACATGACAAGAAGGCACCCAATGGTTGACAGCTGATCAAGAAAGCAATTCAATCATATGCATGGAACCAACTAAGGGTTTGACTTGCACTTACATTGATAGCATAGACACATTAGAGCAAGTCCATTGTCAACTTCCAAGTCTTAGCCTTGAAAATATTAACTGGGAAAAGTTGGAAATCCCTGAGAAATTTACGTGGAAGCCCCTCGAGCTGAAACCATTGCCCACTGATATGGAATACATGTTCCTTAAAAATGGAAAACCAATAATTATTAATGCGAAGCTTGCTCTGCAACAAAAAGAAAGACTGATGAAGGTGATAAAGAAATGGTCGAAAGCCTTCACTTTATCATATCTTGAATTAACTGGAATAGACCCTAGGATATGCCAACATAGAATTTACATCAACCCCTCCATGAAGCCTTGAAGACAACCGCAGAGGCGATTGAACCCAAAGCTGAAGCAAATTAGTTAAGGAAGAAATCAAACAACTTCTCAAGGATGGATTCATATACCCCATTGTTGATAGAAAATGGGTTAGCCCCTTAGTTATTGTGCCTAAAAAGGGAGGCAAATGGAGTTTGTGCATACATTTTAGGCTACTAAACATGACAACATTCAAGGATCACTTTCCATTGCCATTCATTGACAAATTCTTGGACACCATCATAGGACATTGCTACTATAGTTTTCTAGATGGATATAGTGGATACAACCAAATACAAATAGCCCCAGAAGACCAAGCCAAGACAACATTCACTAGTCCTTGGGGAATGTTTGCATACAAATAGATCTTGTTTGGTTTGTATGCCCCTACAACATTTCAACGACTACTTCTAAGCATATTCCAACAACAAATAGGAAATGGTATGAAGGTATTTATAGACAACTTCTCCACTTATGGAGCAAACTTTGATCAAGCCTTGGACCAGTTAGAGCAAGTGCTAAAATGATGTGTAGAAACCAATTTGAGGCTCAACTGGCAGAAAAGCCATTTGATGGTCCAAGAAGGCGTAGTACTAAGGCATAAAA
The DNA here is from genome assembly GCA_015680685.1 of Gnetum montanum. NCBI lineage: Eukaryota > Viridiplantae > Streptophyta > Gnetopsida > Gnetales > Gnetaceae > Gnetum > Gnetum montanum. The sequence continues at coordinate 180,713 of MNCI01007155.1, forward strand.
TCTCACACATAGGGATAGAGGTAGAGCCCAAGAAAATCAAAGTTATCCAAGGAATTACTCGTCAACTGGAAACTATCAAAGATATTTAGTCATTCCTTGGATACACTAACTACTATAGGAGATTTATTGAGAACTTTTCAAAGGTTTCCAAACCATTAGTGGAATTAACAAAAAAGGACGTACTTTTCGAATGGACTAGGGAATGCGAATTAGCCTTCCAAACTCTAAAATAGAAGCTAGTATAAACACCCATTCTACAAACTCCTGACTGGTCCAAACCATTCCATATCATGACTGATGTGTCCAAATATGCCATAGGAGTTATACTTACATAGTTAGATGATCAGAAACATCCTTATTACATCCATTGTGCAAGTAGAAGTATCATTGGTGCACAACTTAACTACACTACCACAAAGAAAGAATTAATGGTTGCAGTGTTCACACTAGAAACGTTTAGGCACTATGTATTAGGTTAGAAAGTATATATACATACAGATCATAGTGTAATATGGTTCCTCTTGAATAAGCCAATGGTAAACCCTCACATCATATGATAGCTTGTAATCTTACAAGAGTTTGATCTTACAATGATCGATTGTAAAGGCACCAAGAACGTAATTGTCGATCATTTATCTTGATTGCGATGGGACAACAAAGAGGATGAGTATCCAATTTCTGATCATTTCCTTGATGAATTCCTCTTTGCTGGTGTAGTGAATAATCAATCACCCATGAAGATGAACTAGTACAATAGCATTCTTACCTATCTCCTTACCCAACAAACACCACAAGAGTTAGACCTTAAGAGGAAACAATATTTTCTTCATCAAGCCAAGTACTTTATAGAGATCAATGGGCAACTTTACAAAGTGTGTCCCGATGGCTTGGTTGGATGGTATGTTCCCAATATAGATCAACTGCATGTCCTCCAAGACACTCATGAGGGTCCTTGTGGGGGTCATTACGCTGGGAGATGAACGACCATCAAGATCTTTCTTGCGGGATATTATTGGCCCACATTGTTTTAGGACACCTATCAATTCATCCAATCTTATGAGCACTATCAACATGATGGGGGAATGACTACTAGAATGGAGGATCCGCAACAATGGATTCAACCGTTAAAACCCTTCAACATTTGGAGAATTATTTTATGGGGCCGATTACACCAATGTCCAATGGACAAGCTTATATTATTGTTGATGTTGATTACCTTACAAAATGGGTAGAAGTAGCTATTGTTAAAGAGTGTACATCATTTACAGCTGCACAATTTATTCAACAACAAATCATAAAAAAGTTTGGTGTGCCATGTGCACTTATTTCAGAAAATGGTACATACTTCACAGGTGCAACTTTTCAGAAATTAATGCAATGCATAGGGGTTGAGCATAAATTGAATACACCATACCATCCCCAAGTGAACAGTCAAGTAGAGCTCACCAATAGGGAGATTACGAAGATATTGACAAGAACCATTAGCAAGTTTAGGTGAGACTAGAGCACTAAACTAAACGATGCTCTTTGGGCATACTGCTCCACATGGAAACTCCCTATAGACTACTCTCCCTATGAGTTAGTGTATAGAAAGCTTCCAACACATCCAATTCAAACTAAGATCCGTACACTATCCATGGCATGTGACCTCAACCTTGACCTCGATCTAGCACAAAAACAAAGGTTAATGACCCTTAACTTGCTAGATGAGAACCAATTAGCTGCCCTATCATCTAATGAACTACATAAGTGATTCAATAAACAATGTCATGACCTAAGAATTAGGAAAGTTAAATATCAACTAGGAGATAAGGTTCTCTACTAGAATCCCACACATGTGCCACAACACACTAAATTTCAAACACTGTGGGAAGGACCTTATATTATTTATGCAGTGTTTCCTTCAAGGGCCATGATAATATACAAACTTGAGAGCCTGGACAAGAAATTGTTGGTCAACATGCAACAAACCAAACCTTTCCATGAGCTTAGGATAGCTAGTACACATGCTACCTCTATTGGTGTATAACCTTGCTCACTATTTTGGATCTCCTCCTTCCAACTCAGTCATGGGGGAGATGGCCACCTATGCTAACCATTCTTGGCCCTCAGTTCTTTTTGAATTTTTGTTTTCCATGTTTTTGTTTTACACATTTTTGTTTTATGCATTTTTCCAAATTTTCTTATTTTTGTTTTACACCATCATTCATATTTTTACTATTTCTTTGTTTGCTCGATTCACTTTTATTCATCATCCAATAAGTGCTCATGATGGTCGATTGAATTATATCATATTGATTGCTAATGTTTGGTTTTTACCTCTAAATTATTATGCTAATATTATGATATGTTTCTTTTGATAAAACAGGCAATGAGTCCACATCATCTATTCATGCATTCAACTCTGTGATCTCCCTTGGCTTGGAACTGTATAGTCCCTTTTTTCTAATCAACTTCTTAATAAATTGGTGGCTTGGTATTCTTCAAACCAAGGAAGGACTCAATGGATGAAAAGGGTGTGGCTTCAAGGGGATTCGATGCATTTATGCTAGTCATTCTCTTGGGTGCTTGGATGCTTCTTCTTGGATTTTCTGCCATTCTTCCATCAATCAAATATCAAGAAGCTGAGTGAATAAAAATAATTCTTTGCATGGTGTGGTTCTCACAAAAAAAAAAGTGAAAACGTGGGAATTCAAAGCACACCCCTTAGACATAATAAAGCAATCTAGGCTACAAGCACTGGTTATGACACTAGAAAGACATGTTACCCATGCTTGAAGATTCCCTCTAACTAAGGCCCTTTCCTGCTTCCTGCTTCTCCATCTCACTCTCTTTGGAATGGTGCTTACTCTTTGTGGAGGCATTTTTGTTGTTCAAGAGGATGAATTGGCCAAGTGTATTGATGCAAGGTCACTGAATGTGGTTGGTTTGAGTCTAGATTTGGAATGAGTTCTACTCAGTCACATTAACCATGACATACACAAGGGATTTTACACAACTTTGCTCTTAGGATTCCATTCCATTTCTACTCTCCATCTTTCTTTCCATTTTCCACCTCATTGCCGATTTTATGATTAGTCCGTCTCTTGGTTGATGCATTGTTTCTCCTTGATAAATTCTTGTGGGTAAGTTTTTAACTCTTGCTTCCAAATGACATTCCTAGAGCCTACAGATTCTTTGGTTTGTGGGTTTGTCAGGGCATAAAGGGCATGAGCCTACTTTGGGGAGGATGCACTGCCATTCCTTTTTGGTGCAATTGTTAACTTCTTTTCCTTAAACATTTGCTACAATTAATCATTTCTTGTTTCATCCCCATCCATGACATCCATTTTATTAGCATTATCGTTGTTATTTTTCCCATCTTTCTTGTTCCTCATATTTTTCCATCTTATAGCTATCGGAGGTTTGCTCTTAGTCATGGGGGCCCTGGCACAAATTTTTTAATTTTTTCCATTCTACTATTTGCCTAACCCCTACACCTGGGTAGTCACCAGTGATAAATCTCTGAACCAATTTCTGCCATAACCACAACTCAGCCAATGTGCTTCATATCGAGGCAAGGTATCAACTGCATTGTGGTTTATCTATCCTTGCTCATTTGTGACTGTGTTGTGTGTGCAGATGGTGATCATACAAATAATGGACTGGGCTTGGAGGAAGCACTCAGGATGGACCAAAACTGGAGCATTTATGAAAGGAGCAAGTTTGGTGGCGTGGCTATGGATAAACAACGGAAGGCGCAATCTCAGCATTGGCAGCAACACTCTTCATCTTCTTTCTCTCTCTCTTTCTCTTCAAGCTACCAAATAAAGGCTTGGATGTCATTTATGTATGAGTATTCACCATAATGATCATGAACACCAATGTTGTAATATGCTTATTGATCTGTTCACTGGGCATGTTGACTCTGTCATCTCATTTCACTATCAGTTGTCAATTAGTCAATAATCCCATACCTTCCCAATATTTTGTAAGGAACTCGAGGACAAGTTTTCATTTAGTTGTGGGGGTATGATGAACTATGATATTGGGGCTGCGATATCGCATCCATGATATCGGGTCCACGATATCAGAGCCTACCATGCGATGTCGGATACCCGATATTGAGACCTATCTCCTTGCATATAAATAAGAGACAGGCGCACTTGGTTTTGTAATAGTTAGTTAGACCCTTAGCTGAACTCTTACCTTTTCTCCCTCCTAGAGTTAGAATTATTTATGCATGCCCGCAGTAGCAGTCATAAAGTGAACAGATCTTTATTCGAGCATTGTGTACCTGAGCACACCTTATGTACGGAAATAAAGACAAACTTTATGATAAAACTTGCAGCATCCAAAATAGATTAATTAGTGTTAATTGATGTTATTAATTACTTTCCTAGTTAATTAATGTCTCCTCTCACCCTACACTTTCTTAAGAAAATACACTCAGTACGATCACTTCGAGCATGTATGTAATGCTTAGTAACCCAGTAATGATTAGCGTTTGGTAATCCCAGCAGTGTTGCACTGGTTCAAGATGTGTACAGCAAGTAGGAATGGATGCTAGTGTTAGGATTAGTTAGGACTTAGTTAATGAGTAGTTAAGTTAAATTAGTCACTTAGTTATCTCTCTCCTCCTTCATTAGCACAAGACATAAAAACATAAAAGATATAAAAATCATATGTCTCAAGCTTACTTAACCATACATTTGTGACATACAAGTTTGGGAAGACAACGATTGATCAACCCATTCTTGTGCCACAAGGCGCATAGGGACTTAGTCCTTGGAATTCGACTGGATCATGCATGTACACTCGTACTCGTATGGTTGAGTGTAGGGATACCTTGTCGCTCATCAATAGTTTTTTCTTGATTCTTTAATGCAATGTTAATCTAATTATAACTAAAGTATCCATCAAGAAAGTTGTAATACTCTTGGCTAGAGATGTTGTCCAATACCTGGTCCATAAATGATAATGAGAAATGATTTGTTAAGGTGAAAACATTCACAACCTATAGTCCTTGCAAATTCTTCATTCATTATGTTTCTTTGGTGTGACTACAATTGGACTAATTCACTCATTACTAGAAATGGGTGTGATGAAACCAATCCATAAGAGGTGGATGATGTCATTTTTCATGATGTCTTACATTTTAGGATTAAGTCTTCATTGAAGTATCCATTAAGGCCTGATACTCAAGTCTGTGTATATGTGGTGTTCATAGATAAAGGAGTTGATTCTTGTGAGTTCATCATAAGAGTAGACAAAATATTTTCTTTACTTTACAACTACCTTTTTCAGCTTGATTTTTTGAATGGTCATTAGAGTAAAATTGATGATGATAAGATGACCATCAATGAGGAAGAAGTACTTCAAGCCCTCTAGAAGTGGCTTGAGCTTTAGCAATGGTATGGAAATATTTTGGGATAAGTCAAAAGTGCCCTAAAACTCAAGATAATACTAGTCCACTATAGTAATCTTCACTGTGTTTTTTGCTTTTAAATCAAATGATTTGACATAAAATAAGTTAATAGAATTAATTAGTCTTACAAAGACCTAATTTGTGGATTCATGAACTAGATGTTCCTGAAGGAAATTAATATCTTTGATGACATAGAGATGTTTTATGACATAGCAATTGCAACCATGCTTGCCACATGACAGGAAAGGATCACATGAGATTTGCTCATAATGTGTATTCCTAGTTGCACCTTTCCTACCAATTTCAAGGTCAAGACCTTGTAATACTAACCTAACATCAATGGTGCCAAAATAGGCTCTTCCCATGATGACAAGGATGTTGTCTCTTACCTTGTTCTTTGGCTTGAGCATCAAAAACTCTATAGGGTAGGACTGATTTACTATCTCAAATTGAATGTTAGTACTCTTAAGAGGAGGAAGTTCCTAATCAAGGTACTATTGCAATGAAATTATTTTGACTCCCAAACTAAATTTGCAAAAAGCTAGGCAATGACCTTTCTCACCAATTTGAATTTCCATCATGGGACTATTTGGATCTAATTTTTCTTGGGTATATTGTCTTCTTTTTTTCTTGAAAATAATAATGGTTATAACACCATTGCAATTGGGTGCCATTTTGTCAAATTTTATAGACACTATTGAAGAACTTCTTCCTAAAGTGGATGTTTCATTTTGGTAGCATTCAAAGAATGGTACTAGAAGTTACTTGATGTGAACTTCTGGCTTGCATTTATTATCATTGATGAACCACATTTGGCCTAGCTCCAATATCGAATATATGATATTGGAGCCTTGACATCAGATACACAATATTAGGTCCCAATATGCAATGTCAAATATCTGATATCATGGAGTGTTTGTTGGCCTATAAATATAGTGCTTAGGAACATGCTTTTAGGAAGCTTTTGTCATAACATAGTAGAGCTTTTGCAGTTTCTTTCCTCCAAAGTTAGAATATTTTCGAAGAATATTTTCCATAGTTCCTACAGTAAGAGTCATTAAATGTATAGATCTTTATTTGAGCACTATTGTACTTGAGCATGACAGTGTGTGTGATAATAAATATGAGCTTTCTGATCAAACCTTACATCGCATTGGCTAGCTCAAATATTTTATTCATGCATTTAATGTTTTGTGTAATTTCATTTAATACTGCCAAGTAATTAAGATAAAGTAAGCTAGCTAGATTAAATAGCATTTAGTTAAGCACATAAGTACAACTGCTTCAAGCATGCACATGCACTTGGTAATTCTAGAAACACTTAACGTTTGATAACCTAGTAGCATTATACATGTTCAGGATGTGCACGAAAAGTGGGACCAGATACTTATGCTAAGGTAGTTAGTTATTAATTAGTAATTAGATTAGTTAAAGCCATTCATAAATTAAGTTCGAATTATTGATAATCGTAGATAAATAAAATATAAAATAATAAAAATCATGTGCCTCAATTACACTTAACTATACAACTAAGCTTCACAAGTGTAGATGGGAAGACAATGATTGTCACATTTAGATTTCACATTCTAGAACCAGTCTACTTAGGAACTTAAGATCTGCAGAATTTAATAGGATCATGTGCGAATGCTTGTAATTTCTATAGTTGGGTGTAGGGGTACCTTGCCGCACATCATTGGTACCATTGCTGGGGACCTGTAGTTGTTATGTGCATGATTTAAGACTTAGTGAAAAATTATTGAAAATTGTTGGAATAAATCCTAATTCATATCATACATTAAAATAATTACAACAATTTTAAGAAGCACACTGCATTTCTTGTTTTCTAATGCAAGATGTCTTCTTCTCACATTAGTGATTCTTTGCCCAAGTCTAATGATGTAAATCAGTAGGTGCCCCAACAATACATAGTGGTATATGCTCATCCTCATGAGTATGTATCCAATTTCACCTTTGTCCTACACTAGGATGAATTACTGTGGTGGTGTGACATTGAGAGCAACATTGTGTTACTGCCTGATCGATCCATTCTTGTGATACTTCGACAAACTCTTATGTGATTAGGCCTCCAGAGACTTCATGCTGAGTATGTTGTATAGGATAGTGATGCTAGGGATTATCATCCCACTGATGCACATTGTCTAAGGGATCGATAGCTAAAGCAACACTACAAATCTGCGAATGGAAAGTGGTTCAATGATTCCCCATGCTTGACATACCAAACAGATGATGAAGAACCCTTCTCTAGGGGTTTTCCATTTAGAGAAACTCCTCTCTTTGACTTTGATGAAGGAGGTCAATACTAGAACTTATAGTCCACCATCCACAATCCTAGTTCTAGTAAGAATAGATCCACTGACAAAGGGGGATCCAAGGAGCTAAGTCATGGCACAGATGTAGACAAGAAGCATAATCGTGATCATGGCTATGATCACTGAGGAGGGGGTGGTAGGCACCATGATGGTGCTTGTCCTCCTTCCTCTTCACCTTCATCGTCATCTTCTTTCTCTTCTAGCTCTAAACACAACCATAGGGGGCACAATCATGATGTAGATGGCCAATGGGATCGAGATGATCGTAGGGACCATTGGGCAAGTTAGGACCCAGGGTGTGGGTGTTCTAGAGAGGTCCATCACCATGAACAAAGGGGTAGTAAAGGGCATGGTAAGCACCAAAATCATGGCCTTGATGAGCTCTTGCTTACCACCTGGAGCATGCTAAACATTGCAAAGGCAGTGAGAATTCCTACAAGGCATGTAAAGGATAGTTAGATCAAGAGGCTAGACATGAATAACATCCCTAGGTTCGAAGGGGGATATAACTTAGATCTACAAAATCATATTCAGGCTTTCCACAATGCCTGTGCCTTGAAAAATATAGAAAATGACTGGAAAAAGCTTAAGATGTTTCTGAGGACACTCATTAAAGAAGTAGAAAGCTAGTACTAGTCCTTAGAACTAGAATCCATCGGACAATGGAATACAATGCTCGAACTATTCAATGATAAATATCAAACATACTCTTGAGTGTCCAACTTGAGGAGGCAGATCCAAGGATGGAAATTAGGGACACATGAACCCTTGGATGCTGCCATGAGACAATATTATTCTCTATTACACAGATGTCCTGGTCATGGTTATTCTCAACAAGAGCAGCTTTTCCATATCATAGATGGGCTCTGATTAGAAATGAGGAGAAATCTTGGAGTCTATGCCTAAGGGCGATTGTCAAAATTAAGAGCTAATAAGATCCAAAGGCTAATTGAATAGGTAGCAAAAGAAGAAGGAGAGCTAAGGAAACACAAAAGTGCATAAGAATACAACTGTGATCCTTCCATTCACAAGAGACAGGTTCAATTTTGTGATAGTGAGGATGAATCATCACTTGATGAGGTGATGAATTGAAAGACCTTACTGATTCAAAAATTTACCTTTGAAATTTTAGCTAAGGTAGATTAGTTATGGGACACTATGGATAATAGATTTCAAGTTGTCCTGAAAATTGCTGAAGAGTCTAAAGAACAAGGTAGTGATCGTGATTGTAGGAGCTGAAAGGAAGCTAAATGTGCTAATCAAAGGGGTAAGGGTGAAATTACTACAGTAGAGGAAGTTGCAAAAATTGAATCATATGGTGATGGTGGATGTGACATCTACCAATATGAACATCCTAAGGGAGGTTACCCCATCGTGTCACATGTACAAGAGTCTGGGGTGTATGCTCTAAATCCACGACTAGAAAAAAGGCAAACACCTAGAAGATTGCCTTATCCTCAAGGTATTCCCAGGTAGTTCCATCAGCAACAACAATATTATTTGAGTGGAACTCCACTGTAACCATGCGAGTAGTATCAATAGTGGTAGCAACAATAGTCATGGGTGCTACCACCACTAAGGTAATAATACCCTTATAGGCAACTTGATCCATATGGGTATTACATTCAGCAACCCCTATCTCCATGTGACTCTTTTAATCATGTTTCTACTTTTCAACATGACTACTACCCTCCTAAATATTATTGAACTCATTCTCCACATTCAAGAAGAGATACCACCTTTTCTCCTTATCATCCTCCTATTCCTACACTTTTTTCTCCATCATCAACATGGCTATCACCTAATCCATTTATGCATGGTGAGTTTTCAACCTAACCACAACAACGTAATGCTACCAAGGTTGTTAATCTTTAACCAGTTCATCAACCAAGTGGTTCAGACACTGGATTACAGAAAAGACCTTTTTTAATCCAACAATCCACCAAAGCACTCACATACACATGCAGTTGGAAACCTTGCTTCTTCATCTCTGTCTGCATCTAATTCCTTCAAGTCCCCATTAAACCAAATGTTGCCCAAAATCCATATTGTTATGCTCACTCATGTTGTATTTGATTGGATCTAGGTTGGGAACCTTCTTAGGAAATTAGCTGATCCTGGGAGTCCTCTTATCTATTTGCAAATTTTTGGAAAATTAACCATGTAAAGCTCTTCTTGATTCAGGTTTTAGTGTGAACTTGATTTCTCATGAGATGTATACTACTTGGAACCTATTTCCCCTCAAGAAGAGCAATATCTGATTGAAATTGGAAGAGCAATCCATTCTTGTTTCATTGGGACTGGTGGAAGACATAATGACCACTATCTATGGATGGTCTTATCCTATTAATTTCCTAGTAATCAAGGTTGAGAACTATAAAAGAGACTTTCCAATCATCATGGAAAGGACATGACTAAGCACTATTGATGCAAGAATGGACATCAAAGATCTTTCCTTGGAGATATCTAAAGAAAATGCATTCAGAAAGATCAAGAAAAAGTGATTTCCATACATTGTGTATAGTGATATAAGGTGCAATTACATGAAGAAACTTTGGTCTGTAAAACAAGCACCTATTTCCACATGCAATTAGTGTGCACCTAAAGTAGATATTCAAAGGTGTTTGTATGCAGCAGCCACAAAACAAGAGGGCACCTAGTGGCTAATCGCTAATCCTAAAAGCAGCACAATGTGCATGGAACCTATTGAGAGCTTGACATGCGCTTATGGTGTAGGCATGGATGAATTAGAGTAAGTTCATTACCAATTCTTTGATAATACAAGTGATGATACCTATTGGGAAGAGTTGAAAATTTTAAGAGTTGTTTGAGTTAAAAACTCTACCTACCAGCATAGAATATGCATTCTTTAAAAAATGGAAAGCTAGTAATAATCAATGCAAATCTTGCTTTAGAACAAAAATAAATGTTGTTGAATGTGATTGAAAAATGGACAACAACCTTTGCTTATCATATCCTAAACTCACAAGATTGATCCTAAGATATGTTAGGATTGTATCTACATTGACCCAGCCATGAAGCCAAAGAGGCAGGCATAGAGGCAATTGAACTCCAAATTGAAACATATCATTAAAGAGAAAAATGAACAACTCCTCAATGCAGGGTTTATCTATCCCATTGTGGATAGTGAGTGGGTTAGTCCACTCGTGATTATGCTGAAGAAATGTGGTAAGTGGCAAGTCTACATTGATTTTCAGCTATTGAATATGACAGCATTCAAGGATCATTTCCCATTGCCACTTGTTGATAAAGTTTTGGACACCATATCTAGGCATTGTTATTACAATTTTTTGGATGGTCATAGTGGCTATAACCAAATCTAAATTGTGCCAGAGGACCAGGTCAAAACAACATTCATGAGTCCTTGGGGAACCTTTGCATATCGCAAGATGCCTTTTGATCTGTGTAATGCTCCTGCTACATTCCAATGCTTGGTCTTAAGCAACTTTTAGTAATAGATCAATAGTAGAGTGGAAGTATTTATGGATGACTTCTTCACTTATGATGCTACATTTGAGCAAGCCTTGGACCACCTTGATCAAGTACTAAAACGATGTGTGGAAAAAAATTTGTGGTTCAATTGGCAAAAGAGTCATTTGATGATCTAGGAGGGTATTGTATTGGAGCATAGAATCTCACAAGCAAGAATTGAGATTGACCTAAAAAAGATAAGGGTTATCCAATTAATCACTTGCCAACTAGGAACCATCAAAGATGTTTGATCATTCCTCAGACACACTGGCTACTACCAATGATTCAAAAAGAATTTCTCTAAGATCACAAAATCATTGGTTGAGCTAAAAAAGAAAGATGCTCCATTTTTTTGGACCAAGGAATGTGAAAAAGCATTCAAATAGCTAAAGGAGATATTTGTAGAAACTCCAATTCTATAGGTACCTAACTAGTTTAGACTATTTCATGTTATAACAGATGCATCAAATTATGCCTTGGGAGCTACGCTTACGTAGTTGGATGATAAGAAATGTCCATAGTATATCCATTGCATAAGATGAAGCATTGTGGATGCACAACTAAACTACACCATCACAGAAAAGGAATTGATGGTAGTGGTGTTTACTCTAAAAAAGTTTAGGCACTATATGCTTGAATACAAAGTGTTTGTGCACACAGACCACAATGCTATTCACTTCCTCATGAACAAGCCAATGGTAAGCCTTGTATCATATGGTGGCTAGTGATCTTATAGGAATTCGATCTTACAATGGTAAATTGAAAGAAAACTAAGAATGTGGTCACTAACCACTTGTCTTGGTTATGATGGGACAACTAAGAGAAGGAAGGTCCATTATCTGATCTATTTTCTGATGAACTTCTCTTTGCCAGGGCTATAACTGAAAAATTACCCATAGATCCTAAATGGTATGATAACATTCTTACCTATCTTCTCACATAAGAGATTCCACAAGGGTTGGACCACCAAAAGAAACAATAGTTTCTTCACTAGGTGAAATGCTTCATGAAGATTAATGAATACCTCTACAAGGTGTGCATCGATGGCTTGGTTTGTTGGTTTGTTCCAATGTTGATCAGCTGTGCATTCTCTAGATGCTCATGAGGGTCCTTGTTGGGGCCACTATGCTAGGAGACACACAACCATTAAAATTCTAATGGCAAGGAATTATTGGCCAACAATCTTCAAGGATGCTCACCAGTTTGTCCACTCTTTTGAATTCTATGCAATAAGATGGTGGAATAACTGGTCAAATGGAAGGACCTCAACACTGGATTCAACCACCCTTTAAAATCTAGGGCATTAATTTCATGGGTCCCATCATGCCGATGTCAAATGAAAATGCATACATCATAATCACTATTGACTATTGTACGAAATGGGTTGAAGTAATAGCCATCATCGACTGTACATCTTCTACTACTACTCAATTTGTACAATAGAATGTTGTAAATAGGTTTAGTGTGCCACATGCATTAATTTTTAATATTGGAATCCACTTTACAAGCACTACCTTTCGAAAGCTTATGCAACACTTAGGGGTTGAACATAAACTAAGAACACCCTACCACCCCCAAGCGAATGGTCAAGTTGAGGTTACAAATAGGGAAATCACAAAGATCTTAATCAAGATAATTAGCAAATATAGGAGAGATTGGAGCACAAAACTCAATGATGCCTTCTGGGCCTACCACTCAACATGGAAACTCCCTATAGGCTATTCTCTCTATGAGCTAGTGTACAGGAAATTACCAACACTTCCTATTTAATTTGAGCTCTGTACACTTTCAACAGCCTATGACCTTAACCTTAACTTAAGTCTAGCACAAAAAGAAAAATTAATGAATCTCAACTTCCTAGTTGAGAATTGATTGGTGGCCCTATCATCTAATGAGTTACATAAGGCATTCAACAAAAAGTACCATGACCTTAGAATTAGGAAAGTTAAATTTCAACCTAGAGATAAGATCCGCTACTAAAACCCCACACACATACCTCAACAAACTAAGTTCTAGACATTGTGGAAAGGAAGTCAAACCTTTGCACGAGTCTAAGTAAGCCAGTGCAACAAATGCCTCATCAAATGGACAACCACACTTAATCTTTCTTATCTCCTCTATTCAACTTAGTCATGAGGGAGATAGCCATCCACGCTAACTATAAAAGTAGCTCCTTAGTTTTTCATCTTTTTTTTTTACATGTTTTTGTTTTACACCTTATTATTTTTACAACTTTTTTTTTTACACATTATTTATCTTACACCATTTTGTTTTTATGTTATTAATTTTTCAAAATTTTTGTTTTACAACATCATTAGTATGTGTTATTTTTCTTAAATATTTTACAATTTCTTGTATATTTTTCTTTATTTTGGATGTGATTTTCTTATTATGTTTTAATAATAATAACATGCTTTATTGCCAACTGGGTACAGTGTGGTTTGTTTGATGTGGCATGTGCTATTCGATTATTTGATTGTTGGTGTCTGGATTTTAGCTTTGAATTTTGTTACTAATAACTAGGACATGGTTTCTTTTTCATGAAATATGCATTGAGTCCACAACATCCACCCATTCACAAACTCTATAGTTTTCCTTGTTCTAGAATTATGAGGTCCCTTTTTCATTAATAAAACTTAAATGAACTTGTGACCTTGATAGTTTCCAAATTTGGAAAGGATTCAAAGGTTTGAATAAGGTGTGACTTCAAGGGGACTTGGTACTCTTTGTGATTTTTTACTTGCTTGGATGCATGTGTGTTTTCATGGATTTCTTACTATTCTATGTCGACCAATAACAAGAAGTTGAATAAGTCTTTACATGGTGTGGTTCCCATTTAAAAAAAATAATGGAAATTCAAAACACACCTATTAGACAAAATAAATAAGCTACAAGCACTAGTTATAAGACTAGAAAGATATGTTACCCATGCCTAAAGCTCCCCTCTAACTAAGGTCCTCTTTCACTTCCTACTTCTCTTTTCTTCTTCAATAAGGAATGATGGCTATTTTGTAGGACCATTATTGTGTCTCAAGGGGGTGGACTAGTCTTAGAGTGGTGATGTGAAGTCACTAAACATAGTTGGTTTTGGTATAGACTAAGGATGGATTTTATCAAGTCATTTAACCACAAAATTCACTAGGGACTTCATGTGACCTTAATTGGGAACTCCATTCCACTCTCTCTCTCTCTCTCTCTCACATCCATCTATGCTTTCCATATCTCACCTCACTATCAGTTTCATGTTCTTGTTCGATGCCTTATTTTGATGTGGCAAAATTCTTAAGTACTTTCTTTCGGGTTTTTGTACTTAACTTTTTGTAACCATTAATCATCCATGGGGCCCACAGACTCCTCAATTTGAAGTTATGCAAGGGAAATAAAGGACATGTGCCTGCTTTGGGGAGGATCCACTTACATACCTTTCATTTAGTTACTTAAGTTCTTTATCCTTAGATGTCCTTACAATCAAGTCCTTTTGTGTGCCCCATCAATGACATCCAATTGTGCACATCTTCACAACATTTTTCAGTGAAATCTTCTTTTTATTGTTGTGAATTCATTAATCCTCTTCAAGCATTTCATTGTGTTTGGACATTTTAAAATTTACTAATGGCATGTTTATCCATTTCACCCTATTTTTTGGTGTCCCACTAACATAATTAAAAGAATAAATCCACCATAATCACAACCTAGCCAAGTGTAACAACTAATGAGACAAGGTATCTAAAAGCTATATGTTATACATTACACACTAATTCATGATTTTGTTGTGATTACAGTGGAAAGCATGGACTAGAAGTGGTACTGTCTTTACCAAAGGATAAGTAGCACCACCATGTGACAAGGACCCTTTATGGTCGTTACATCTTCTCCCTCACTCTTTAGTTGCCAAAGAAGTTGGATGTCAATTTTGTCTAGGTGTTCAATTCAAAGTCATGAACACCCAATTTTGTAAAAGATTGTAAATCCATATACTTGGGCGCTTAGAGTTTGTTTGTTATGTTTGAGTTAGTTTTTATATCAATCAATAATCCCATACCTTCCCAATATTTTATAAGGAACTTGTTCCTCCTCTTGTTCACTTGAGGATGAGTTTTTATTCAGTTGTCGGGGTATGATGAACTGTATTTAACTAGCTTTAATATCGAGTATCTAATATTAGAGCCTTGATATCGAATACATGATATAGGGTCCCAAGATGCGATGTCAAATATTTGATATCATGAGGTGTGTGCAGACCTATAAAGTTTTTTTCATAGCATAGTAGAGCTCTTGTATTTTCTTTCCTCCAAAGTTAGAATATTTTCCAAAGTGCTTGTAGCAAGAGTCATTGAGTGTATGGATCTTTATTTCAGCACTGTTATACCTAAGCACGGCAGTGTGTGTGGTAATATAGATGAGCTTTCTAATCAAACCTTGCAACACCATGGCTAGGTTACATATTTTATTCATGCATTTAATGTTTTATGTAATTTCATTTAATACTACCAAGTAATTAAGCTAAATTAAGCTAACCAGATTAAATAGTAGTTAGTTAAGCACATAAGTACGACCACTTTGAGCATGTGCATGATGCTTGGAAATCCCAATAATGCTTAACATTTGGTAACCTAGCAGCGTTATACTTGTTCAAGATGTGCATGGAAAGTGGGACCGAATACTTATGTTAGCGTAGTTAGTTGTTAATTAGTAATTAGATTAGTTGAAGTGGTTCATAAATTAATTTTTAACTTATTGATAATCTTAGAAGAATAAAATATAAAATAATAAAAATCATGTGCCTCAATTACACTTAACCATATAACTAAGCTCCACAAGTGTAGTTGGGAAGACAATGATCGTCATGATTAGATTTCACATTCTAGAACCAATGTACTTAGGAACCTTAGGTTTGCAAAATTTGACAAGATCATGCGTGAACACTTGTGATTCATACGCTTGGATGTAGGGGTACTTTGCTGCTTATCAATTGTCTTATCCACAGGACAAAGAGGATGAAGTGGAGTCAATCTCATGATACTCATGTTTGTGCTTATGGTAGAATTTTCTACCATGGGATCTTAAATTTCTGTCTACAACCAAATTCATAGGGGTTTGGTAATATTGCCTAATCACATATGTAGAAGCAAGATCAACATAATAGGTATCCCACCTTGCATGGAACTAGGAAGTATAAGCTATTGTTATTGTTGAGAAGCTTACAAGGTAGGATTACTTAACACAGGTAAGAACTATTGAGTTGTCATCTATGGAAGTGAATATGGACCTACCTAAGCATCTTGAAGATAAGGATTGATGGAAAGAATCATCTATTGCTGCATCAAAGTATGAAGATTTCATGGAGCAATATCCTAAGGATTTGGAGTTTGCCACTACTAGTATTGTGGCATGGGTTGCAAATACGTACTTCCAGGATAATATGATCAACCAAGGTATGGAGTCCTCCTTGTTTTCTTCTTAACAAACTTAAGATTCAATGGCATCTTAACTAATTTCATTTCACTAATCATGTGATCCATGACTAGGTAACACTGCAAGTTATGAGTATCTACATAATATTTATAGGAACCCTTATCATTGGAGAATAAGAAAGATTCATTTGGATCTTCTTTAATGCTCTTAGAATGTGAGAGCTTCTTCTTACCCTTACCATCATACTTCTTTTTATGTTCATTTAGTGTAATTGTTTTTGTTGTAGCTTCAGCCACCCTACCCTCAATATCTTTAATGGTAGTGGGCATCTTGTCATCCATTGTTTTCCATACTTGATCCATCTTATGGGCTAAGTCTATCAAGGCCTTTTTGGTTCTAACCTGATTTTGTGCTAATACATTGACTACAATAAAAGGGTCAATTATATCTTTAATGTTCTTCACCTTCCTTCCATGCATGGGATCACAATTGTACTCCTTAGCCAATTCTTACTTCTGTCATTCACCTTTCATACTTACAATGATATCAAGAAGCAATTTGATTTGGACCATGAATGTTTTGTGTACCTAGCCTATGGTGTACATATCCACATGCTCCCTTGTTTCTTGCCTTAGGCCTTTCACAATATGCATTAGTTGTTCTCTTTAGCTAAAGTAATGGTTCAAACATAGTTGAGTTATTTTTAGGTATCTCTCCATGACCATGTTTAGAAATTCATGGGCTCCTTGCCTCCATCCAACCTTCTCCTTTTGGATATTTGAAATGTAAGAATGGGTCTAAAATTTGGTATAACAAATTTTAACCATGTTTTCTAATCTTTGAATAGATATGAGGGATAAGGACTTGTACCATGTCTTCCTGTGCTTGATAAAGGTGTAGGGAAATAACTATAGCTTTTTTTAATCACTGATAATCCCCTACGGGTAGCAAGCATTATCAAATGCTTACATATGAAGTTGGGAATCATTGTTGGTAAACCCTATGTATATTGGAACATTAGCCATGTTGATTCATTTAACATGGTCATCATGAACATGCACTGGTGGAATGTGCATAGCTTTATTGAGTTCATGATAATCATCCTAGTTAAACAAAGAGTTTCCATCATCACCGAATGTTCCAAACAAGTGTAAATGCTAAAACCTCAAGAGAAGATCCTCATCTTGGAATTTGATTGTACTTCTATTGGTAGTACTTGACCATGGGCCTTTATGATAGAAAAGTCCTTTCACTTTCTTATCTACTTTGTCCTCTTGCTCTTCATTTGAATGGTCAAAAGAAAAGTTGCAATGGGCTTCCTCTTTCACCATTCAATCTTGGAGCTTTTGCATGTACTAGGGCTCATATTCATCATACACTAACTGACAAGTTATGCAGAATGCACATTAATCCTCTAGTCCAATTCTTACAAGGGTCTCTTTAAGATTATATAATGCAAACTCAATTGGTCCCTTAAAGAACCATCTATGAGCATCACACCAACTCCCCTAGTTATCTTGATGATAAGCCAAAATGACTAATGCAAGGATCACATCCTTTAAATGTACAAATTTTATGGAAGCATTTTTTTTTTGTTTTGGTACCTTTCTTGGTGTCTTTGTTGGACTCTTAGCATTATCTGCCATCTCGTTCATGTTTGAAATTTGCATACAATGATAAGAAACACACACTTGGTTTGAATAAATTTTAGAATAAAAATGTACAAGTACTTCTAGGTAATTTACCAACACCTTTCCCAACAACGATGCCAATGATAGGGGTTCCACTAGTTTTTATCAATGGAGTTTATCATACAAAATGCAATGCAATCTTATCATAAGCTTCAAAAATGATGTTTAGTGAATTAACAAGAATTCTTGTGTATATCGTTACGTTCAATAAATATAAAAGATATCATAATGCATTTGATACAAATGAAAGCTCATGTTGCCATGGTGAAAGATGGAGGAAATATTTACAATTTTATATTTTATAATTTTTATGGAGTTTATACTTATAAGAAATAAAACAATAATAAGGAATCTTGCATCGCAATCCCTGCTGGGGATAGACACAATGCTCATGTTACAATCTCTTATGGGATAGATGCAACACCATATACCGAACGCAATAAATGACTCTTAGTTACAACCTCAATGGCCCAACACCATGTCATACAATTATGACCTTCTTAGATAAAGAAAAATCATCATAGCTTAATTAAATAAGTATTTTTATTATTGTAATGTTTAAGGAATTGAGGGTAGAACAAAGAAAAATCATAAGCTTTATTCACTATGCAAACACTGGACTCCACATCAACCAAATAGTTCTAAGTTGCATAAGCAAGGTAGCACTCTGATAGAGTCTAATCATACTTATGAATGCGATGACTCAAAACACCATAGAACAAGAAAGGAAATCAACTTACCTAAGGGAAGAAGAGCTCTTCACACAAATAAGATACCACAAGCTCTAAAGAATGTAAAATTATCTTAAGAAAATAAATAAGATATGTAAATGAGTTTATCCTAGGTATTTATAGTTTTCATGAAATAATGAAAGAGGTCTATCAGTGCCTAGGCATCAACATAGATTCATCAACATAGCATGAGCTCATCCCAATCACACTACTAGCAAAGGAAGGAAAACCAAGCCCAGTAGGAGGTGCATTAGCATCCTTGTATTGACATAAGGAGTACATTACATTAGTGCACCCCTATCCCTCAAAACATACTTTACTAAACCAACTCCAAATGAAAGCTAGAACTTAAGGAAGCATGTTGGAAGAATTGTAGAGAATTTCAACAAAGCTAGCATCATCCTAAGAAACTTGACACATGCACACAACCTTAAACTATGACATAGGAAGCAAGGGTGCAAACCTATTGATGAGTGGTGAGGTACCCCTACACTCAACCATATGAATATGAGTGTCTCACGTGCGATCCGATTAAACTCCATGGACTAAGTGCTTACATGCCTTAATGGAACACTTAGGGTTAATCAATCGTTATCTTCCCAAACTTACTTGTATTGTCATGGTTGTATGGTTAAGTAAGCTTGAGGTACATGATTTTTATAACTGTTATCTTTTTGATGTCTTATGATAATAACTTACATTAACTATTCATTAACTAAGTTCTAATTGTCCTAACACTAGTATCTGTTCCCACTTGTCATACACATCCTGAACTAGTGCAATGTTGTTGGGATTACCAAACGCTAATCATTATTGGGTTACCAAGCGCTACATGCATGCTCAAAGCGGTTGTACTGAGTGTACTTAACTAAGAGGATCAAGGGTTGAGAAAGAATTTAATTAATTATAAAAGCATTAAACATTCAATAAGAATTAATTACTAATTAGCTTAGTCCATATGCTGCAAGGTTTATCATAAAGTTCGTCTTTATTTCCGTACACAAATGTGTGCTCAGGTACAATTTGCTCAAATAAAGATCTGTTCACTCTATGACTCCTACTATGGGCACATGGAAATTATTCTAACTCTGGAATGGTAAAACTGCAAGAGTTTAGCTAAGGGTCCGAGTCTAACTCTCCTGGAACAAAGGGCGCCACCTCTTATTTATAAAAGATGAGGTAGGACGCGATATCGCGTACGCGATATCACAAGGTGGATGCGATATCGTGGCTCATCATACCCCCATGACTGAATGAAAACTCGTCCTCAAGTTTCTTACAAAATATTGGGAAGGTATGGAATTATTGACTTGAATGACACTAATGGTGAATGGGATGACGTGTGAATGAATCATCATTATAGTACATGGCAATATTAGTGTTCATGACCACAAGAATGAACACTATACACATTTGACATTCAGACTTATTTGGTAGCTGAGAGAGGAGAGAGAGAGAAGAAGAAGTCTGTTGCTGCCAATGCCAAGATTGCACTTTCCATTGGCCATCCATAAGCCTGCCATCAATCCTGTTCCTTACATAACTACTTTAGCACTAGTCCATTCTAAGTGTTCCCTCTAGGTCTAATCCATTGTTGTATGATTGCCATCTGCACACACAACATAGTCTCATATTAGCAAGGATAAATAAATCACAATGCAATTGATACCTTGCCTCGGTGCAAGGTCCATTGGCTGAGTTGTGATATGGCTAATGTGGATTCTGGAGATATAACACTGGTGACAACCCAAGGTGTAGGGGTTAAGAGAAAATTGAAAAAATTGGACCAGGATCCCCATGACTAAGAGCAATCCTCCGGTAGCGATAGAATGGAAAAAGATAAGGAATAAGAAAGATGGAGAAAAAGGAACAACGTCAACACCAATAAAATGGATGTCAAAAGTGGACATGAACAAATTAACTGTTGATTGTAGAAATGTTTAAGGGAAAGAAGTTAATTGATGCACCAAATAGGAATGCTAGTGGGTCCTCCCCAAAGCAGGCTCATGCCCATTATGCCCTGACAAACCCACATTCAAAGAGTCCGTAGGCTCTGAAAATGTCATTCAGAAGCAAGAGTTAAGGTCTTAACCACAAGAATTTACCAAAAAGAAAACAATGTATCAACCAAAATATAGACTATTGATACAATTGGCAATGAGGTGGAAAATGGAGAAAGTATGGTGGAAAATGGAGAAAGTATGATGGAAAGAAGAGAATGGAATGGAGTCTCAAGAACAAGGTGGTGTACAGCCCCGTGTGTATTAATGGTTAATGTGACTTAGTAGATCTTATTCCAAATCTAGCCTCAAACAATCCACATCCAGTGACTTCACATTAATACATTTGGCCAATCCATCCACTTGGAGTAATAGGAATGTGTCCGCCAAAAAGTCACCACCATTCCGAGGAAATGAGAAAAGGGAAAAGTAGAAAGCGAGAAAGGGCCTTAGTTAGAGGGAACATGTTTGTTTAGTTCCATAACTAGTGCTTGTAGCCCAAATGATTATTTCATCTAAGGGATGTGCTTTGAATTCTCACTCTCTCTCTTTTTTGCGTGAGAACCATACCATGCAAAGACTTATTATTATTTTTATTAGCTCAGCTTCCCGATAATGGAGAAATGTCAGAATGGTAAGGAAAAATCAAGAAGAAAACATCCAAGCACTCAAGAGAATGGCCAGCATAAATGCATGAAATCCCCTTGAAGTAACATCCCTTTCATTCCTTAAGTCCTTCCTCAGTTTGAGAAATGCCCAATCACAAATTTGTTAATAGTTTTATTATTAAGAAAGGGATCATACAATTCCAAGCCAAGAGAAACCATAGGAATTTATGAATGCATGGGTGACATGGATTCATTGCCTGCTATATCAAAAGAACCATACCTTAGTATCAACATTATAACTCAAAGGTAAAAACCAAACATTAGCAATCAATAGAATACAATTCATACCACCATCAAGAGCACTTATTAGGTGACAAACCTAACAAAATAAACAACCACACAAAAAAGGAAAGAGCATAAACAATGTTGTAAAACAAAAACAAGAAAAGTTAAAGAAATTTGTAAAATAAAAACTTAAAAAGGAACTGAGGGCCTCAAATGATTAGCAAAGGTGGCCATCTCCCCCACGACTAAGTTGGAAGGGGAAGATGAAAAATAATGATCAAGGTCATCCCTTCTCAGAGGTATTATGTGCACTGGCCGTTCTAAGTTCATGGAAGGGTTTGGCTTGTTGCACATTGACTAGTAATCTCTTATTAAGGTTTTTTTCTGACTTTTTAGGAATTTTCAACTTCCCCCAATTTTTTTTCCCAGGTTAAGGTTTGGAAGTTGGCGACACTCTTGCTCCAGTGCATCTATACTTTCGACGTGAGCACAAGTTATTCCCTCAAGTAGTTCCATGCACATTGGTGAGTTGCTCTCTTAATTAGCTATCAACCACTGGGTGTCTTCTTGTTGTGTGGTTGCTACATAGAAGCACTTTTGTATGTTAATTTCTTGTGCACACCAGTTGCATGCAGGCAATGCTGAACATTACTGCATGTAATTACACCCTATATCACTGTATGTGATGCATGGAACCTTCTTCTTCTCGATCTTCCCAAAAGTTTTTTTCTTAGATATTTTCAAGGAAATATCACAGATTCCTAGGCACGCATTTATGGTACTTAGCCATGCCCTTCCCATGATTATTGGGAAGTCCCATTTATCATTGTTTACTTGTATCGCTAGGAAATCAACTGGGTATGACCACCCACACACAGTGGTAATAATGTCCTCCACCAGTTCCAAGGGAACAGTGATGGACTGGTCAGCCAGCTCTAGGTGAATATTGCTCTTCTTTAATGGAGGCAAGTTCCAGGCTTTGTACATCTCTTGTGATATTAAGTTGACTCCAGAACTTGAGTCCAGAAGAGCTTTACATGGCTCATTACCAGCAACTTGGAAATAGATTAGAGGGCTTCCACGATCAGAGAATTTCTTGGGAAGGTGGCCCACCTTAATCCAGTCAGTAACGACATGCATTAACATAAATGTATGCGTTGAGCTCGATGTTTGGTTTGAAGGGAGCCCTAAAGCCTTATCTGATGGAGAGGTGTTTAGAGGTTCACCCGCTTGTGATTGCAAGGGCTTGGTTGGACTGTTGGTTCTGAAGAAAGGTCTTTTCTTCATATGATTGTTAGAACCAACTGTGGTTTGGGGATTCACAACCCTCATGGCATTGCATTGCTACGGTTGAGTGGGGAGTTCCCCTTACATTATTAGAGCGGGTGGTAATGGAGCTATTGGTGTGAGAGTTGCAGATGGATTTGGAGGATGGTATGTCTGTGGGTTATCTCCCCTAGGAGAAGGAGTCTTGTAATACTCCCGAGCTTGGTAGTGATGTTGTGGTGTCATGTGACCAATAGAGTCACATGGAGAGATTGGATGCTGCACATAGTAGCCATATGGATCTGGTTGCTGGTAGGGGTATTGTTGCCTTGGTGGTGGCATCCTCCATAACTATGGGTATTGCCACTGTTGATGTTGCTCAATAGGTTGTGGTGGAGTTCCACTTGGATAATACATTGAAGGTTGGTGAAACTACCTTAGGTTACCTTGGGGATAAGGTAACCGTCAGGGTGCTTGCCATTTATTAAGTCATGGGTTAAGTGCATACATCCTAGACTCTTATAAATGTGAGATCACTAGGCAACATCCCTTAGGATGGTCGTATTGGCATATCTCACATCCACAACCTCGTCGATGATGGCCATTTTTCCCTTACCTTTGTTACGTGCATTGTTCACTTCTCTCTTTTTCTTTTTGTCATAGTCACTACCTCGCTCCCTAGACTCCTCTACGATTTTCAGAACAGTTTCAAACCTACTATCCAGGGAGTCCCACATTTGGTCTACCTTTGCCAATACTTCTATTGTTAAATTTTGGAGTGGCAAAGTTTTCCTATTCACCATCTCCTCAAGTGTTGACTCTTCCTCCTCCTCATAGAATCTCACTCCCCTTTTTTGGAGGGAAGGATCTCGTTGTACTCTTCCATACTTTCTCTCTTACGTAGCTCCCCTTCTTCCTTGGCCAATTGCTTTAGCAATCTATGAACCTGATGAGACCTAAGCTCTGATAATCTACCTTGGGCATACGTTCCAAGGGTTCTCCTTGTTTCATGCCTAAGTCCATCCATGAGATGGCATGGTTAATCCGACTGCGAATAACCATGGCCAGGATAACGATGTAACAGTGCGTAATAGTGGCCCATGGTAGCATCCAAGGGTTCATGATTTCCTTGCTTCCATCCTTGGATTTTTTTTCATAGGTTAGACACTCGGGAGTATGTTTGATAGTTATCATTAAACAATTCTAACATTGTACTCCACCTTTGAATGGATTCTGGTTCTAAGGCCTAGTAGCAGCTTTCCGCTTCTTTCACTAGTATCCTTGGGAATAACTTCAATTTTTCCCATTCATTCTCGATGTTTTGCAAGGCACATGCATCATGGAATGCTTATAAGTGATTTTAAGGATTAGTGTTGTATCCCCCTTCAAATCATGGGATATTGTTCATGTCTAACCTCTTGATCCTACTATCCTTTTGGTGCCTTGTTGGAACTCTTACGGCCTCCGTTATCTCTAACATGCTTCTAGTTGCAAGTAGGGGTTCTTTGTGGTCATCTCATTCATAGTGGCTATGGTGTCTACGTGGTTCCCTACTCTCCCTTCTTCTATGCCTTGATTCCCTAAAGTACCCTTGTCCTTGTTCTCGACTATCTCATCGATGTTTTTCACTCTGTTTTCCTTTATCCTCATGGTTGGTTTTCTTATGATTTCGTCTGAACATCAAAGGAGAGGGTGAATGTGACAATGAAGGTGAAGAAGAAGGAGGACCATCACCATGATGGTTTTTTCTACCTTCTCTTTGGTGGTCTTGGCCTTGATCGTGATTACGATTAGAACGTCTGCTCTTATCGTGTGTTTGGTTCCCTCGTTGAACACTTCGTTTTCGTGGGGATCAAAACAAGGGTTGTGAACCACGGAGTGGAGGTTCTAATACACCACCTCCTGACCATTATTAGGAGGGGGAACATCATTTGGTGGGGAACCTATTGAAACCAGTTCACCATCCCCAATTTCGCTTAAAACGTGCAAGGCGTTATGTGGCCATTTACCCTTCAAGGATGTGTGGTAACTCTCTTGTCACAAGTCCCATTGACGTTGCACTTTTGTGGGATGATAGTCCCTTGTGTCATGATCGCATGCAACGTATTCCATGTATAAAAGCGGCATGCCTATTCATGTGAGAGCACGAAGGAGCATGTTGGGGACTCATCGATCTAGAGGCAATACTATGTTACCCTCCAAGTCTCTCCAATGTAGTTGTTCATTTTGGTGGAGAATAAAGATGAAATCAGGTACATACTCATCATGATCAGTATATACTACCCAAAATTCTTGAGGAATTGGTGGATCTTGGTTACATATATGATATCGCCGACTGTCTCTTGTGTTAGTCCTAGGCAGTGAAGTGCTCTTATGTGAAGAAGAAGACATTTTTATCTTGTTTAGTGTGCGATGTATCATTGTCTTATCTTCCTTTGATTAACCCTAAGGGTTTGTTCTAACATTTCAACAATATAGATGACTTCCTATGTTCTACATAGCGCACAAACAACTAAGTCCTCGGCAGCGATGCCAATGATGAGTGGCGAGATACCCCTACACTCAACCATATGAATACGAGCATCTCACACACGATCCGGTTGAACTCCATGGACTAAGTGCTTACACGCCTTAATGGAACATTTATGGTTAATCAATCATTGTCTTCCCAAACTTACTTATATGTCACGGTTGTATGGTTAAGTAAGCTTGAGGTACATGATTTTTATAACTTTTATCTTTTTGATGTCTTATGCTAATAAGGGGAAGGGAATAGAACTAAGTGACTAACTTACATTAACTAATTTCTAATTGTCCTAACACCAGTATCCATTCCCACTTTCCATACACATCTTGAACTAGTGCAACGTTGCTGGGATTACCAAACGCTAATCGTTACTGTGTTACCAAGCGCTACACGCATGCTCAAAGCGGTCATACTGAGTGTACTTAACTAAGAGGATCAAGGGTTGAGAGAGAATTTAATTAACTAGAAAAGCGTTAAACATTCAATAAGAATTAATTACTAATTAGCTTAGTCTGTATGCTACAAGGTTTATCATAAAGTTCATCTTTATTGCTGTACACAAATGTGTGCTCAAGTACAATTTTCTCAAATAAAGATCTGTTCACTCTATGACTCCTACTGCGGACACATGGAAATTATTCTAACTCTNACATAGAACCTTAACTGAACATGCTAGACTACAAACACATTGCACATGAAACACTTCCCAAATCTAGGACTTATAATAGACATACAAATTTCTATTGGATATCTCATCAACTAGGATTTTGTAAAATAAGTTTGATATATAGCTAACAACATGAATATGAGAGCCATTAGTGACCTACAATATGAAATAATTGCTATAAGAGATAATTTGTTAGTAGAGAAGATCATCAAAGATAAAACATTGGATCAAATTGAAAACCTTCAAAGAAAAGTTTGATAGATTCAACACATAGTTAGTAGCTTCTTCTTAAATAATTCCACTTGAGTTTACAAGCACATTATGAATAAATCATGGCTTAATTACATAAAGAGGTGGATGTATTGTGGAGATAAAGAGAACAAGCTATTTGTAACATTAATGTGGAGCAATCCACTTGTCAAGAGCTCATAAAAGGAGAAAAATAGTTTGAGAGAAAAGTTGAAATAGTGTAGTTTGAACTAAGTTAGCAAAATTCAAAGTACATTAGATTATTGAAGAGATAGCCTAAGAAAAAGCCCAATAATTTTTGGGATTCCTTTTTAGATTTTCATCCATACAACTAATGAGTGGCGAGGTACCCCTACACTCAACCATATGAAATGAGCATCGCATGCGCGATCCAGTCGAACTCCGCAGATGGACTAGTTGTGGCACCTAGACAGTTATCCTTAGGTCATAGTTCGCTGTCTTCCCACCTGGACTAGTATTGCATTTGTCACGTATGGTTTAGTCTAGATGAGGTGTATGATGTGTTCCTAATCTATGCTACTCCTGAAGGTAGTGGAAAATAATATTTAACTAAGCTAAGCTAGGAGGAAAAAGGGTAAGGAAATCTAATCTAGCCTAAGTGCGACGAGAAGCCGATTCCTTGATCAACTGTACACATCTTGGACATCATGCATGACTACCACTGGGACTACCAAGAGTAGATCCTAGGTACACCACTGGGATTACCAAGCACAGATTCCAAATACGCCACTGGGTTACCAAGCATAGATCCTAGCTACACCATTGGGCTACCAAGCAGTCACACTTAAATGCTCGTAATCAAGTCATACTCATTCCGCATTCTAGGAGATTAAGGGTGAGAGAGAGAAAACAGTAAATAACATTAAATAAATAACAAAAAAATAAATAACAAAGTGAATGTTGCAATGATGAAGTAATCTTGATCTTTATTGCCGGTCATGTACGTGTCCAAGTACAGCACACTCGAATAAAGACACCGTACAATTACATTCACCACACTGCGGGCAGACACGAGAAAAAAATCTAACTCTGGAGGGATCAAATTGCCAGAGCTTCGCTACTCTAAAACTGGGATCCTTAAACAAGGGAGAGCCGTGTTTTATTTATAGATATGGCGGCAGACTGCGATATCACGTATGCGATATCGTAGGGAAGACGCGATATCGTGGCCTATGCAAATTGCGTCTCATCATACCCCCACGACTAAATAAAAACTCATCCTCGAGTTACAAGGAGAACAAGCTTCATTGATTACACAGTGGATAGGTATGGGATTATTAACTGGAAAAAGAAATGGACTAATGTCGTAGTGTGGGAAGACACAACACAGAGAAAAAATACTACAACTACAAAAATGGGGAACTCATGTAGTTCCTAGTGCCGGTGGCTCCTCCATGGGTGCTTTCCCCTTGTCACATGCTCCAAGCTTGGAAGGTTGACGATGCTAAAGAATGGCCTGGAACTTCTCCTCTTTGGTTTGAGGATCTTGTGTTGTCCATGCTAATGTTCCAATGTTTGATGGAGTCGGCACCTCCAACGTACAGGGGAGTTGCGGGAACATCTAATTAGCTTTGACGTACCATGCCGCGAACACCCATCGTTCCTCTTCATAGGCTTTGGCTTTGTCTTTGTATTCATGAAGCTCTGTTAGCCATCGAGCCAAGTTGGTTGCAACATCTTTCTATCCCTAGTAGCTTTCTTTTACCACTGCAACTTCAGAATTTGCGACATCTAGTTTCTCAGCCAGCTTCTTGCACTCTGTAAATTCTGCTTCATATTTGATATGGGTGGAAGCTACCTGCTACTCGAGCTCTGACCTTAGGCGTCCTGTTGTTAACATGGCCAGGTTGGCATATCTAAGGTTTGCCAACTCCATGTACTCGGTCAAGTCTTGGATCTGCAGGTCCCGTTGATTTTCGCTTGGTGGGCGAAGGCGTAAGTGTCCAATGTGGCCCTCCAATCAGTGTGTTGAGCACTGATGTTGTTGATTTGAGCCTTGGCCATATGGATCTCCTTCTCCAGGATTTTCTTGTACATCCTGACCTGATCACGGAAATGCTCCTTCAACTTCTCGTGTCATTTAGTCTCATTCTGCCATGCGCTGATCTCGATGGCTGATTTTTGGCGAACAGCGTGTACCTCCTCCATTGACAGGGTTTGATTTTCTCTGGCTAAATAGCTTACATCTCGGTTGACCCGAATGAACTGTTCTCGTAACTGATGAAAGTGTTCATTGAGAACATTCTTTTGTTTCTCCACAAAAGTCAACCGAAGGTTATCAACAACCAACTGCTTGTTCTCTTCTTCTAAGGCCCTGGGTGCCTTAAGATGTGCATGATTTTGTGCTTGAGCTATGGAGGCATCCCAAGTGGCCATCTCCTTTTCTTCTGCCACCTTCTTATTTTCTACAATTAGTTTTATTAATTGCTTAGTCCTGAAATTGTTTAGCTGGTCTATGGGAACAAATTGCAAAGGATCCTGTTGTGCTGCTTATAAGGCTACGAGATGCTCTTGTAATTTCTGCACTTCAGCTTCAGCTTCAGCATGCTTTGCCCTAACTTCTAATATGACCAGCTTCCCCTTTGTGGAAATGAGGTCTGATTGAATTGCTGTTACATCTTGGGGGATGTCAAACAGAGACGTCAAAACTTGTCCTGTTTGAAGCAATCTGGCCAGTGCATCCTCATGTTCCGCAGGAGTCATTGAGGTTCCGGCAACAGCTTGAGCATCCCATGCTCCTGAAAGATCTACTAGTGGCACAATAGGTACATTGAAAGATTCTTTGATGTGGTCAGCGACCACTTCAGCAACTTCTACAGCATCCTGGTATTGCATGACCACCACAGTGGCCCCTTCACCAGTCTCTAATTGCACTTGAAAAGATGTTGCATTTTCAGAGATCTGTTGTGACCATCTGCTTTCCCCTCCTCCTGTTTGGATGGATAATTCACCCCTTGTGCGATCTAACGAAATAGTAGGCTGGTCGACATCATCGATGACATGGAAGAGATTTGCGCCATCACGACTTCCCCAACTAACCGTCTCGACGATGGCCCTAAGATGGCTCATCAATGGTCTGTAGTCTTGCGGCTACAGTGGATGATCCTGGCCTGTGCTGGGTCCTAGTTCTTGTTGTTGGCTGGTACCTATGGCTGGAGGTTGACTAGGTCCTGCAAGTTGAGTTGCAAGTGATCCAGTCATCTGTTCTTCTTCTTCATCTGGTCCCATCTCTTCACCAGTGCTCTTTCTTGGAGTTGGCACCTTTAATAACTCAGCATAAGAAGAATTTGGGCCTTTTGGAGGATGTCATTTGTGTATCCCCGAATACCAACCCGTCGGCATAGTTTTCTGATAAGGCATGGAAAAGGCAACGCCATCTTCCCTAACTTCCATTCTTCGAATCACCTTAGGATCTCTATCAAATATATATGGGGAAGGTTAGTGTTACCCTTTCCCATCAACACTGCACATCCCCTTACCGCATACATAGATATTCTTTTCAAACCTTTTGTGGGAAAGAGGTGATAGGTTCCAATTTTGCAATAAACCTGCTCTTCCATCGTTAGCTCACCAAAAGCTTTATCTCTGCCATCAGCCTTCTCTAACCAATCCTTTCGCACATCAGGGTCTAATCGAGTAGATAACCGAGCAACATAGGGGCCTGAATTCGGAAGGTTTAACACTTCTAAAATCACCTGCGCAGAAAAGTCGACTGTCACACCACAAATGTTAACCATGGTGCCTTGCTTCTTATTGTGCCAGAACAGGTATGTTTCACCTAAGTACCAGGCACCGCACTCAGAGAGGATAGGCCATAAGGGAGACCCTTTAAGGTGATCCCTACCAGCCTTAGGAGCAAACTCTGCAAAAGGTTCGAAGTTAAGCTCCACGATCACTGTAGCAATTATGGACTTCATATGGATAGCCTAAACACATTCTCGGGGCAACTTGAGTTGTTGTCCCAGTTCAAGCGCAGCAGTAGCTCCTCTTTCTGCCTGCCCGAACCATCTTATAGGAGGTTCTTCTTGATGGATGCTGAATGATTGCACCTCCTGTTCTGCATGTTTTCTGGCAAGGACCCATCTTCCACCTCTCCGAGGTTGTTTCGCTTCACCTTAAGCAGGACCCTCTCGTTGAGCACGTTTCGGGGCCATCTGCAATCACACGGGCCAAACGTTAGTAAGGTTGTTTTCAAAGTTAAGTTATACCTTACTACATGCCTTTAATTAAAGATCTTATGTTATCGTGTTATTGTGCCCGAAAATTATAATAATGGGTCCTATGACTTAGGTGGATTTCATTTTAATCTCCCGGTGTACTTAAGGTCATATGATTTTTGGCACAATTTTTCTAAGTATTAGTATTAATTACCCTAATTGATGTCCTTTGGGCGATGACAAATTTCAAAAAAAATTAGGCACTTTTCGGTAAGTGTCCCTCCCCCACGACTAAACTAAACACTTCGGGTTCAAGCAAGTTCAAACGGAATTAAAATCGGAGCACCAACGTGCGAGATTTGAGTGAAAAAGCGAGGGTCATGCAATCGCAAGTCATAGAGAAAAATTTCAAAAATTCCCCCCACGTAAATGACAAAATGATGCTAAGTGTTGCGGCAAGGGTTCCTATTTATAGAAAAATAGGACACGATATCGTGTACGGTACATCGCATACGCGATATCTCGTCCCCAGTGATATGGGACACATGGAAAATACCGAATTTTTAATGATTTTCTTGAAATCAATGGTGTAAGATGAGGACATGGGCAAGCATGAAGATATCCTAGGGTAATTTCATTAATTCAAGAGGCACACTTGATGATAATGATGTGAATTTGAGCAATTAAAAATTTGGCGGTTATGAAGAAAAGGGAATGTAATGGTACATTGGAACGTTAAAATTTGGAGGGATAATAATAGGGAAAGAAAATTATGGAAATTAAGTTGAGGGTAAGAAATTGTGTGTTCTAGCTAGAGAATTAATGAAGATTACAACAAAATTACACAAGTGGATCCTCCCCAAAGCAGGTTTCAACCTATTATGCCCTTGTGTAA